>CM056170.1:25627959-26167541 GCA_029691765.1 Entomobrya proxima | reverse complement strand
TTCTATTTCATCATGATCATCATCATTTTTCCAATATCGTCAATTGTAATGGTCACCAAGAAAAAAATATACTGCTTTGCTACCGCTGCTGTTGATGACACGTGCCTAATGTTCATACTTTTATACATGATGTGAAAGCTTGATGATCATGATCATGCTGATCCGGAGAAAGTTTCCTGGAAAAAAAGTTTTAAAAATCTCCGGCCATGTCTATATATATCCTGTATTTTTCTGGTCCACTTTTATGGATAAGCAAAACAAAGAAAAACAGGGAGATAAGTTGTCGCCCAAATTTACATTGTTTTTAGCAACTAGCTTACTGACTTGAATAGCAAAAAGGGTTGCGCGAGAGAAGATTCAAGTGAAAACTGGTTGTTTGTATGCATCGCTTTTTTCGGACTACTTTCTCTATGCATATAAAGCTGTGTATATGGTTTTGCGTATGTTTATTGAGGTGTACACGAGATGATGATGACAGCGACAGCTGAATGCTCAAGTGAACACTTTTATCTTCTTCCTTTTTTGCTTGTACATGGTTGATGGTACGTGTGGCTTTGTTGTTTCAGTTTCCCAGTCTGTTGGGCACGTTCATGTCGTTCATTGTCTTCTAAAAAAGCAAGCCTGTAGGAAAAAATGGGAAATGGATGGTGAAACTACTTTGCATATTTTTTTCCAAGAGAGGATATTGTATTTTTCAGTTGAAAAACGGCTATCCATACAAGCTGTTGTGTATTGAAGCATTGTTATCATCATGATGATTGTTACTGGTGTGGGTCTAATAAACCATCTCTTTTTTCTCTTTGTAGCGATATCAAAGGATGACGATGATGTTGGAAACAAGTTTCGATGTAACGGCTACTCGGATGAGTTTCTGGATCGGATCGAGCCCAACGGGAACATCCTTCGAGCGAAACAGCACAGTAGCACGTCGGACGCTAGAATAGGTAAGAAACGGAAAGGAGAGTAGAGATAAAGTGAATGAATGATTCCCAGAAGTACAAGGAGACTACCAGAAACACTAGCATCAAAAGTACAAAAATACCAACCGCTATGCATATATATTCGAAAAAGAATTGCTTACTCCAAATTTTAAAGACTTTTTAAATGCATTATTATTAGCAAGAGAAAGGAGAATAACAATGTGTGTGTACATATAAAATGATAATGGCAAAACGTGCTTGCTGTTTAATCGAGTGAGTTATCGCCTCAAAGATGTATTTTGCTGAGTAGCATGCCAAACAAGCATTCTTAGTTGTTCGGGGAAAAGTGAAAGAAGAGAAAAACATTTTATTTATTCATTAGGAGAAAATATGCTTACTGGTGTGCATTACGTGAACAGAGAAAAATAGGGAAATCAGGCATTATTGAAAACCTCTGTAAATAGTTCTGTTCTTTGCATTCTATGTGTAAGGTTTGCATTGAATATATGGGGACTTTGGAGACCAGTAAGATAAAATGTTAATATCCGGCCAAAAAGGAGAAACCTGGTGAAGAACTAATGGCATATTCGTGTCTTTTCTGCCTGTGCCAGATGAGTGTCTATACAGTTGAGTAGATACAGTACACAGGAGACTTGCATAAGGATCCATGCCCTTTTTTCTCTTTCTGTTACTCGAAAACAAAGCCAACTGGATGGGGTTGCTCAGCCATAAACCAGCAAGAAAATCTACTACACTACTGCTGATTCTTCTGTAAAGAAGGATAGCATTTCTGGATATTTTATAGTTGTAGGTTTTTCTAGTCAATGTGTTCATAGTTTTGTGTTCTTGTTTGGGTTGAATGGCTTTTCTTCTCCACTTGTACTTTCACTTTGACAAGCAACAACACAAGAGAAAATAGAAATACAAGACAATAACCATTTCTATCCATCCATCCAACCGGTAAAGCTGCAACAGAACAAGACACTTTTCTCTCCTTGCCACTCGTCAACAGCTTGTTTGCTTTTGTCTGTTTTCACCTGGCTTCGTCGTATTTTGGCACACGGTAAAAGTGTATAGTATGCATGTACAATCTTTCCTTTTTGAATAGAGTTCTTGAGCTTGGCAAAAGACCAGATATGGAAATTCGTACAAATTGGAAGAAGGAAGAATGACTCTTATTGTTAAAAGTGAATGAATCCTAGGAATATTTGTAAGAATTTCTCTCAGGCTGCAAAATACTTTGCCAAACTTTTGTTACTGCCTTCAAAGAGTGTCTGAGTTTCCAAATTAACTTGGAGAAAGGTATTCCTTTTCTCTCAATGGTCGTCTATTTTCAGTAGTACTTTCTCTCTTGGCTTTATTTATATTTCTCCCTTTTATCTTTCTCTTTTTCGCAAAGTGTAATTTAAACTAAATAATAAATCATCTTTCTCTTGAAGCAGCAGTTTTCTGTTCCACGTCATCTCACACAACAAGAAATAAACAGACTAGATACTACAAACAGGGCTACTTGGTAGCATATGAAAGCCAAGATACACACACTACTCAAATAAAATACTTAAACTATTGTGTACTATAGCTGTTGGCAGTATTTTTAAAGAGAAACTTCGGATCTCTTCCACTGACTTGGTGGGAAATTGGAATAAAGATAAGCCAAGTTGTGTTTGGAGGGGATAGGTATATGGATAAATATTAGGGTCTCCGAGGCCGGACGTGAGTGAAGGAGAATGAGGACTGGAGGAAAGTAAAATAAAACAGAAAAACTTCTTAAAGTGAAAGTACACCGTGTACCGATACTCGAAACTCCTACTTTTGGTTATCCTTCCTTTCCTTGTATTTCCGAGTTTATTTAAGATGAGTTTGAGCTCAAATAAAATGAAAAGTGGGTCGACGAAAAGAAAAGGAAAGAAAACAGCAGCTATTAATGTCGGGCTCAAGTCAAGTGAAAGGTGCTTTATAAGAACATTGCCTGCGGGGAAAACCTGAACTATTTGTTTTAGCGTTATTTTATAGCGCATATAACGGGAAATTTACTTTTTTTCCCTGTAAGTTATCTGTCTCTGTTTTGAACGTTGAAAACTCTATAGATCTGTGGGGAAAATGAATGAACGGCTGATGATGTTATACAGCACAAGATTGCCGTGTATCCTTATAGCCTTTGTTTTTATGAGTCAGCAGAATTCAAAGGGGATATTGCCCTTTTGTTACTACAAAAACCATTTGCAACGAAATGGTCAGTAAAAACTGTAACGGAAAATTTTCTCCTTCATTAAAACTAAACATAACTGCATTTCTCCAAAATGGCAATAATGTTTTTTTCTGTAGAACTAGTAAATGAGGCTTCAGAGTTACGATGCGATATGATGGTGATCATCATCATGCTTTATTTCTGTGTTATAAATGTATCCCATTAACTAGTCAGAATTCCGCATATATAGCAGACACTCTCATCATCATGATACGTTTCCGTAAAGTTTTTCCATTACGTACTTTCCATTGAGCTACATGTTTTGCTTGCTGCTGTTGTAGTCTGCATGCTCTTTTGACTTTTTGCCTTTCTCGTTTTAAGCTTTTAGGATGATCGCATCACATCGTCGCATTACATAATGCACATGGACGAGGGTTGTTGTACCACACACAAAAGCAGCCAACTAATGGTCAGAATTTGTCACTGACTTTCTTCTCGAGAGTCTACTCGCAATGACCGTGATATTTCATCTGCCACCCACCACACAACCCCATTCCGCCTTTTTCCTGTGTTGTTATCAACCTTTCCTGAATATATACCACTGCAGCCGGCAGTATTTATTCGGTGGAAAATGGAAACTTATACAGGCTGACAAACAGTTTGCTTCATTTCTTGGGTCTACTGTGCTAACGTGTCTGCTCTTTCTCTTCCAGTGTACATAATATATATACGAACAAGGTTTGAAGTTGACGAATACCTTTGCAGTTTACACTTCGTTCTGCTCTTTTTCTAGTGAATTTTGTATGATGGTTTTGTTGAAGGAGAAATGTAAATTATTTACAATTTAAGGTCATTGTCGAGTTTTCGTTTCAGTGGAAAAGTTGTTTTGTAAACAAAATGTAAAACCTAAATGTACACTGTGTGCGACTGCTCTTGAAATTTAAGCTTACGCATCAGGCGTTTTTTAAATTTGTTCTGTTTGTATCAATTTAAATTTCTAGACATTGTGCTCCAGAAAATTACTTTGGAAGCTTTGAAGATCCTTGAAGTGTTAAATAAAAACAGAATTGTCTATTTTTAAAAACACTTTGCACCACATTCCTGTTAGGAAGGAAACACTCACTTTTTTGCAAACAAAATTATTACAGCCCAGTCATTTTAGACAAAAGTGGATCTTTGCATGCAAATTGATGCTAGAAAGGCGTTAGAAATTCGTATAAATCGACTGCGTATGTAAGTTGATAATGTTGGTGGTACTGGTCCCTGTGGAGAGCTCCCTGCATGACTACACATTTCGGTTCGGCCCACATTTTCTTCTGTAAGTTTACATGTTCCTATATTACGGAGGTCGGTCAACATGCTTGCCTATGACAGAGTAATATAGTAGTAGCTTTTATTCTTGCCATCATTTTTATATTCCACCTCCTTTGTTCTTCTTCGTCTTCATGAATTCATGCAGTAGACAAGTTAGTGTGGTAGTTTCCATCTTCATCTCCGTATTATCCGAAAATGTTACGTGGTAGTAGTAATCTGTCTGGCTGAATAATATTTTCGTTTTGTGAATTACCTAAGCAAAGGACGCCAGAGTGAAAATATACAAACAAAATGCAAAGAAATTCTCTTCTTTTCACTTGCTCTTGTGATCTTTTATTCTCAGTGAGACAGAAATGCACTCCATATTCACTAAAAAAGTAAAGCGTAAAAGAATTTGCGTTGCAGAGTACAATATACTTTTTATGGTGTGAGCTATACAATAGTGAGGAAGGCATAACGTTTAAAATATCCGAACAAGAAGAGAGAAAAAATCCACAAAACCAGACCACATACCCACCCGACACCTTCATACCTTTTCATATTTATCTGCTGTCTGCCAACCACCTCGACAAAAAATTCTATTTGCATTTCAATAGCAAGTTTCTTACCTTTAAAAACACATCGCATCCTTTACTTTCTCTGGATGATATACCGACAGAGTGGCTGAAAAAATGGCTGGAGGAGTGGGAGTAGTTGTTTCTTGTGGGGAATAAAATGTCTCCAGTGCTTAACGCAGAGAGAAATTCAAAATGAAACTAGATAGATAACCCTTTTTATACTTTTCAAACTGAATTTTTATACTCGCTGGTGAAGTTAGTAGTACTGGTAGTGGTTGTATGGTGGTTTTGTATGTCATGAGCATTTTCATATTACACGTCAAAATGAAAAATGTAGTCGGGTTAGATGAAAAAGCCGACAGATGAATCATGAATCCTGTATCGTATCATGATGATGATCGTGATCATCCTATAAGAATGTGTGGTAGAGTTAAACGTGAACTCGAGTAAAAATCCTCGGCTTTCATGTGCTTTGATATTATGATAATATTTTGTTTGCTCTCCCTTTTTATTATTTATTTGAAAACTTTTGACTTTTTCTTTGCAATTCTGGTCGTGAGTCATCATGGATTCATGAACGAGATGGTTCAAGTTTCACTTTTGCTTCACCTTTCCATTTAATACAGAAGGCAGAGAAATGAGGAAAGAGATTGAGTTGAGATAAAAGTCTTGCTTTAGTACATCTGACACCCACGCTTTTCCTTGCTTTTACTTAATAGTATAGACAAAAGTGGGTTTTGTTAATTTCTATGTATGCTTATATTGCAACCTGTACTTTTTATTTTTCTTCGTCCTTTTACTATCGTTTCACTTGTTTGATTGCAGTTTTATGACTTTGCAGAACACTTCCCGTTTTCAACCTAAAAGGGAATGAATATCATTGAGAATAATTGCCGTTTTATTTTAGCACGTATAAGACCTTCCACTGATAAGGTCACATCAATAAAGGGAAGATTTCCCAACTTTCTACCTATTTTATTACCAGCAAGCAAACACGTTTGAAATAGTCATGAAATGTAAACCTGTCATTATCTGCCATAATACTCCACTTTAGTGCTTTAGTAATCCCAATGACAAATTACCTGATGGCATTTTACTCTCTGCTCGAGCTCCAAAAGAAAGCCAGAAAATGGAGGAAAAATTATAATGAAACTGCTATTTGCTTTTCTCTTCCCATTTCCTTTCTCCGCTTCTGTCTCTTCTAACCAAAAAGCAAAAACCCAACCTAAATTGCATTCTATTTTTAAAACCCAGCAATTTTCATTGGGACACTTTTATAAGCGACGGCTACGAGGACGACACCAACCGACAATAATAACGACAGCTTTTTGGAAATCTTCTCAAAGGAAAAAAATTGTTCTCTGTCCTTAATTCACGTTGCTAGTAATAACACGCATACCATTTCTCTTTTCATCTTGCGCTGCTTTAAGAATTTGTCCCTTTTGTAAAATAGTAAATTCCCTTTGTACTGTGTAACTGTATGCACATACATATATCTGTGCATGTGTGTTTTCATCGTTTTTGCAATTGAGCTTACCAGTAAAGAAGGATGACTTTTTATAGAAGCCCATAAAAGTAGCCAATTCAAACAACGTTGTTTGTGTCTTTGTTGACGACAACGACGACTTTTGGGCAAGCAGCAACTTGCACTACCTACACACATTCCAACTTGTTCAGCACTTTGTGTGTGCGTTGTCTGGCCTTCTGACAAGATTTATTTCTCACAATTTTGTTCCTCGAAGAAATTTCCCTACCAATTTTCTCCTAAGCTTGGGTTCCTCGTTTTTACCTTCTTCTTGAAGGAGATAGGAGGAATGAGAAAATGCACCCAAGTGAAATTAGGTATACCTGCTATTATACTAACACTATATTTAGGTATACATGGCTCTGGAATTTCTTATAACGTTTCTTGTAAAATTGGGCATTTTTATAGCCGGAAGTTAGCTGCGTTCATGCATATTACACCGACACTACTGGCGTCACTAGCCATAGCTATGTAGTGTCTTCTTCAAACAAATTATTCCATTCCTGGGCTTCACACGATGATTTATGATGAATGCTGTGCTGCTGTGTGTTGTTTTAAAATTTATAACCTTGTTTGATATTACTCACTTCTAGTAATAGCGGTTATGTTGCCAGTGCACAAGGGAAAAAATGCCATTTGCCGTTATTATGCCGTTTACTGGCTCAATAATAATATCATTTTTCCCACCATTGCACTATTCAAGCAAAAAATACCCGAGTAAACGACGGGTTCTTTCTTGTCCTGTCCGTCCATACTTGACGCTCAGAGCTGTAAGTATCCTACAGCAGAGGATCCCAGACATTCCAGATTTTTTAAGGAACATGCAAAGGGGAAAGAAGAACATCGGTAGCACCAACTCTGGATTATTATTGCAAGCATTACTACATTACGGCTATATTTGCCATAAAACTCACGCACCGTCAAAAACTAGTGAGCGCAGTTTTATTTCATGGTTTCTCATGGAAGATTCAAACATTCCCCAAAAAGAAAAATGTATGCGTGGTAAAAGTATTTTTGGGAAAGATATTAGCATATTATGCATGTCATGCAAAGAGGCAAGAAGGCACAAGCGTGTCTGTTTGTTTTGCTTTAGGAGAATTAAGAAAATGCTTATATATCTTCCACTTTCCCCTTTTCTTGGGTCTTGGAAAAAGTTTTGGAAAAGTGTCTGGGAGAGAAAAAAAGACGTAAAAATGATTTGCATCGGTGATATAATCCGGTGACGGCTCCCTAGCGGACAGTCAATGTGGTCCATTATTGTCACACGGCGAGAGCGAGCAAAACTATAAAGTCAGGATACAGAACGTTGGCTATATAAAATGAATAAAAGCAAGACCAGTTTTATGTGTTTTGCTAGAGTTTGAAGAAAGTTACAGTTTTGAAATTCGTAAAACGTTTCGTTTTTGTTTTGCATGCAAGAAGTCACTAGTCACGTCCTTTAACGTAATAATAGTAATGGTGGTACTTGTAAATAAGCTGACAAATAGAAAGAAAGAGACAATTTGGATTGGTGGGCGGTTCGACGAGTTTGGGGAGGCAGTGTCCTTAAGATGATAATAATATTATGACAGGATGGAAACGGACAAAAAATGACCCCAAGCCCAAACTTATGTTGATCAAAGTGGCCGTTGTTGCTGGTTGTTTATTTGGTTGATTGAAATTGACGTGGAGGCGGATAAAAGTCATAAAGTCAAGAGCCCATTGTCTTTTTGGTTGTCTCTGTGTATTGCAAAACCAATAATAATCTTGTCGTGTGTGGTTGTCAAGTGAAGTATTATATGCAATCATAATCAAAGGCGGATGAAAGAAAGAGCAAGTCAAACCAAAGAAGTGGTTGATCATGGCTTTGTTCGGAGACAAGACGGAAAGCTTCATGTCTTCATGTCAGATTGTGTTATATTTTGGTCCGATAAGTGAGTAAAGTGTATCATTCATTATTATGATGATTATATTTTATATCGCATTATAATACAAGTTGGCAGAAAATCTTCCATCTTCAGGTGGTTTCTAGTGCTTAGGATGATCAGTCCAGAGACCAAGATCTCCCTACACAAAGTCAAGTGAAAAAGAGATAGGCAAAAGCCATCATAAGAACAAGGAAAGATGGGAATGAGATAATCAAAAGAGACGTGGCAGAGATGGAAAAGTGATGTAATGCGGATGGATGGGTAAAATGTTTCTTCTCTGCTCTGATAGGATAGCAAAAGTAAAAGCATCAGCTAAAAAACTTGGAGAGAGTTTGGCGTGTGCAGTAAAGGGGAAAAATAAGAAGTAGAGGAGAAATGAATGAGAAATTCAATTATGAGATTGCTCTCTCTGTCTTCTTGCCATCTTGTATTGCTGTTGAGGCTACCATATATAATATTATGTGGTATGGATGCTCTGTTCTCTAGTTTGGCTTTAAAGGTGCTTTGACGGCAGCCGCGTGTGCCAGGGAGGCGGTGGTAAACAAGATATTATTATTATTATATTTTCTTTGATGATGATCAAGACGAAGATGACGGGGGTGATGGGAAAGTGGTGCTTGACTTTTTTAAAAAGCGGAAACTTAACGGAAAGGGAGGGAATCTTACAAAAGCGAAAGAGGGGAGAGTTTTGGTATCTATTAAACAGATTATACAGGGCTTCACTTAAAAGTGGGATAATGCATTTAAAAAAGTTAAATAAGCAAAAAATGTATTATCTTTAATGCTGTTTGTAACGGTAGAATGTGTGCCTTGCCGTTAGGTAAGCCTGCTTTCTCCAGATTAATTTTCAAGATGGAATAATTACTTTTTGTAAAAGAAGCTTCTGTTGCGAAATCATGAAAAAAGGAAAACGAGTATAAAGTGAAAGTTCATGAAGATGATGATCATTGATGTTTGACTGAGAAAGTTTTGTAGCTCATTCTGCTTGTGTCGTTGGTTCGTGTTTGCATTTGAAGTATTGTAGCCACAAGTTCACACGCACACAGGGAAAGTACAAGCGACACATACAACTCCATTTCTCCGTCTCGTTTTGTGGTTCCTGAGATGTGAAATGCATGGTCACATGGCGTAAATGGGGGAATGTAGAATGCACGAATGCCTGTTTGTTTTTTCCATTTCCAGCATTTCATTTCACTTTGCCCATAAATAAATAAGCCATGAGGAAATCGTAATGGAGATTCTGGTTCGGTTTCGGGAGTGTGGAGAGTGCAGAGGACGGTTTATTTTCTCGTATAATAAGTTGTGCTGTGTATAGTCTCCAAAGAGCAAATTGCATCATCACAGAAGTGAAAGCTGTATGTATAGTAGTGTTTGTCGTTCATAAAACCCGCATGATTGCTTGCAATTTGAGTTTGGAAAATTGAAATGGGATCGTAGACACTCTGGCTCACTACTCAGTCTCATTGAGTCACTCACCCCTCTTGTTCGGTTGCCACCTTCATGTTCATCTTTTGCCCCTATGTATATATTCTCATCTGGCAAACATTTCACAATTCACTTAAACAAGTTCCCATACTGGAGACTAAAAACGAATGATCAGAGTACAAAACACAAAGATTCATGCTGCATGCAAGCAACAACCATCCCCGCTTGTTGTTTTCCCATCCGTCCATTTCATTTCACTTCCAGTTTTAGTATAAATGTAACATACAAAAAACAGGAAAGGCGATGATGATGATGTTTTAAGAGTCTGAACTTTCCACTTTTGCATTTTACGTAATTAGGGTTGACACTTTGAATGGGAAAGTTTCCCGAAAAAACAGAGAACAGGAACTCTCGGTAAGAAAACAGACAGGAAAAAATTAAGTCTTTTTAACTTTGGTTTTTAGCAGAATTTTAATGTATTTTTTCACACAGCTTTGTGACTTTGTTCTTCCCAAGGAAGATGGAAACCAATTTTGTAGAGGAAAATAGAATATTGAGGGAGAAGTGTCAAGAGAGTACACTAAAAATTGTAGTGGTGTGGTGTATGCGTATATTGGTTTAGTGCATACAGTATTACTATTAATATAGTGCATGGCATGGTGCTGTCTTTCATGAGTATGCTAAAATGCATTATGTTTATTTTTATAAAACTTTAATTTATAACATTAGAATAATATAAAATCTTAAAACCAAGCCGTCTCTTTTACAAGTAGGAATGTAACCGTCTTTTTAACTATCTTTTGCGTTTGCCAAAGAATATAAAAATATATACATTTTGGCGTTTTGTCTTTGTGGAATGTCATCACTTATCTACCATCAACTCAGGTTGCCCATTTCTGATTTCCTTGCAATTTTTATGCATAATTTCTATTTTTGAAATGCAAATCATAAAACAAGAAAACTAAATACTAGAATAGATATTGTCATCACTTTTGCTTGGGTCTCCTATTCTGTTATGCAATGGTTCGTCAATTTCGACGTTAGGACAGTTTACATGGAAGAAATTAAGCAGTTTCCCCGTAGCTGCAGAGATTTTTAACACCACACCTGAACCATTTTGGCAAAGCTCAAAACATTTGTAGCATTTCACGAATACTGATGATACTCATTTATTCTCTTCAGCGCACTTCATCAAAGTTTTAAATGATAGTAAATTAAAATTTTCTTTTGAAGGTAGCATTAGCATTCCTTTAAAAATCTCTTGTTATAATAAATTTCGAATTTTAATTTACTTTGTTTGACTAGTACATGAACTGTCTGTCTAGTGTCACATTTTTCCATGTTTCATACTCATTACTAAACTCCTTTGTTGTTTTCAAAAGGCTGTATCTAAAAGCCACACCACTACCACACTACACTGAATTTTGCCTGTCGTCCTCAACCAAACTTGCACATTTTTTAGATTTTCCTTAATGGGTCCATGCTTTCCTGTCGTTGTTCATGTTTTGTAATCTTTGAAAATCCGGCAAAACCACTGGAACGAAATGAGATGAATGAAAGCAGATTCACTTTGTGGTCTTGCTCCTCTCTTTATACTATGCTGTTATTCTTTCAACTCTTGTGCCATGACGTTGAAAACTAATGAGCTTCCTAGTTTTCAAAGCTATAGTGTACATTATTGCTGTTGCAGAATATGCATGCATAATATATTGATGTGGCGATGTGATGATGTGTATACTTAAGCCCCTTTTTAAATATTTGCCTTTTTGCATGAACTAGTAACAGAATTGGTGTATATGGTCCGCCTACCTAAATAATAGATTGCTTCATATGTTCCATCAGACAGGAATGACTGTTAAAGCTGATATTTCACTGTGAAGAGAATAGATTTACTACGCTATGTATATTCTCGTCTGTTCTGTCTCCTTTCTCCATGTCGGTGTGCACGAGCCTCTACTAAATGTAAAAGGTAAATATCTCCACATGTGGAGAATATGCTAAGCACAGACCTTCGGAGAAAGGTGCCTACAGGGTCAAATTACGTACTATAAACATAGCAGAGCACCATCAACAGGGTAAATAAAAGGGAAAAGTAGGAGCAAGATACGTAAAGTAAATGTCAGTAAGGTTAGGCATTTTCTAGTCGCGGGCAATGATAATGAGTTCTCCAGCTTTCGTTTTTGTTTCCTTTTATGTACTCCTGCCTTGGCGTGTGCCTACTTTATTTGCTGTTTGATTAAATCAGGCAGACAGATTTTCTCTGGGATTTTACCAGAGAGACCTCAAAAACAGGGCTGCATGAACAAGAGAAGATTATGAGGATGATGTTGATCTTCATCGGGTATCTCTTTTTTGGTCTTGTCTGCTTGGCATTTGGGTATGTAGCGTGCATTAAAAAGAGAAAATTCTAAAAAATACATGCATATCATTCCTTGAAGCCTCTACTTTTGTATGTTTGCAATTTAGGCAACTAAGCTAGTTCTCGTTTTTCAAGTCCCTGAAGAGTTTAGGGCTGATAGGAGGATGTGGAAAATCGGATGATGAAAATTGTGATGATGGTTTGGTATGTTGTTGGGTGGTGTGGTGAAAATCCTCGTAATCCTTACCCCCGTTTCTCTAGTGTTGATTTTGCGGATAGGTTGCTCATGATATGAATGTAGAGGTCTGGAGTAGCAAAATAGCTTGCTGTTTTCTCTCATTCTCTCTGCCTATCCAGGTGAAAGCAGAACTAAAGAGAAAGCATGAAACTGTAACATTTTGTAAAAGATTATGTGGTTTTGCCTGATTCGTGCTGCTCTCTGACTACCTTCTTTACATTATCCGCTCACTATTTCGGGGTTTTAAGTTTTTTTATTTTTAGACAGCAGTTATTTTTTCAAATACCAGCAGTTTCAGTTATTGTAAGTTTGGTTTTTAAATCAGATTCCGAGAAGGGAGGATATTATATGGATATTATGTTGAGGGTTTATTAGGGGAGGAGACAGCTGTCGTTTAACTGCAATGACCATACAGGGTGTATAGCCACAGCCGGTGATTGTTTTAATGTGTATCAACCATCAGCTCATCTCATTCCCTGTTTTCTCGGAAGTCTAGACAAAAGGGCGAAGATTTTCTCCATTTCCTGCTTTTTAGCTCTCAGGCTCATCGTCACTCTATTTCATCTCCTGTCAAGTTCACGTTTTGCTTTGTTGACGTTCTGCTTTCCTTTCTTTTTCTCTGCTTCCGTTTTCCTACTTTGCTGCTCTTGAATGCTGACTGTTGACTGACTGAACAATTTTCCGAGTGAAAAAGTTGGGAAAAGGGGAAAATCCGGATTTTCTGGTGGCATCAGAGAAACATACAGTCTTTTGTGTCATTGCCACTTAACGAACTTTTTTTACTACTTTGTTGACCAGTGTCCTTCAAACTACACTGTCAAGTACGTATAAATGGTCAGGCAGGATTTTCAAGGGGTTTTCTTATCGCATTGCTATTGTTGCCACATAATATAGCGGTTTAATACCACTTGTCTCCCTCTGTTTTTCAGAAAACTTCCAGAGTTTTTGTAACCACTTTTAATGCGTTCTTTTTTCTATCTCTGTTTTAGATTGGCCCCAAACAAACGGATGTGGAGAGGAGATGATGCCTCCAGTAACACGTCAGCTTTCAGTGTCAAGTGACTCCAAACTGTTAGATGACGATCACCACCACCATCATCATCATCACCACCATACAGATAAAGATGATCAGGAAGAGCCTCAAGTGATTCTCAGACAGAATAAAAGGCCACCCAGACCGAAGTCTGAAGTGTTTCTTTCAAAAGAGCATAGACGCTCAAAAAGATACTCAGCTTTTGGGGTAAGCACTTGATTTCATTCAATCATCGACTTTAGTCGGAACAAAAAAGAAGATTCCATAGCTTTAATGCCTTTCTCAAGACTGCCATCATGAAGATCCTATTCAATGATCAATTTCAAGATGGGATTTTTATTTCTTGAGAAAAGCCGTTGAAAATGAAATTACTGGTAGCGTAACGGGGAGATTTCCACCTACTGCTACTGTTATCAGGTGTTCCACCTGTGCAATTAGGCAGAAAGTCTAATCTTTTGTGCTTCCTCTTTTTAAAAAATGCTTCCAAATCCGTTTTACTCGTTTTTTTACATTATTACACAGTAAATCAGAGAAGGAAATGTGAGTGAGCCTTACCTGCAACAATAAAGCAAGTAATGTAGCATTAGTACGTGGAAAACTAATAGGCGGTACGTTGGTGTAGACAGGTCGGTAAATAATCTCACATGGTCGACAGAATACAGATAGCTTTTGGCTCTGACATTACCTCATCGATCTCCATCCTTTTTCCGAGAGAAAATCCGTACAAAAAAGCGTACTCCACAGCGTTTCCTGTTTTCTTGTTTTATGGAATGCAGTGTGTAGTGCAATATGTGATTATACTCTGGAGAGAAAGCAGAGGAGTTTTTGATGGTGATCATGATCATCAAAGCCTTCAAGTACCAAAATAAAACAACATGCTACACAGACATACTCAGTATAGTTTCAGCAGGAGACTTTGAACAAGGAAAAGCAAAGTCATTCGCTTTCATAGTTTTTTATTCTGGTGAAAGCCTTGGAGAAAGACGAGAGTGTAGTAATAAGAAAAATTATGCCCATTATCCCTTTCTTCAACTTTCTTTCCTTGTCTGCTGCTGCTGTCTGAGCAAGTAGTATCGCAATGAAACGGAGAGGACTTTGGCTTGTTGTTCTTTCCTGGTTTGTCGTAGTTAATGACGGGAGAAAATAACGGACAGAAGTCAATTAGCCGTGAAGCTATGTCTGCTTCTACTGCTTTGCTCATAATAGTAATAATCAGTAAAAAATACATGAAAAACATGCGTATAATTCTGCAGTCGCATCCAGGAGAAAGTTCTTGCAGAAGAGGAATAAGAAGAAAAAAAATAAGAAGATGAAGACGACAATGAAGAGGTGGAGTTGAGGTTTCCTTTTTCCATTTTCCACTGCAATAAGCTATGCCACACTGCCAAATGAGCTGCTCAACTGTTTCATTTTCTGCACTAGTGAATTGAATAAAACTAACAGTCATATTGCATGCACGTGCCGTCGCGGCTTTTTGTAGCCTTGATCGCTAAAAAAGTAAGAAATGCTCTCGTTTGTTGTACAGCAGAAATTCAAGAAAATTGTCACGTGCAATGCAATAATGCAGGAATGCCTTTAATAGTATAACTGTTCATTTTACATTTTTCTAGTGTTATTGCTGCATAGACACATTATTATTCCAAGTGTGCTTTTTATTCTTCTTGAGTAAAAGTAAGGTCAGTGAAGAAAGAAAAGAAGTCTTAGTATCGCTATCATATTGTTTAAAAAACGAGGTAGCTATATTATACCCGGAATCATTATTCTCATATGAACATCATTATCATTGGGAAAATGGGAAGAGACCATTGATATTAGCTCTCCCCTTCCGCTCGTTAGTAGAAAATGAGGGAAAAAATGCAGGGCTCATGCTCATCATCTTTATCATCATCAAGAAGGATAATGTATTCACTGTGAAGTGAAGAGAAGAATGGAACATTAGGGCCGAAATAACCATAATATAACGGCACACACTTTGGTAACACTCGGTGAGATCATCAGCAGCGTCATTACCATCTCATGTGTTCATGTGGCAAACCAACTGTCCTGTTTTAATAATAAAAATATGTTACTTAACCAGAGTGGTCTGGGAGTGTCAACCATGCATGAAGATTTTTATTTAAAAATACAAAGATTACTTTTGTTATTATTATGTAGCTATTTTCTTTCCTGGATTTTCTTCTTATTTTAATGAAGACGACGACGGTAGCCAGCCGGTTGGGTGACTCATGACTCACGATATAAAAAGGAATCTCGAATCTCATTTTGATTAATAAAGAAATATCCAGCAAACCGCAACCAACCCAAATCAGACCATAACATAACATCATATCATGCACCATACTCTCTTGTATTATGTACTACATATTTACGCGGAATAAATGTGCTGGGATTTTTTTCTGAAGAAAAATGGAAATTGTGTATATACCATGCCAGCTTACCACGCTTGTGAATTGGTAAAAAATGGAACGAATGAGAAATGTGGATAAATGATGAGCTTTGGGCGGTCTGAGACTTTCACCTACGCACCAAATTCTGAGGCTAGTGATCATATGCGGTTCTTTCGTCAGACTTTCTCCATATACATTCCTTAACGTTACGGACGAAGACTACGAAAGGAATAATATCGGTGGATGATGAGGGAGGATATGGCGATGATAATGTGGATTTCTCTGCCGTTGCTGCGCTGAAAAGTTTATTAATAAAAGTTTTCAGTACTGCCAACCAGAGTAACCAAAAAGGAAAAGGAAATAAGAAATGTGGTTTTTCTGGGGTAGTTCATGTATTCGTATGCCTGAAGAAACTAAAATGATGGCTTTCTTGTAACTGCGCTGCCTTTTGAGTATAGGATTGCCCGAAATAATATGGGATTCATCTGTGATGATGATATTTTGTATGTTTTGCTGTTTCGGAGAAATTCATCATCAGATTTTTCGTTTACCACTGCTCCATTCATGTTTTCGACTGGAATTTATTTTGGCTTGGATTTGGTGATGGGATCGAGAGAATCTTGTACATTTTTTGTATTTTTTCTCTGAAAAACTAACAGAATTCGCTAGGGATTTCCTAAGAAAAACTGAGTTTTCGGGTATTGGTGGTGAATGACGCACTGGAATAGGGAGAAAGCTTGATGAGCATGTCTGGTTGGATGATGACGGAAGGGAAATGAATGGGATGCTCGTTATATTTTTCTTCTGCTTTAGTGTTGATAGATCATCTTAGATAAAGCTATTAAAAGAAAAGCGAAATACAGAGAAATATGTTGTATTGTTCCTTGTTTTTGTTGGTTGGAGCACCGATTTTATTGGTAATTATTTGGCGTTTTCATCGAAAACAGCACACCAATCCTTTGTCAGTCAGCTTTAGTCTTGTTTTTATGGTTTAGAAGGGAGAAAGGTGTAAAATTTGAATTGCCATAAAAATAAGGGTTTAGGAGCACAAGTGAGTATGCATAACAAAAGGGAAATTAAACAAGATACTACTGAAATTCCAACCGTAGGCTAAGTTTATGTAAGCACTATAAGCACGTAAAGGCTGTAGAATATTTAAACACTTGAGTTTAATGCTGACAATAGAGCAATATAAAATGGCAGTAAACCGGGACACTTTTCATGGTCGATCATAAAAAATCTCACTGGTTTTATTAGCCAGTCAGCATTATCCCAGAAGCGACAAAGATGGAGGTGGGGAGGGTAAACTCTACATATAGACAAGGGAAATAAGTTACGTGTCATGTGCCACAATATTTTCGCTCCCCAAAGCTGTTATAATAACCAAGCGTGAGGTAAATTAGCGCAGTGACACCTGCTACCCACCTATAACTACCAGAGTGATATCAAATTGTCAGTGTCAATGATTTCACCAACTTGTCAACATGCATGGTCATCAAAACTACCATTTCGTGAAAAGCTTAAGTTTTATCCTTGGTTCCAGCTTGTACTGCAGTCTATCCATAGATTCGAATGCACTTTTTTGCAATTCTTTACAATTTAGCCACAACAGCATAACAAAATTGAATAAGCTAGGTAAATCCTCTAAACGCATTTCTTTTTCGGAAATTGAACACATTTGGATGGGAATTTAATTTTTTGTGACCCTCTGTGCTGTACTCGACTTTTGGGATACTTGAGTCCAACGTCGAACCAAATTGAAATTCACAGAGACGCAGATTAGATTGGCTTTCTTCAACCCTTTACGTTACATGCATGCTCGAGTATAAAAAGATTTGTTTGTCTTTATAAAGAAAACTCTTCTCGTCTCAGATTTCTAGATTTCCATCACATCTCTCCACACACAGCGTGGTGGTGAATTTAGTGCAACATAGAAAACGAAAATGTAATCTGTGCGCATTGTACACATGTATGCATTCTCAGATTGAAAAAAAAAAATACTTTCACCGTCTTTCTGAGTTCTGCTGTTCCTGACGTTAGATTTTTTCTCTCTCTCTGCCTGCATGTCTCTCTGGATGTCCAGTTGATTTTTTTTCGGATTTGCCGTCTTTCCAACTCTTTTTTTGTCAAGGATGAAAGGGGTATTACTTTTGAAATGGAATGGACAAATAAAAGTCCTTTCCCAGAAGAAAGGCACACGGGTGTTACCCAACAAGCTAAAGTAGTAAACTAGGACAAAAAAGATAAAGGCAAACAGATATTTACATAGGTATGGAAAAAAGAATTTTTAGAGGAAGGAAGTAGGAAGGGTTCACCCACAAGAATCTGTTAAAAATACATATTTGCAACTTGCGTTTGCATTAAAATTTTGACGTAACTTTATCTGTGAACGCCACCAAGAAAGAAAACATTACATCAGGATTGCATATCAAGATAACGAAAATATCCTCGCGTGTACATGTGTTTTTTTTCTTTTACGGACGAATTGTAATCTCACGGCGCACTCTTTGCTTGAGGACGTGACGTTACAAGGTAGAAAAATAAGCTTTCATTTTTGAAGGAATCTGCAACGGCTGCCATGCATGCTCGTGACGTGTCCAGAGTCTTTCATGGCGTTTTCTATATGCGTTTCATTTTCTTTACCGTCTTCAGTGTCTTGGAGAGTTCTGTCCTTCTTCCTTTGTCTTGGCCTTTTTGCTTAAAATAATAAAATGAACCTACGGTTGTGGAAAATGGGAATGCCTTTTTATGTCCAGAAAGAAAGGGACTGACTGAATGTAGTCGGTGCTGTTGGCAGAAAGAAATGCGGGACTTTTCATGGGTTTTGGACGTGAAACGAAATTGAATGAATAAATTTATTTTCTTTAAAGAAATACAAAAGTTCTGAAAGAAAACGAAATGACGAGAGGATTTCATAAAAGAGTATACTCCTTCAAGAATGACAGGTTGGATGATGTGCTCAGCTTTGAAAGGGAAATGAAAAACGGTTTGATGCAGTTCTTTTCATTTCAATTTCCATTTTTAAGAACACTCACTTGAGGCTCATACTTGATAAATGATTTCGTATTAAAAGAAAATACTTTCAAAATACTAATTTAAAAAATAATCACTCGTGATTGGAAATTGTAATAAACGTTTGTATGATTTTTGTGTTTTTCTTCACAGGGTGACTCACCGTTCGGCAAGTCGGAGGCATACATAAAACTGGAGCAGTTGGGAGAGGGTTCTTATGCCACTGTCTTCAAAGGATACAGCAAGTAAGTAAAATCCTCTCTAGAAAGTCATCTCCCTCTGCATTTTCCGTTAATTGGATCTCCATAAGCACTTTACACCTGTAGCCAAAAAATCAGCATCCATGTATGAATGTAGCTGCAACAGTAGCAGCAACGGGCCAAAAGCTTTAGTTGGAAGAGCTACTACAAAACAGACGTTTAATCCCCTTTCCCCTCTAATTTTCAAGAGGAGTAGATGGAAACAAGAAGAGTGGTCGCGTGAACCACTCTGTTGTGGGCTGTAATTTAGCATAGTTTCTTGTTAGTAGCGACTTAAATATGATTTTCTCCTTGTAACTTGACATGATTCATAGGAAACAGGAAAACTGAATAACGGCCAACTTTCTACCAGTTTATGTGTATTTTTTCCCCTTTTACAAAACTGAACTGGTCGCTTGTTTCTGTGAGAGAGAAAACACCCGTGTGGAAACAGCATTTTCCAGTTTGGAGAAAATAGTTTTATAATTTTAGGATTGGGGATACGTGCGTTGCTGCAGGCATCATTATCAGTGTGGTAGAGTATCATCCGCGAAGTAGTTGTGTGATTATCATTATTATTGGAAGGGGATGATTTTGGAGATAGCGGAAAAGTTTCTTGTTAATTCTTCTCTGCTTGGCAGTTTTAACAACTATGGAAAGTACATATGCGAGTTGCGAGAGCCGCAAGAAGATGAAAGCAAAAAGGGAAGGTAAAGTATGCATAGCAGGTTTAAATGAGGAAAGCCGATAAATCTTGCTTTTCATACACTACTATATCCTCCGTGTTCTTTTTTGGCACGTGCCCCAAACTTGGAAACTTTCTCTCGGGCAGAAAGATTAGAGTAGAGTGCAGGAAGGGAAAAAGAGCAACATAGATTATCACCCTTGATATGTTTTGCATTATTATTAGGAAATATAGATAGAGTCATAAATCCTTAAATTCAAAAAATGGATTTCTAATCGGCTGCTTGGTGCGTGCTGCTTAAATTTACATACGAATAAGTGATAATCGGCAAAAGAGTAATGGATTTTATGCGTTGAAGAGGGCTCTTATCAGAGAAAAAGTTTTCAAAATGATTATTATTTTTGGGAGGATCGTAATGGTTTTATTGAGATAATGACAGCAATAAAAACTCAGATAGGTATATGCTAAACGAATTTTTTTATTCCATTTTTAGTTTGACGAACCAAGTGGTAGCGCTGAAGGAGATTCGATTGCAGGAAGAGGAAGGCACTCCATTCACTGCTATCCGGGAAGCGTCCCTCCTGAAGGACTTGAAGCATGCCAATATCGTGATACTCCATGACATTGTGCATACCCGCTCCACGCTAACTTTCGTCTTTGAATACCTTGTAAGTGAAATGGATTGGAATTGTAGATGATGATGGTCTATATAAGGCTGCTGTCAGAACAGAACAGGAAATGAAATTAATCTTGGGATACTATACGTTTTTTATTATTTTCTGTTCATTTTATTACAGCACACGGATCTTTCACAGTACTTGGAACGGCATCCAGGCGGGCTGAACCCTCGAAATGTGAAACTCTTTCTCTTTCAATTGCTCCGTGGTTTGGCGTTTTGCCACCGAAGACGGATCCTTCATCGTGATGTGAAACCGCAGAATCTGCTGCTAAGTCAGACTGGAGAACTCAAGTTGGCTGACTTTGGTAAGTTCTAACTGATAATGTTCTAAAACTCATTTTCGGCAGAGAGAGAATAAAAAGTAGAATGGAAATTTTCTCACCGGCAATAATTGAGTCGCAACTGTAATAATACATTGAGCAAGTGTGATTACTTGTAAATGCAAGTGTAAATGCAATACGATATATGAAATGATAGAATTTGAAATGTTTTTTCATGCTTATTATCAGGTCTGGCAAGAGCGAAATCAGTGCCAAGTCATACATATTCTCACGAGGTTGTAACGCTCTGGTATCGACCACCGGATGTCCTTTTGGGATCTACAGACTACTCGACGAGCTTGGACACTTGGGGTGTCGGCTGTATCTTTGTAGAAATGCTCACAGGGGCTCCCGTCTTCCCTGGCGTTCGTGATGTCTCCGACCAAATCGACAAGATTTTCAGAATTTTGGGCACCCCCACTGAGAAAACTTGGGAAGGTAGGGGAGAAGTATAATGATAATAGGATGATGTCATACATGGCGAAGCAGATTTTTGTTACAAATTCAAAGTGTTTGTATTGCCAACTAATGGATTTGACATTTGGCTTCTTCATAGGTGTGACGCAACTTCAAAACTACAATAGAGAGGTTAAGCGGATATACAAAGCGCAACGGTTAGGACTCGCATTCCCACGCCTGTATGATGTCTCCCATGCAGAGCATCTTGCTGCTGCTTTCCTGCAGGTGGGTTTTAGCTTGAAATATAATACTTGACGATATTACAAGATACTTGGAGTTAATGAGGATTGCACAACGATTATTGAACTATGATATTTGATAATGTTGCATTGTAGTTGGATCCGAGTAAAAGACTGGAAGCGGATGAAGCTTTGAATCACAAATACTTTGCGGATCTTCCTCCAAAAATATATGAACTCCCACATGGTAAAAATTAATAGGATTACATACATTAATGTCAATATTTGCCCGTAACGTATTTCTATAATTTTCTTTTCCAACTTTTTGCTCATATAGAATCCAGCATTTACACTGTAGATGGAGTAAAACTTTATCCTGAGGATAATCACCGGAGAAGTCTTCCGAAAACCGGAAGTTACGACTTTCGCCGAAAAATTTAATCGTTGTCTCGCCAAGTAAAATGGCTCGTAAACTCATATTTTCCTCGTAAACTAATTTTTAATCAAGAATTATTATCTTCGTAATCATTATAATGGTATCACGTTTTAAGATTTTTAGTTCCTATTTGTTGCTCGTATGATTTACTAATGGTTAAAATGATTATATCTTAACTCGATTTATCATAGTTGGGTATTTCTACATTATTGTGTACATTAATTAGTTATGATTATAGCAATTATTATTATAACTACTTAAATTATCAAGTTACAGTCACAATCCAAGAGCTCAGATTTGCAAAATAGTCAACAACAAAAACTAAAAGAAAAAAGTTGTGTTTTTATTATGACAAGGAATGAGGGTTCATTTCGTTCCACTTCCGTTTTTCATCTTCATTCGAAAACATTTCAGCATATGTGCAATATAAATCAAAGCATAGTTTATATTATAACTAACAATTTATTAAGATACAAAGCATGCACTGATTTAGTGCAGCCAACGGAAAATGTAACAATTCACCTAGAAGATGCTGTTTATGTATGACCATGTCTAGTTTCATTTAGGCATACATTTTAAAATACGTTGTTTTAGCTTTATCATCCATTGTTTTCAAATCAGTTTCATTGTGTTCATTTGAAACGAAACAAATAGTTCATTTTGATTACATTTTTGGTCTCTTTTACGTTTACTAAACTAAAAGGTTCATATTATTCAATATTTGTGGCTTTATAATATTTATAATGCTTATTTAATTTTTCGTACGTACACTTTTTCTTAGTACGCATTTCTATTCTATTCGTTGTAATATACTATAAATCTCCAGTTTGTTCCGCAAAGCAAAAAAATGTGATAAGTTTTAAATCACAGTTTTGTTCCAAGTGACAAACGTTTAAAGTCAGTTCTTCTACTGTGTAAGTTGTAAGTATGTGTATAATAGCGATTTGTAGGTGTAGCTAGAGAGAATTTAAATTCGTAAATGAAATGTGATGCTCACACACAATTTTGGAGAATGAATGAAGAGTATAGGATAATAATCAACACGATATTTTTAAAAATGTGCCAATCATGTACACACACGATTAATTTTTCAGTGTGCGCATGCAATTTTTGCCAGTTTCATAATTAAGAATAGTATTTCAGGATAATTTGTGTTCAGTTTACGTTTTAGTTAGATAGATGTTCGCAAGTTGTATATAGAAATTAATGGTATTATGTATAACGGTAAGATACTACTAGCGTTTAAGGAGGTAGGTCACACGAGAAAAATGTATGGAAGCCTCACTCGCAGCAATGATTATAAGGTTTTAAGAAACTATACAGAATTCCGATTAATTCTTCTTTATAAAAGAATCCGAATGCCTAGAATATAAGAATTATGAGTTTTTTATTCAAGGAAAGTACAATAACTTATGAATGTGTTAGAAGTGAGAAATAGTTAAGAAAACTGAGAAGGGATGATGCACATATTTAAGCAGAAAGGAATGCCATATTAGATAAGCCAAAAAATGTAACTTTAATGAAATTGCAACTAAGTTCATACTAAAGGATAGTGTACGACACTGAAAAAACCTTAAAAAATTAAGCAAGCAGACAATGTTGATGTTTTCAACTCTGCTGTGTGAACGTTTGAGTTTTTTAATAGCATAAGCGTAACAAGTCTAATATACACTAAATTATACACAGTTGATTAAATTAAAGTGAGAAATGTGTCTGTTGTATATTTATAAATTATGCTATAACAAAAACAAGTGTAATATACAAAAACGTAAAAACAATATATTGATTAACGTGACATTCATAGGAAAAGTCATTTAGTTGATGGGGTTAAAATTCTAATTTATTTATTATCTAGCTGTTCCATTAATTATCTAATTATTTGATTCATGTGAGTAGGTATATAACACAGAACTATATACGTGACAGAAAGGAATAAATGTCGATGCTATACGAAAATACGAATATACATTCATATTAGCAGATATTAAAAATGCAAAAAGCACACTTGTCTAAAAAATTAACTATGTAAGTGTTGTGACTCTATAAAACTGTTTAAAAAGGACCGTCGTAAACTGTGTAAAGCAAAATTTAAACACACGAGCAATTTATTGTTATCCGTTAAAATCATGTATACTTATTAATGTGAACTGCAGAAGAGATTATCCATAACTCTATATTGTTCTCTTTATTTTCTACGTCTAAAAATAAAACTGAGTGATCTTACATACTTAAGTACTGTTAGTTTTGAAATTGCAAGCAATTTATTCGGAGGGCATTGCATTTTATTTGATCATTCAATTTTTAAGTGGGCGAATTTCACCTTTTCTTTTGAAAGGATTTTATATGATTTGCCAAAGGTATATCGTACCGTTCACCCTTTCTTCCGTTCTGAGTTCTGAATGAGTCATTTTTTATTACACATTCACATCATCCATCAGTCAATGAGTCATTCGCTTAGGTATTGTGCAGAAAGTGGAATAACCGTTTACCTGCAATTTGCAAACTACCTACTTTTTGCAGTAGGCTAACACGGAAGGATTAAAGCAAAGGGCGAAAGGTTTGTTTTGAAAGGTTGATGTGTTGTGATTTTTTGCAAGTAAACAAATTTAACCAGGTTTTAACCCGAGTACCTTGCCGTGTGCATGCATGCATAATGGTTATTATCACGCAAATTATTATGCGCATATTAATTTATCCACAGATGAGCTAGTATCTTTACATATAAATACTGGTGAATTGCGCAGAAGACACTTGAGGTACAAACAATTATACTCAATCCTAACAAAATTTCAAATGCAAAATGCGTTTAAGTTATTACGCTAATTTGAACACAATTGAAAGCACAAAAACAACATAGTCATTATCTGTTTGAACTAAATAGCTTTTGAGTCGATAAGATTAAACTTTTCCAATTAGCACGTCATGACTCATGACGCATCTTCATTTTCATGTTTTTCGGGGAAATGCATTCATAATGATAATAATCCATACAACGTATTCATAATCAAAGTTAAAACTTGGCACCCATTTCATTTATGTACTTCCAGCATACTTACTAAACTAAAACCGTCATTGTTCATTTCTATTACTTCTTATGTACTTATCTCGATGTTTTCTGGTATTCATAGGATTTTCCTACAGCCAAGAAAAATCTACGCAGTTTACGTTTACTTACTGTTTACCAAAATACCCAATGTACTACAACTACATGGCTGCTTTCGTATAAACATCAATATTGTACCACAACAGACGGGTTTATCAAACCTTACCATCAAATTCCAGGAATGAATACCCGAAATTAACCCAGAAAAGCAAACAACCCAATACAGCAGAGCAAGCTGCTTATGCATAAAAAATGAAAATACCGAACTGTCTCAGTCTCGCCTTGTATAACCAAAACCAACCGAAATACCAGAAAAGTAGCACAATGCCCCAAAATCACCAAACCTCTTTCTGTGCCACTCGCTTACTTTCGTGCTAGCTTCTCTTCTGTCATGAACTGTCAAACAGCATACGGAGCTATATATAATGTCGCTCTACTAATAAACCACATTTTTCCTCGAATTTTCCCTAATCAGCTAATGAACAAGGTCCAAAATGACTATCTAGTAATTAGATAGAGAAACCTTCATGAAATTCCCACTATCAAAGTATTTCTTTCAAGGTGAACCCTACACCAAAATGCGTAATATTGCACTATAACAGTTAATGCGATTATGAAATCAATACTTAACTTCTAATTATATTCATTAGCGCATTTTTCATCTAGTACAATCCAGTCCATGTGGTACATATTTATTTACACAAAACCCACCATCATCAATATCAACAACATAACCCAAAACCCAATGCAATGCCCTATAGCCCATTCCTTACTTTTATAATGAACTGGACAAAGTGGTCGCTTTTTTGCTGTTGCCAGGCTCATGGCTTATCCAAATCCCAAATCCCAACACAGGCTTATATGCCGAGCAGAGAACGAGGGATCATGGACAGAAATGCATAACGTGACTATGGAAAACAAAGACAAAGAACAAGAGAAACGTAGGCTGCCAACAGAAATACCTATAGAAAGCGGAATTATAGGGAGAGAAATGGTTATGCCTCTTTGTCTGCATTTTCTAATAATTCTTGGTTGAATATTGAGCGATATATATCCACAGCACGTCTAAAGTCTGTTGTGTAGGTAGAAAAGCATATCATTATTGTCGAGAAAGAAAGGAAGGGAGAATTAGTTTGGAGGTGTCGTGACACAAAGGGATTTTTTGAGTCATATAAGCATACACGCATACACATTCAAGCACTCTAAAAGCACTCGTTGTTTATACGCCACAGCCATAGCTTTTGGGTAGTTTTTGGTCTCTCTTCTAGCGTCGTCGTCGCTAGTAGCTCAGTACACTTTCATCAGATCAACGGACACTCAACTCTCTGAAAACGTATCAACAGAACATCTTGGCTTCAGTCCATTTTCGTCGCTTGTCAAGCCATCATCAACTGTCAACAGGGCATTTTGCATACTAACTAATCAGTTGTGTTTTTGTTGTCATTCTTTAAAGCATTCCAAGGAACTTGTTAAGTGTGTCAGGAGGAAATTTATAGCTTTCTTGTGAATTTTGGGAATTAAGTCGAGGTTCAAGATGAGTAACGGAATTGTAGATTTGAATGTTTCTGCTTCAGGTAAGTTGAATGCATGGACGACATGGAGGTGCTAGTGCTTGAAAGTGTGGTTTATAATGAAAGCGTTTTGTGTTTTTTGCAGAGGAGTCCAAGGGTGGAGTCAAGTTTGAAGTAGTTTTGAGCCAGCCCGTGGTGGACACCCCTCCCCGAACCCTTTCCCCGACAAATGAGAAGAAGAGTATTGTGAGTGCGGAGATGATCCAACAAAAGTTAAAGCAGGCTGCGGAACGTCGTCAGGTGGGTAATTTAAGAAAATTTGTATGGTAGGTCATGGTGCATAATAATATGTAGTGAATGATATGATAACGAGTTGTTGTTATTTAACAGTCTCTGGAAAGCGAGAAGCTGGCTAGCTTGCAGGAAAAGTTTAAGAAGATCGATGAGGCTGCCAAGATCCGCGCAGAGGAGGAGATTAACTTTATCAACTCAACAAAGGAGAACTTGGAGCAGAAGATGAAAGTACATATTGATAATCGTGAGAAGAGCATTACGGATCTTAAAGTTAAACTCAGTACCCATGTAAGTTGCAGGAGTTTGTTGGTTTGTCATTTAGCTTTAGCTTTGAATTGATAAGATGTAAGGAATTTAAGCTGTAATGGAATTCATTTTGTTTGCAGAATACCGAACGCTTGCAGGAAGTGCGTCAGAATTTAGAGTCTAGTGTAACTGAAGTTGCCGAGAAGGTAAAGGAAGAAGTTACCAAGAAGTTGGAGACCGCAGAGCAAAACCGTGAGAGGGCTATTCAGGAACGTTTGGAGTCCTTGAAGAAACATGTAAGTGATCAATTTAACAAGTTAACAAAATATCATTATAAAGTTCTTGATGACTCATTGACATTATTGTTGATTTGTTTAGGAAGAGAAAATCGAGCAAGTTAAGCTGAAGCGAAGCTCCAGCATTCCCAGTGGGGACAATAACAGTTCCATCGAGGAAACCAGTAATGGAGGTAGTCCTCCTACAACTACCTAATCATAGAAACGCCTCCAGAATCTATTCCGGTGGACGGTTCTATTCTACTCCAATGGTCTTATGCAACTTGAAACAATTACACAGAATATTGATGACCTGTTATTTAGCGCTTTCGCCACTAATGTAAATGTAAAACTCAACTTGTGATCGCCTTGTTTTGTAATAGCTAAGAAAAGTAGATTTAGTAGTTTAGCATGTTATAGCGTAGGCTAAAGGCATGTTGTACTCGTAAATAATATAATATTTCCTAAGCTAGCAGTTAGGCTCGGCTAGTGATTGAGTATACCTTATTGTAACTTTTATACTATAAATAATATAGCAATTTTTGAAATGTATTTGAAGTTTTAGATCTCATTTTAATACGCTTCTGTGAAAATGTCAAGAAATCGGATTCAAAAGTAAAGTATTTAATTGTCAATTGAGCTTTTGGTAAGTGCCAGTGCGACTAGCAGCCAATGCTATAAAACATATTATTCCATCCTATTGTGTATTCATAACATATTCTGTAATATTCACTTAACAGAAACAGATTTTTGTTGTAATTTCTCAGCCAGTTCAACAAATCAATTAGAAAATCGATCTTGTATTTATGTACCATTTAAAATTGGACACAAAATGCAGTATGAATGAAGTGTACATTGTACTTTTTATTATCTAGTGAACTTATAGAATGGGAACAACGAAATTACATATAAGTGTTAACTTTGATGTGACAACTAAGCATCTCATTCATATAGTTCGTTAATGGTTTTTGTCTAATATTAGTACTGACCATTTCAAAGTTGTAGTTCAACAAAGTTCTGTTGATTCGTGGATTAGCCTGTGAATTTATTTGCCTTAAAAACCATGTTTTATCGATATGTAATAGTCTTCTTTATTATAATTTCAACTGGTTTATTTTATATTGAATTGTGTACACAATAGTGTGGATATTTCAGCCGTTTCAATTTAAATATAAAATCCATGTAGCTAAATTGAATAAATATTTGTGGCTTTGAACGATGAAAAATACGTTCGTTATAATAGTTTTGTGCATTTGTTCATTAATCACTAGATAACATGAAAACCACAGTCGTATCTGCTTTAAACAATGATACCATGTACTGGATATTTTTACGCACAATTGTGTTTTATGCATGCTGCATCTGCATCTGCAGATTATCCGGAACGCTTCTCGGCTTCTCTCTTTAGTAGTTCTAACGAACAAAGTAAAATCTTTTTCAATTTTGTATAGTTGATAGATAAATAAGCAAATATGGTATAGTAGCTATATGATATGATCCTACATATTGAGTTTCAAACAGGAGTAAAAATTGAACTGTCAAAAGAACTGTCATAATGGCACAGTAGAGAATTTTCAATGTGCTACATGAAGGTAGTAGATCCTATACTAATTCTAGTATTCGGTTGTAACTTTTGTACATAAATACTCATACATTTTAAACTAAGCAAAGAAGCAACGATCAGCTAAAAAACTTTGTGATCTTCCCCGCTGTAAAGGAAAGGTGAGCATATGGACAAAATATAATCTTGAAAGCTGTTGTTCTTCTTCGTGGTACTTTACACATCTTGTCATTGTATAGCGAAAATGTAGCGTAGCGTTGTCTACTCGAATTCTCGAATGCTGCTATTTTTTCAGATCTTGTAGAAAGCTTGTAAGCGTACTAGTAGCAGCAGCACCCACTTCTATAAAGGGATTATGAATGTACGCCTGTGTGGTACCTAACATTTGCCTTTCTGTGTTGCACATCCTCTCATGATATTCCTGCGATTTTATAAGAAACAATCTTTGCAACGCATGCAGCTTTTTTCCTTATACGAGCCTTTATGATAATCTTGAACACTTGAAGTTTGAACAATGTATGTATGCATAGACCGTATGCATCGCAATTCCTACCTTTACAAAGTCTTCTTGACAATGTTAAAAACAGAAATAGAAACTACTTGCAAATGTAACAGGTAGATTTTTACTTGAAAACATGTACAATTTCATTTGACAATGGAGTAATTTTTGTGATGCCTATATTCTCCTCAGCAGTGCTACCAGAATAGGAGAGATCTCTTTTAAACGCGCCGGTGTACAAACTTTTTTTTTAAAGAGAATACCACTTTGCAGAAAGACAATTTTTAAAAATCTGGACACTTCTGCTGATCAACCAGCAGATTTTTAATTTTTGGAAAATTGGCAAAATGGTAGCTCCAGTAGTTTTAGTTGTACTTTTGATGCTGCAAGTGGCCCAAGGACTGTATGAAAATGCCCCTGGTGTGGCGATGGATTATAAAGTGAGTAGTGGGTACTTTGTGGGGATGACCCTTAACTGCATCGTAATTTTAAAACATTCTCTTAACTCACTTTACAATTAGCACATTTAATTTAATTTTTCATAGGTGCACGTAGACGCTGGCAAAGAAGACTGCTATTACCAGTACGTTCATCCTGGTTCCACACTCTATGTCGCATTCCAAGTTATGCGAGGTGGGGATAACCAAGCTGGGTTTGCCGTGAGACATCCCAATGGACAAGTTGTGCATCCCTACGTGTGGAAACAGCAATCTGACTATCAGGAAACTAGCTCTGCAGGAGGATACTATGCCGTTTGTGTGGACAATCAGTTTTCTCGATTTGCCTCCAAGCTGGTCAACATCTACATCACCACGTTTAGGTATGACGAGTGGGAAAAGTACACCAAAGAGTTGGAAGCGATGGACATGAATGTGCAGAATTTCACACTAATCCTGTCAAGTAAGTAGCAGTCAATAATAAAAATGGAAATAATATGTCATCAATTATAAAACTTGAATATCTTTTTAAACATGATGTTCATATTTATGTTTAGATGTGGATCAACGAATTGGTGGAGTGCTTCAACTTTTGCACAAATCCAGGTCACATGAGTCTCGTGACTCTGCGCTACTCGAAGATAGTCTCTCTTATGTCACGTTCTGGTCGGTAATGCAATGTCTTGTAATAATGGCCACGTCCTCGGTGCAGGTCTACTTTGTTCGAAAATTGTTTGACGTTCAAACAGGAAAAGTGAGGGCGTAAAAGGGTATTTGAAAGGCCAACAAGAGTTTTAAAGAATGCAGTTTTTATATTGATGACATGAGAATCTAAATGATCTTTTAATGGAGCTATTTTTTTAAACTAAGAAATTTTATCTTTTATGATTTTATTTGACTTTTTTCAAAGTAAAGAAATGTGACATTCCGAATTAACGGGTTGTGTATCAAAAAGAAGTATATTGCAATGAATATGATTTTTTTGACATATCAAAGTTTGATATTTGTACTGGGTGCAATTTTATGTAAAAGAATGGTGCGATTATTTCAAAGAAAATGAATGAATCTCTGCGTTTGGTTTTTATAAAATGATGATGATATTAGCATGAGCAATGTAAAAATGTGTACCTATCTAAATATTATATATCATACGCAGCGAAATAATATTAGTAATTAAGAATATCTAATTAAGTATATATCTGATAATATAAAAAAAGAATGTTTAACGAGAATTGAAAAATAAATGCTTCAACGAGAAATTAAAACTTAATTCAATGGGAAGTTGCAAGTATTTGAGCATGCAATTTACATATTTTAGGACGACATGCCAGTAGTCAGCCAGATTCTCCAGAGAATGTCATTTTAATGCATGTTGATAATGTCCAACCTTTCATTTTACACGTTGAAACGTCCACGATTTGAAGGTCCTTGATATGAATAAGGAGCCCACACTCTGTAAAAACAACAAAAATGTCAATATTTCTGGATTACATATTTTTGGGTTGCATAGAACATATTTTACGAACTTTAGCGTTTTCTTCACTGGAAATGGGTAGAAAATCCCGTCACTTTGAGCCAGATGAATACATTCCAAGATAACAAAAAGTATTACCAGCAAAGCTAAACGCGTGCAAAGAGGTTTCAATGATGCCATTATCTAAAAACGGAAGAAAAAATTTTGTGTTTTTATAATTGAGTAAAGATAAGTGAAAAAACTTCAGTTTACCATTTTATAAGCCGATGCTGATATGTGTGCAAAATATTATGAATCCTTTTCTTTTGTACCGTATTTTTGATACTTTTGAAATTGAAAAGCAATTCAGGTAATCTAACTACGATTATAACAATGAATTGTACAAAAGAAGGCTTACTAATGTGCTTATATACAATTTCTCCATTGGGCATTGCAAGTTTATCATCATTTAGCTTATGAGCTAAGCCCAATTTAGAGTTTTTTACTCCTTCATTTTTTATTATTCTTAGTTATCACCATGTTTTAGTTCAGCTTAATGAGTTTTTTAGTCCGTATCTTTTTCTATTTTCTATATGTGTCTAGCCACTCGGTCACCCAGCAAGACGTAAGAGGTATTTCCGTTCATCTTTGACACGCACCGTGATGTTACGTGAGTTCACGTTGCGATTGATCTTTAACTCGTCTCATGTAATTGATATAATACATGTTCTTGTGGAAATCGTCTTGTATGTAGACCTAGTAAAAGTGAATACAAAAGTAGCGGAAAAGATGCACTATCCACCAAAAAACGACTGCTGCATGGTGCACCATTATCATACGTGAGTAACGACGTTTGAGAATCAGTTTCGATTTTTCAGTAAAAATGATAATTTTGTCTTTTCATGACAATTTGAGGTTGCATACCACACTCAGTGTAACCTATCTTTTCAAGCGTAAAGCGCGTGTAAAAAATGTCTAAACTGTCGGGCTTTATGTGTTGTGTTATATCCGGCACACCTTCATGTACGTAAAGGAATGCATATTTTTATTCTTTCATCTTTATAGTAGATAATCTTAACCAAATTTAATTTTCTCATGACACTTTACCTTAATAAGCTATATATTGTAATAGATCTCACGGACCACATAGGTACATGCACAACAAAGAACGCAGACAAGAGGCGAAAAAATCATATTATAGTAAAACTTGTCACAGAAAAAAACCTGAAAAATGCATGAATGCACCGAGAAGACGCGTGAGAGAGAACATTTTGGATTACCACAAAATATTAAATTAAGAGGACATGTTGTGTGGTGCCGTCTTTTTTGTGCCAATATTCACGAAGCAATGCCAAGAATAGCAAAAAGAGTGATTTTAAATAGCACTAGCCGTCACCCAATTAGCGTATGAATAGATGCCGAATGAGAGTGAAGATGATCAAAGAGGATCATCAGTCGAAAGAGTCGAGTCAGTTGAATGCATTTCAGAAATGTGCTCCTGAATCAATATTTCCGACATTTTGAAACAATCCGTATTCTGGCACTACTAATTAGTGGACGGACAGCATTATAAAAATATCACACATAGTAATTAAGTGTGCTTCTGCTACAACATTTAAGACAAGCTCATTTGAGTACAAACAAATTTGTCACATGGAGTCTTGTCGTTCACCGGCTTGTCATTTCATGTCATTTTTATAGCGTGCCCAAAAGTTCAAATTAAAATAAAGCTAAAGAACTTAAAACATTCAATGTGCATGTCAAGTTATCGACAATATGTGCACATGTTAAATTTTGGAATTTTTTAAGAAACGCTTAAGGACAAGCAACAAAAGATGGAAGATTCTAGTGATTAAAATGAATTCTTTAGTAAACCCATTGGAACCGGAACTAGAAACGAGTGTTGTCAGCATGGATTCATAAACATGACCGGTGACCAGTAATGTCTGGTCACTAAGCTGCATATTATAAAATATCTGAAACTTTTTCTACAACGTAACCCGAAAAATTGACAAGTGAAAAATCAAAAGGCAATGTTTGCAAACTTTATCCGCAAGCCTGTGTATTGTGACGTGAGACGTGATCATGCAAAAATAAAATGAATTTATTAAGCCGTCCTCGTCTCATTTTTCTGGTGACGCTATTTCTGCTATCCACCCTGCTGCTGACGCAGTTCTCTGACGCTGCAAGTAGCAAAGATGAAAATGAGGGGAAAGCTAAGACGAAAGAGAAGGGCAAAGGGAAGAAAGGCGAAGAGGATAGCGACAAGCAGCAGTGTAGCTCCAAAGATGGCAATAAAACGGGAGGATGTCGCAACGAAACTAGGCTCGTGCTGGTTCAAGTGGTACAAGAAGCATAATAAGTAGAAAAATAAAAATAAATGGAAACTCAAATATTATGAGATTTCATTGTTCGTTTGATAGAAATGATGAATTTTTGCTTCTTGAAGGGTTTCATTTTTCGTGTAATGCGTAATTTCAGATTTTCCGACATGGAGATCGCACGCCCCTGTATTCGTGGCCCAAGGACCCTAACAGCTATAAAAAGTCCAATAACAGCATGGCGAAAGCTTTTCAACGGAAAGGGCTACTGACGAAAGTACTCATCATTTTTGCAAATACAATTTTAAACTTAAAAAAGGAAAATAGAATTTTAATGAGTTTTCTCTTCGTGGCTATTTTTATCTTGCTCTTTCCAATAAGTAGCGTGGCAAGGTACAAGCTTATGAGCTTGGCACATTTCTGGCTACCCGATACAAAGAGTTTTTAACAGGCTCTTGGATACCTGAAGACATTCACGTTCAAAGTTCTGAGACGGATAGAACCATGATGACAGCTCAGACACTGTTGGCAGGCTTATTTCCACCGTCACAGTGTTCTGATACTGAGCCAGGAGGATGCGAGGGTAGATGGAGTAGAGAGATCAGGTGGCAACCTATTCCCATTTATTCCATTCCAAAGAAACTGGATAATGTGAGAAGGGGAACACTCTTAAGAAGCAGCTTATTTGCATCATCATCAAAGAAAAAATAATATTTAATTTTAAACTAAAATCTTATTTTCGCTGAGCAGAGGATCAACTTTCACCGGGAGAGCTGCCCCGCATATATGGCAGAGGTGCAGAAGGTTCTCAGTTGTGACTACATGCAGCAATATATTACCAACAATCAGAAAATGTTTGAGGATCTCAAGGAGAATACTGGACTACCTGAAGTAGGCATTGAAAATGTGGGCTTGATATATGACACTCTGTACGTTCAAAAGTCGTACGAGATGCCACTACCCAACTGGACCAAGCCCTACTTTCCTTCCCCTTTGAAGGAAATGGAGGAGTTGGGTTTCCAAGCCTTGAGTGCGAATCGAGAAATGATGCGGTATTACGGGGGACCACTTCTTAAAGAAGTGATAACCAATATGAAAAAGACGGCCATTAAACGGTGCATTGAGACCCAACAAGTAGGGGTATTTTTAGACTACACTGTGCTCTATGAAATAAACAGCGTCTCACGTTTCGTGTAATATTTGATTGGAATTTTAGAAGAAAGAGGAAAAGAAGCAAGGTAGGAACGATGATGAATATGACATGTCTGAAATGATGTTCGCCCAGAAACCCCGACGCAAGAAGATGTACCTATACTCTGGCCATGACACCACGGTGGCCGCATTCCTGGCCACGCTTGGATTGCTGCATCAGCACCAACCCGCCTACGCTTCCGCTGTTATCGTGGAACTTCATGAGCCAATCAAGAAAAAAGGGGGTGCTGAATCTACGAACGAGTTCATAGTCAAAGTTGCGTGGCCCTTGTTTCCACTTGCCAATTTCATCTATTTGTATTGATCCGTACAAAGTTTTTAATGAAATTGATTCATTTTTTGGTTTGTGTAGGTATTTTATCGAAATGCGAGTCGCAATCCAGTACAAGAAATGAATATGCTTCGATGTGGCAATCCGTGTCATCTTGATAACCTGGAGATGATGTCCGGTGACATATTTGTGGCCAACTGGCAAAAGGAGTGCGAGGGCAGAACGGGACTGATGACAATGCTGATGCAACCCATCAAGAGAGTGATGAACGTGTGTATGAAAATCATATCCTCCTTGTTTAGTTTTCAGGGAGAGGCTGGTGGTGGGGTCTGCTTGTGCAAAAAATGAAACCCAAAGCTGTCTATAGAGACCTTAAGACTTAATATTTGCTAATTTACATTGACGTCATGTCACACAATATCTAATAATAAAATAAGGTGTAAATGATGTAAGGAGTTTTATGAAAAATGTTAATAAAAATCGGAACAAAAATGAGTGTTGTATCACAATGCCCCAGAGGGTAAAACTTTGGCTTGCGAATTTGGGATGCATTGCACGGGTTACATAACCACCCTTTGCCCTTGTATGTATGTATTGGAGCAAATAAGAGGAACCAATTTAGTTTTTAAGGATTGCTTTTTTGTTTTAAATTGGGATCATCATGAGTGGGCTGAAGAAGGGGAAACGGAATAAAATCCGGTGAAAGGAAGTGGTCGTAGAAATCGTGTCGCCTCTTTACTCAAATTGCACTTACTTTATATTATTTCCTTCTCTATTTTCTTGTGTACCTCTCATCAATTCTACTACTACTTTGCGTTTGCATGCCATTTTTTGATGTGTTTTTGTTTTCAATTTTTCTCTCGGATTTCTTACAATATGCCAACTTGTTGTTGGGTGGGCTCATAAAATAATGAAAAGAGCAAAAGGATCAGGTAGAAGAAAGGCTAGGAATGTGAGATATGTGGGAGAAAGCTGATGATGGTGGTGGTGTAATGGGGAAGTTTGGAAAGGGAAAATTGTGGCGTAATGATGCTGATGGGATGTTGGTGGGGAACAGGTAGCAAAGCAATAAAACTTTTGAACAAGACATTTTTGGAGAGCCACTTAGGCACGAGAAGAAACAAGATCTATAAGGTTGTGTGCAGTGCTAGAATATGATGTTGAGCATTTCTCGGTTTCTGTAATCCATTATAAAAAGCCGAGGTGGCTGATAAATCTCAGCACAGTTTGATAGCGAACGAGCTTGTGGCGACATCAAACCAGGAAGAAAGGTGTAACGAAACGAATTTTTGTTAGAAAATTGAAAAATAAACATTTTTGGCTGCGTGTATTGCGTATTGTCACGTCACACCCACTACCCACCCTTCTACTTCTCGCCGTTATCTTCACTTGAAATTTCTTGGAACATTTTGTGGCAATAACATAACTAGACAAGATGGAAATAGGAAGGACGGGAGGTTCCTCTGTGGTGTTTGGCATCATGTTGGTGATTTTCGTTTTGGTTACGGTAACTTCAGCTCAGGTAAGATATAAAATCAACCAGTATCAAGTTGCCCCAGCTTTAAAGTTTAAGCTCGGAAACTAACCTCACGTACTTGTACTTTAACTTTACCAGATTACCTTCAGCAGACAATGGGTTCGGGGAAAGTATCCGGGGGATAATGAGGGTGGAGAAAGTCCGGAATTTCAACGCGCAGCTAAAGCGATGCCAAAGAGGGTGAGTGTGAAACTTTCTCAAACTTTTCTAGTTTTTAGAAGCATCAAAACTATTATCAAAAGTTTAATTTAAAAAATTTTTTTTATCATCAGACTTTCACAAGATACATTAAGCCTGTTACCTCAGACTACGTTCCTATTCTTGTGAACGCCCAAGTTCTAGAAGAAATTCTTGAACGAATCAGAGAGCCACCAATTGGTCCCGGGTCAGCAGCCGCAATTTCCGCCATGGAAAGCTCCAAAAAGTAAAACTGGGTTTCTGTAATAATTATGTACTGCAGCATACCTTCATAACACAAAGTTACAACATTTTTAGTTATAGTTGAAAACATAAATCTAAAATGCACGACAAAATGAACGTTTGCTTTCTGTTACTTTCACCCCTTCAAATAAATATCCAGGGTTTGGGTGTGTTTCGCTCTGCAAATCAGATTAGATATTGTAACACAGTTTGAAAGTAGACTTAGCAGAATGTGTAGTGTATGCATCATGATTATTAATATTCATGAACTACATAACCTTTACAAACTGCAAATTTAGACACTTGCAGGTAGCGCAGTTAGACGTTGGACTGATGATGGGGTATAAAAATGATGAGAGGAATTAGAAACATAGGTTTGCAATAGCTTGAAATTCATGTATATTTAGTATGTCTTAGTCATATTTATGTATTCTTTATAGTTGATTCTTTAGTGACTTTACGCCCACTGTTTAGCATAATTCTAAATAATTTCCATTGTAGTAGTCTAGCACTTACTGAAAGCTGAGTACCTTCTATTACAAGGTAAGTACGTATAGAAATAGATAACTTATCTACAAACCATTGTAAATAAGGTATGTAAAGTACACAATGTACAATAAAACATGTAATAAAGTAGTGCGACATTCGTCAGCGGATGAATATTTATTTTGAAAATGCAAAATTGTGTAAATTACATATAACGAAGTTATCCCAAAAGAAGATGTTGTATAGAAGCATGCAGCTTCCTTTCTTGAATGTAACATGCAAACACATTTGTTAGAAAATGAAATGTAGGAGAAACTTATAAAGCGAAAAAATAAAAAGCTGAAAAACTAAGATACGAAGCATAAATATTTTCATTCTTTGAAACGATGACGCATACTGAATTTCTTGAATTTGAACGAGTGTTGTAAGCTTGCCGTTTTCATAAGTGCTTAATGCAATGGCTATCATTAATCTTCCAATGGACATTGGTACATTAGATTGATTTTCAATTTATCAAAATGGCTCATTGCTGTTCGTTGACCGATCGGGGCATTGTGAGCCTAGGGTAAAAATAAAAAGGAATTAAAGTCTTTTCCCATTTGGCCAAGTCATACAATCTTTTTGCTTTTCAAGTACCTTTGGAACAATGGTCTTTTGTCCCCACTTCTTAGAAAACGCCTCGGAGGAGTAGTGTAAAATACTACTATAATCATACGGCAAGTTATACTTTTTCCAAAACTTGGTTGCATATTTTTCGAAATTCCTTTTACTATCCGGATTCCTCAGATTTTCCCACATGATTGTTATAAAGTTATCTCTATCCGGTCTCGACTGCTCATGGTAGAGACCCAGGGCGTGAAGCAGCTCATGGACTACAGTTCCATGTCTCATACATGTGGGACTCATCTGAATTTCCTGGCGACCCCCGATTCGCCCGACTTTTGAACTACACCGATTTTCTTTGGAGACTACAAAGTCCAGAAAGTCCTTGTCATTGTTTCTGGGAATGAACTCGATGCAGGTATCACCACTAATCTCTTGCATAGCCCCCATTATCAGTTCTCGATGTTCTGGTTCTGTACACAAAGAAGTGTCTTTATGCTTTCATGCAATGCTAAAATCAAGTCGTTTGTCCATTTTACAATTTTTACCAAATTTTGGTGAAATCACAAAAGGAATCTTTCCATCCTTCCAGTTGTTTACAGGGTACACTTTCCCCGTAAAAAGTATTTCGTTTTGCATAGACTTCATGCGTCTTTTGCTTATATCGATATCGCCCTCAAAGGTTGCTCCTTTCCTTGTGACGGGAACAGTTCTGGAGAGAACATTGTGTTGGGGTAATATGAACAGGCATAAAATAACAAGTGCAAAAAGGGTAAACTTGCTGATAAAAAACGGGTAGTGAGAAATACTATCTGCCCTGAAAATTAACACCTTCATAGTGACTAGACGAGAAAACGTAATAAGCTGAATGAAATTTTGCAGTTGTTACAGAATATAAAAGCTTCATCCTACATTCACAAATTAATGGAAAAAACACATCGTTATAAGGCTGATTCCAATTTGTCCTCGTGTCCTTATTCATATTCTATGATTTCAATGAAGAGCATCCGATTTGTGTTAAGCAGGACTTAAGAGGAAATTCGACCATAAGGAAAAACTCAAAACTTATTTTTTGTGGCTTTCCGAGTTTCCTCTTGCAATAATTTCTAATAAGCTCATGTAACAAGTAACATACATCTGCAACCTACCGGTTTTACATTTGTAATATTGTAATGTAGTTGCAATATTACTGTAATTTTCATGCAGCTGAGACTTGATGTAATCGATGATTTGTTTCAATAGCCATTCATTCATTGACTCCTGGTCGCTTAAAATCTGGTGTGTGCACAATGCAACATTGCATGCATGAGACGCACGAATACAATACGAGGGAATCCCCAAATCACGCACGACTAATTTTAATCACACCACTTCTCATTTGTGAGCTTGCACCAATGTTAAAAATCGTCATTAATAAGAAAACTCTGAAGTTCAATGTAACCGTATGACCATGACCTAACTGTATCCCAAAAAAGTGTATCCAAATAGTTTTGGAACATGTTTATATGCACGCAGAAATGTTATACTTAAATGATATATTGTAAATAAAAGATGCGTCTCACTTTGCCCCGGAATCATAATTTTATTTATGTGTATTCAAACAAACCTGCAAAACTCCAAATAATACTTAAATGCAATCCGACATATTCTAGAGAAAAAAATCTTTTTTAACATTGACATTTGGACATAATGGAACATTCAATGTTCAACATTGCATTTCAAGCACCCGTGAAAATTGTCGTGCAAGGGAAAGACAGCTTTCACGGGAAAATACAGAAGCAAAGTAGAGAAAATGAGAGATTTCCTACTTCCTGTAGATGAAAGTAGACGTAGGGGTGAAGTGAAACTTGGCTAAATGCAAACTGTGCTCTGGAAAGGGATGAAATGATAGTAATCAAAACTGACATTATGAATTTAAACTGACCTGTACCGTTTGAGACTTTAACAGTCAATTGTGCCGACATTGACAATCTGAAACTAGTAGATGCTAATAAAATAAATTATGTTTCAGTATTCACTTGTCTCGATGTTTGTCTCTCCTTTTATTTTACTCGCACCATCATGATAATATATACCGTATTACAATACTCATTAAGTAATCATTACAGGTAATAATATTTTAAATGTATGTACTTATAGTACAAATACATATACACACATGCATTTACGCTTCGTTCGCCACGATTTTTTCCTTCGAAAAAGGATAAAATGATTATACTACGTTATATAACTAAATTTCCAAGTGCACTGCACAGAAAATTGTTTGAAAATACTATAAATAATAACAGTTTAAAGATAAAGCATGCAATTCACCACCAAGTCATTCAAAATTGTCCGTTTTTACGGAAAAATGAGCACGAGTCATTCATTGCCAATTCAAAAACTCACAAACGCTTTTTGCACCATGCAATTAAAACTAAACTGTGTCTCCTGGAATGAACTTTTTAAATTGGAACAAAAAATGTGAAAATTGTCGGCAGAAACATAAACATAATCATTTCGTACCAGTAATCGTCACCTTGTTCTTCTAATCATTTTCATTAAAATTACACACAACACATGTTCTCCTCTTAATAATATTACAAAAATTATGGACAGTAGGTAAGTGTCGTAGTAGAGATAATACAATCACATATTATCTGTCTTCTATAGAAATGACGGTTTCGACATTGAAAATTTGTAAAGTACAGATTAGCCTATTGTACGTTTTTTAAATGCTAGTATAAATTGAATGAATATTTGGTTGAATAACTAAAGTATTACCGACAACGAGCGATTAAAATAAATTAATTACTCTAGAGCTGACATCCGGAAACAAGACAAAAAGACAAGATATGATTGTTGACAAGTTGACATACAAACTGTAATTGATATTGACTATACATTTACTTTGTAAACCCCCTCTTCATCCATTTACATTACTTTTTTGGTGGCGAGGATATGTGTACTGAAATCGGAAAATAAATAAATAGTTTAAGTAAATTCCTGATCATCCCATTTTCTACTCGAGAAACCTGAGGTGATGATATAACTGAATTGATAAGATCAAGTACAATGCGACTTAAATGAAACAACCAATAGCAAAAAAAATACGCAGATTCTAGCACGATAACGAAATTACGTACAGTAAAGCAATAATAATATAATAACTTACTAGCAAAAAAAGCTAATGCATCATGATCACATTTATAAAATAGTTGTTTTTTCTTCTCTTTCTCTATCAGGCTTTCTCTTTACTTATATTTACTTCTTTTCTTGTGTACTTGTTGTTGTTATTGAAGTTCCTTCTCCATAGATTATACTTTACAATAAATAATAATTTTCCTAGGCCTTAACGTCATTACAGTTCTGTGTGAGACGATTCCTGTTTGTCCGATTCCGATTGTGGTGGCGTGGGGGAAACCGTTTCTTCACTTTTTTCTGGAGTGGCTTCACTAGAAGATTCCTCCTTGGGTTCACCTTTCTTGTCGGCAGTTTCCCCAGTATTTACTGTGTTCTCTTCGGAGGCATTTGTGGGTGGTGCCTGTTGTTGTTGTTCTGCTGATCCCTCTGCTGGTTTCTCTTCCCCTGAAGGTGTCCCTCCGGCTTTGGCTGCCTCTTCTGCCTGTGCTTTGGCCTTGTCTTCCTGTCGTTGTTTGTTCAGTTTGTTAACACGAGCTTTGTTAACCATATATTTCACCTAGAAAGATAATGAAAACTCAATGAAACAAACGTGTGTACAATTACATAGTCTAGTTCAAAATCTCTATAAGATATTATATTCAAAAAATATTATGTCCAAATAGCTTTCACTGTTGACTTTCATTTTATGATAAGCCAACTAGCTTGCAGTATTTGGTGGGGGTCTTGGTTTGATATTGCATCCTTGTGAAACAACAGCAAAGATTGAATCTTTGTGCTGTATTTTATTTTGGCAAAGAATGCGTATATTGGCGACAGAAGGAGTCGAACCTGGGTTCTTTGGTATAACTAACCAAGTTGAACTAAACCAGGCTATAATGCCATTGCAAGCAATCTCCTAAATTGTACTGCCTAAGTTCTTGGCATGAAATACTTTTTAAAACTGGCTTACCTCTCGGTCTAAGGAATCAATTTTCTCGGCAATCTGTCTGACGGTTAGGACAGGTGCTATATTGAGCGGTGTTTTTGCCTGTTCGTCCAGCTTTTTCTCACGCCACATGTACGTTTCCTGAACTAGTTTTTCCAGGGTTGAGAGTTCTACTTCCGTAAACACTTGTTGGTCTTCTGGAACACCTTTGGACGATTCCAAAAATCCCATGCTAATGTTCAGCATTTTCTCTAGGGCATCAAGAGCATCTGGGCGGTCTTTATGTTCCCTGACACGATCTTCAACGTCTTTTGTAAGTAGTTTCAAGCTCTTGAATTTTCCATCGTAAGCCTCCTTGTCTGCGTTAGAACCGTCTTCGTAGAGCCAATCAGATATTTCTGAACAGACGTCGGTGATCTTCTTGCGCTCATCTTCTGTGGTCGCCTTTTCGTATTCGTCAGCATACACTTTGTTTTGCATATCGATAACAAAGGTTTCAAGATTGTTACGAGCTTTATCCGTCAAAGCTCTTTTGCGATCCGCGTCATCCAAAGCCTTCAACCTGAAACATTCAAAAAGTTAATGATAGTGTCAACTTGATACTAAGTAAATTCACTTATTTGCTGTAGTTAATGTAATTACTTGGCAGAGGTAGATTTGAAACGCTCCTCGTCCAATGGAGGAACATCCAAGATATTGACAACCACATCCAAAGGCTCTTTCACCAACACTGTTTTTATTTTCTTACTAGCTCCTTCAGCTCCTGCAGTCTCGTTTACAGGTTTCTCACCCGCAGTTCCTGTCTCATTTCCTGCAGTTTGCTGCTGGGTGGTATTTTGTGAGGACTCCTCCCCGGTTGTTTCCTGCTTTTGTGTACCTTCATCGGAGGTTGTTGCATTGCCAGCTTCTTCGCTCTCTTTTTCAGCAGCACCTTCTCCTTCAGTTGGAGAGCCCGAGAAAAGTTTCGAAAACGCAGATCCCAATTTGGACAAAGTGTCACCGACGGAGTCACCAGCATCAGATTCCGTGGTATTCTTTTCAAAGACGGCCTCTACCAAGTTAATTCCCAAAATACCGCTGTCGTCCATACTAAAGTGAGCCTTAACTCCCTTGGACTCGCCGGAGCCTGCATTTTTCTCAAGCGCTGCAGCTACACCGCTCAAATCAATTTTGGTAATGTTTATGGCACCAATGGCACTATAAAATAATATAAATATACATACTTTAGCTATTTTTTTCATTTTATTATTCATATACCTAAATAGGATGATGCATTTTAAGCACTTACGCAATTTCATGTTGTGGGAACGGCAGTTCCCCGTAGCTAACGTAGAAATTGAAATCGTTAACGTGCTTGTTAAAAGTCAAAATCTTCTTTTGTGGATATGGGTTCATGCTCGAAAACAGGGTCCTCCTCACAATTTTCAGCGTTTTACTTCCATCCTCATTATCAACTTCTCGTTCAAAATCAACAAGAATGGGAAATAATACGGCATCCTTAGTGAGGAACTTTTTCACCTTAAATCCGGTGCTCAAGTCGGCTCCCCTGTAAACTGCACCCATAGCTGGAGCCTCATCGGTATTCAAACTCTTCCCAAGTTCGCGTTGAACAAAATCAGCCAACTTCTCTTGAACCTTGGGAACGCGAGTGCCTGCACCTACAAGGATAACTTGATCAATAACATCCATTGTGAGAGCTGCAGCCTTCAAAGCTTGTTCCACGGGTGCCTTGACACGGTCAAACAGATCTTCATTCAGCTTTTCAAACTGGTCTCGGGTAACTTGAATCCTGAAATCTTGTTCATCAAGCAGTCCTTCAACTTGAGCATAATGATCCGCATTGGCACTCAGCACGTTCTTGACCCGACCAGCTTCCTTGAACAATTTAGCCATTGCTCGAGGATTGGTAAAAATGTCTGTTTTCGTCTTCTTCATATCGTTAAATGCTTTGGCTAAGAAATCACGGAGCCTAAGTTGCATTTCAAGACCACCCAAAGTACGATCATAACCCACGCCTAAAACACTCAACTGAGGATTCGTTTCCGCAATTCCCTTTTCCTTGGTTTTTACAACTTGATAGGTGACCACAGTGGCCACAGTACTGGACGCTCCCATGTCATACAAAAGAATGACTTGTTGGTTTTCATTGAAATCCTTGCGCCGGAAAATGCCATAATTTAAAGCAGCTGCAGTGTTGGTATTCATCAACTGAAGGACCTTAATTCCTGCCAGGTCAGCAGCATTCAGCACACTGCGACGCTCTGCCTGATTGAAAAATGGGGGAACCGTTATCACTGCTTCCTTAACGGGTTGGCGAGCAAATTCTTGGGCATAATCCCTGCACTTGGTCAAAACCATGGCTAGAAGCTCCTCAGGTGTGTAAGTTGTTTCACTGTAACAAAATCAAAGTGTAACAAAACAATTTATTCACAATTCACAAATTTCTTAACAATTTCCTTAAGAATGTTGGATCTTGTTCTTCTTACGCATCATGTTGGAACACCACAGTGCCTCTCTCATCATCCGCCACCAGCTTATAATACGGAAACCTCTTTTGAAACAGTTGTACCATCGGATTATCAATCTTCTTTCCCAGCAAGTCCAAAAAGTAAAGATAAGCATTGGCCGGGAATCGTACCGCTACACTTAAGGCATCGTCCCCAATCAGTCGTTCCCCATCACGGAATGACACAGCGACGGGTGTTTTCCTTTTGGACTCCTTATTCAGTACAATTTCCATCGGCACTCCAGGCTTTAAAAAATTCAATCAAAAGTACACACAATCAATCATCAATCACAAAACTGCTTGCAAAATCAACCCTTCAAATTTCAACTTACCGACACAATCCCAATTTTCATCCATTCCGAGCCTAAATCCACACTCATCACCGCCGCCGCGTCCGCTCTTTGACTACCACAGACTAATAATACTAGCGTTACAGATAATGTCGATAAAAGTACATTGTCTAAGCTCCAAACGCCCCCTCCTCCCCTTCTGCAACTACTACTGCTTTTCCCTAGTCTCATCTTGTCCCCCAAAAAATGTCCCTAATTTTACTTAAACTACCTTCTGCTAATTTCACCGTTAATTAACCACTACGGCTAATCAACCTGTTCACTAAACACTCAAAAAAATATCTTTAAACTTTACTTCTTTTTACTTTACACCTTTCATCGTTCTTAATTTTTAAAAATCTCTCAGAAAACTTGTACTCGCACAAATAATCGCTTTCACTAATCCCACCAGATTCTCAAGAAGCGTCGACGCTGGAACAGCGTGTAAAATTAAAAAAGACAATTAGCTAAAGTGTTGTTGCGCTTCTCATGCTGTTTCGCCGTCCGGCATACAAAAATCAGATGTACCGTCTGTCTGTCTGTCTATCTCTCTGGCCTTCGTGGACTTTATAAAGCAGCAGATTAGATTCAAGTGTGAAGTGGTGGACAAGAGCCCATACGTCAGATTCTTTTTAAAACGCTGCTACTCAGCATCTGAATACAATCGATAAGCTCGGGTGAAGAAGAACCTTGCGCTTGCAGCGTAAAAATCAATTTTGTGTGTTTTAAAAAGGCCTTTTATGCTCTATTTATATTACAGCCTTGTTAGTAGTGCTTTGGCTATAGAAATTGAATGAATGATAAAAGCGGAATGCGAGACTATGCAAAAAATGCTGCAAGGCGAAATGCTAGAAAGAAAATTATAGTTTCGCCGAAACATCAAGAGCATTCATTAAAGCGACGAGAACTGACAGCAGAGCAGGCAGCAGCGTTTTAACACGTATCAAATGGAAAATGTACGTGGTATTTGAGCTTTCAAGGGAAGATAATAGCATGGAAAGACATTGCAGACATTTGTCGGGCTGGGATTGGCTAGGGGCACTAGTCAAGCTGTAGCGCACCAAGAGTCACAATGCCCCGATGATCTGCTAAAGAACAAAGTGTCTGAGAGAAGTTATCATTCAGAACGCTGGCAGCGTTTTTCTTGCTAAATTATTTGCTTAGTTTGTTTGATGTATAACATGACGTATGAAACGTGTAGAGTAGAGAGTTCAGAGACTGTGTAATATGCAAACACGACTTTTTATTGGAATTGATTTAAATGTAAATGAAAATGACTTTAAAATAGCAATAAATTAATAGTGATTGTCGTTCACGGAATATTTGGCAATACTTTGACCAGACCAGGTTTGAAGTTTAACGGAGATAACGTTTGATAAACAATGCGCTGTGGATGATGTTGTCCACGCGGACTGGGGGCTTGAAAAGAGAGTGGCAGTCAGGATACATCCTTATTCTGAAATAATTTGGTGAATGAAATGCATTGTTATTAAAGATTCATTTTTGAAGGAAAAGAAAAGATTATTTTTTTAAAACTCAACTTACTCAGCAATTTTGTTGTGAGCTTTGAGGGCACGGTAGTAGTTCATACCCTGAAAAGCTGGTACACGCAAATCCTCCGAACCTAAAAGGAGCAATGTGGCTCCTTTGACCTTCTCCGCAAAATGGATTGGCGAAGCTTTGATGTACTTGTCTGCATCCATTAGATTTCTAAAGGTAGGAATTAATGTCTGCACTGGATACTCTGGAAAGGTTACTCCAGCTTCGGCATAAGTCCAATCTGTAATATCAGTCATGCCCACCATGGTACCAACATCGGTCACTGGATTTCTCATGACAGCCGCCTTGTACACGTCTGGATACTGACCCAACAAGTGAGCACTCAGAAATCCACCATGGGATCCTCCAAAGGCGACAACCTTATCGGGATTCAAAGAAGGATTGGAATTCAAAACTTTTTCCACCATGCCCTGACAGTCCTTTACGTCACGATCTCCAATCCTGCCTAACAGATCGTCAGCAGTGTCCCTGTTGCCACCAGTGCTACCCACATAGTTCAGCCGTAAAACGGCAAAGCCGAGCTTTAGAAATAGCACTGTTTCGGCAGAGTAAGTGTCCACAAAACAGGAATGTGGTCCTCCGTGGGGATAAACCACCAGTGGAATACTGTTTGGCGGAACATTCTCAATAGCCGGGCCTGTAAAAATTGAAGGTGGCGAGAATTCACCAGACACCATTTGTTGAATTGTTTCGAAGTCCACAGCCCTGACTGACTCGGTGATTGGAATGGACCGAAAGTCCTGGGAAATGTCTAGAAGACGTAATTGTTGTGTGGTAAGCGTGCTGCTGCTGCCAACCAGCAAGTACTTGTTGGTCACTGCCAGCACGGAATCCACTGCTTCAATCTTTTTCACCTGCATGGGACTCCCCGATTCAATGTAGGAGAAAGCCAAGCAAATATTTTGAGCCTCATTAGCAGTAGTAGCATACAACGTTGTTCCATCTGGGCTCCAGCAGTTTCGTGAAAAGTCATCGAAAACTGGCATTTCATTTTCAGGATTGGCGTCGTAAAGTAGTTGCGGCTGACCGGAAATCTGACCATCGGATAAAGTCGCACCAAAAATGGAACGTGATCTGTCGTGGGCTCCATCCAAAATCCTTTCTTGCCAAACCAGGTAATCTCCATCGGGGGTGGGTCTTGCGCTTCTGGCTGCACGGTTGGCTTCCGTTAAAAGTTGAAAGTTGTCTCCGTCGTCAGCCTGCACTGAAAAAATTATACTTTCTCGGTTGGTGCAGTAGATTAAACCAAGTCGCCAAATAGGTAGGGGATATGTAGTTCCACAAATGTGCGAGTCTCCAATCCACTGAATATCAGTAGGAAACTGATCCTCAGGCAGATGAAGCACTTTGAATATATCTGTGGTTATATCCAAAACCACTACCACCGAGAAATACGCTCCAGTTAGCTGTTCTCCCCATGATTGCTTATAGATGTACTCCTCCCCTATTTCAACGTCTGCCTTTTTCTCAGGAATAGACTCCACAGGGTTGAAATCACAGCCTCCACAGGCCTTGGGAGCTGCTGAACTAGCAGAACTGTAAAATGATTTGACCTTTGGTGGTTTCTTTTCCGCCAGGTAAGCCAGCTTTGTTCCACTCTCACTCCAAGCCATTGTGATCCCCCAACCTGCAGATGTGTACACAGACTTGTGCAAATCCAACTCTGCCAGATTGTACGACTTGTAAAGCTTGTCCTGGTTCCAAATCTGAATAAATTCGCTTTTAATCAAAACGTCCGCTCCAGCTTTCTCCACAAGAACAGCCCTATTCTTGCCATATCTTGAGACAACCGATAGCTTCCTGTAAAAAGCAAAAATTACAAAATGCTAATTCACTGCTACAACTGTGCCTTTCCATCTCCATAAAATAAAATCATTATAAAGTTATCAATCCTACTCGTCAACTATACTCGATCCTGAACTAGATATCACCGGTTTTCCTCCACTTTCCAGTGAACTTTTGAGTACCCCAAAGGTCCTGGAATAAGCGATTCTCTCCTTCTTTGCCGCATCATCTATACCCCATCTGCTATTCACAGTCAGAAAATTGTCGTCCTCCACAATATACGCTCCAGCAATGGTCGGAGTCTTTAGAATATCCACCCATGTTTCCACCACTTCCTTCACCTCAGACTCAAGCAGTGGGCGTGCCTCCACAGGGCTACTACCCCCAGACATATTTGCACGGGAAAATTAAGTCACCTCCGAACCTGGAAGCCTTTAAAAGTCTCAAACTAATGACTTCACAGATCTGCGTTCTCTTTTATATAGACCCCGTATGATCCTCGTTCAAAGTTAAACCTTCAACCTTCAACGTTTACTTTAGGTGGGCGTCACAAGTGTATAAAGTTGGCCAGCTATTGGAATTATTGGAGCTGATGTGATTTTGTGACTAGAAAGTAGAAAAACGAAAGGTTGCAGGAATGACAAATATTGACAAGTAACCGTTAACACGCTTAATTAAATAGGTTTACAAGCCCATTTTCTAAAGTCAATAGCATTTTTGTGACGTGTGAGTAGTTTATCTGCTAGTTTTAATGCATGTGCATTTGAACGCTCTGCAAGTGCCCAGAATGCCCCAAAACAACACAATCATCAGGAAGAAAGCTGCGGGACAGCTGCCACTTTGAACTTTGCTTGTAAATAAAATGGGTAAACTGGTTTACTGTCTCAACGTCTCAACTGCACAGTTAAATTGTTCATTAGTTAACTGTATAGTTAGGTTACTAACTTGGGGTTAGGTTATTCTGCTTCTATTGTTCATTAAGTGTGTGTTAATGAATGGTGAAGAGGAGAGCTGTTTCCGGCCAAGGAAAATAGGTTAATTTTTAGAGCGGAACACAAGGTACCTGACGCAGGGTCTGGGCGTCAGGGGAAGAAGAGGTAGTTAGCCTGGTGCTTGTTAACTTATTGTGTGGACCAGTGGACAGATTTCAAGGCTGAAAAATGGGTCGCCGTAGTGTGAATACCACCAAGAGGTAAGATTGATTGGTGATTAGGTAATAATTGCAATTGGGCTTTTGTTTAATGAATTGTTAACTTTGATTTTGCAGTGGTAAATTCATGAACCCGACGGACCAGGCGAGAAAGGAAGCCCGTAAGAAGGAGCTGAAAAAGAATAAGAAGCAGCGTTTGCTGGTGAGAACGGCGGTGTTGAAGAATAAGGACCCTGGGCAGATTATATCCGAGCTTGATAAGCTAGATGAAATAGAGTATAATCCGACGCAGGCCCCAGCTTTGGCGGAGAAGGTTTTAAAAGACAAAAGGAAAAAGTTGAGGGAGACGCTGGAGCGAGTTATGAAGCTTTATGTGAGTTGAGCAATAAAGAACAACATTATTTTGATTTGAGAGGATATGAAGAAATTAACATTTAATGTTTTATGTGTTTTCTAGCAAAAGGAAGACCCTACTTATTGGAGCGAACTGAAAAGGATAGAACAGGACTATGAGCGAAGAAGATTTCATAGAATACAATATTTTGAGGCAGTCAAGCAAGCGGAAAATACAGCAGTTGAGGATATTCCACTGCCGGAAATGATACCCGGACAGCCTTCATCTTTAGGTCCATCTTCCTCCATTGCGGATATTCCCCTGCCAGGAGAAGACAATGAAGGAGGTGAAATCCATGGGATTCTTAAAAAGTCTGGTCCTCCTTTAATTCCTGTGGCGCTTCCTCCGCCGACGCCAATGTTTCAGGGTCGAGAACCTCCAGGTGTTCCTCCAGGACCCCCTCCAGATCTTAGCGATATGGACGACCTTTCAGAAGATGATGAAATGGATGTGGAGGTTCCTGCAGAAAGTACCAAGTCTAAATCAGTACGATTCCAATCGGATGACAAAGACGTGAATGGTGACAATAAAGCTCTTAGCGAAATGGATCGATTTATGAAAGAAATCGAAGAAGAAAGCAAGAAGTTTATGGCTGAGGAAGATCTTCAGCCGCCAGGCACCGAAAGCGAACTTGGTTCAACGTCCACACCACAACCCAAGCCGAAAGCTGCTTCATCTGAGATTCCTCCAGTCAGTACTGCCGAAACTGTTCCACCTGCACCTTCAGCTAGTGAATCGAAAGCACCTCCACAACCACCAATACCTCCTGCGGAGCCTCCTGTCATGCCAGCATCTCATCCCGGAATAAGAATCCCTCCACCAAATGCAGCCCCACCCCCAGTTCCTCAGTTTTTTGCACCTCCTCCTCCCTCGTTGCCGCCTATGGGGGCCAGAATGCGATTTCCTCCACCACCTCCCATGTCTCTTCCTCCAATGCGACCTGGATTCAACATGCCACAAGGAAGACCACCTCCTTTTGGAGGACATGGACCACCAAGCCATCCAAGATTCAGACAAGCTGCTCGTCCATCCAATGTTTTTGCGTCCGCTCCTCAGATTATCAAGTCGGACAACAAGATTGTTTCTGAGACCATGATTCAAGCCAAGCCACAAATAAGAAGTTTGAGTGCGGACGTTACAAGATTTGTGCCGTCTATCATTAAGCAAAAGAAGGATGACCTAGATAAGCCCAAGAAGCATGGTAAGGAGAAAAATATTTACATGAATAATATAATCGTGTTAAACATGCTTATCATCATGTACTTATACTTATATTACTTTTCTATTTAGAATACCAAATTGGTCAGTCTCAGGCCGCCGCAAGGAGTCTTCAGCAACAGCCTCGTCAACCTGGCCAGAGCAAGGACGATGCTTATGCAGAATTCATGAAAGAAATGTCCGGCTTAATGTAAAAATGACAACACTAAAAGTTTTTCATCTTTCAAATAATTTATTGATTGTGTTTTCGCATAGTATACAGTTTACATGATCAGTCTTTTGTTAAAAGTTTAAATAGTTTTCGTTTTCGATATCAAAATAAAATTAGCAGTTTCAGTAAAATTATTGACCATTTAAATCGTTGTCGTTTTTGCATTCCCAAAGAATGCATTCATTTTAACGAATCAGGTCTTTCAGTGTGTTTATACGAACGTTAATGTTTGGAAGTGGTTCATCTGTCTCCACACATTCGCAGCAATCTCCGGGCTTCTGTTCCTCCGGCATCATAGGAACCGGAGGAGCCTTTACATTGCAGCAATCCGTTTCTCCGCAACTCCACTTTGTATTCGGATAATAGGGATCATTCTTGAACACTTTGTACGCGTAGGCATTTGGTTGTGGTGCGGTTCTATAATCATAAGGCAGTTGACCTCCTGCCGTTGGATCCTTTGACCGATCCCTTTGTCGCAAGCTTTCTCTATATTGCATCTCGTTAATCGGCATATTCTGTCGAATTTGTTGCTGCATCACATAACAGTCGTCCTCTTCCTGATCATTTTGATCCTGTTCCCGTTCCTTTTTCATCTGTTCTTTCATCTTTTCTTCCTCTGACGCGGACTTGTTAACATTTAGTACATTGTGTGACGCATCAATTGCAGATTGCTCCATAAACTGCTTAAGACACTCATCGGGTTGCGGTTTGCCCCTGTCAGTGTCAAAGTACCAAATGTTCGGATAAGTGGGTCGTCGTACGCGATCAGTTTTGGTGTCTACTGTAACCTCAAGTTCCTCTCCAAAATACGTCAGCACTGGAAAGTTTGGTTCCGTGCTTAGATTAATTCCTGTGCCATTATGCTTGATGTAAAGTCGGGTTTTCAGTGGTACAGGTAAGCCCAATTCCATTTTTAACTTTTCCATCTCATCAATGGGCCACGCAGACCACAGCGTCTCTGTTGAGTTGATGTCCGAAAAGCGAACCTTAGGCCTGGCCGAATGTGTGGCAGCGTGGTGAAGCCGAATAGCTGGTGCGGCGAATAAGTACAATTTGAAATACTGAGTGGGCAAAGCCCGGATGCGGAACACATCACCGTATTTAAGAACCTCTCCAACTTTGTCCGTAGGACAACGCGGATGTTCAATAACGAAGGAGTTACGAACCACGGGGAACAGCAAGGGCGAGGCAGAGATAATGCTGTCAGTGCTCAGATAAGGAGCGTGGTCTATGGAAGAAGGAGGAACGCACGCGCTCAATGCCAAATGACCCAAGCGACAGTGACCACGTTTGTAGGGATGCTCATGCACGGCCGTGGCACAAGTGGGCCCTGGAGACACGATTTGCACTGTATCTCCATAATGCAGATAACCATCTTCCCGTTGGGTGAGTTCTGCAGGTTTTAGCAACAAATCGATCATGGTTTGTGTACGCTGGATTTTCAAATCTCCGCATTCTCGTTTTCGGAGGAATTCATCACGTCTTATCTGAAGTTTTAGAATGAATTGGAATTGGAGTCGATAAGCATATAATTAAGAATTCAAAGACTTTAAAAGCAAAAAGGCAGGGAATTACCGTATTTCGGTAAGTTTCCTCGTACCAATTTCCAACGTATGTTTCAGCAGAATACACATTCTTTCCGGGTCGAACCAAATATGGCATGTCACCCATGCATGAGGTGCATGTTAGACATGCTGTTACATTAGTAAGCGACATCGTTTTCGCGTATTTACAGAGCGAAGCTTACTTCAAAATCATAAAAATGTTTTCTACAAAAGGGTTTGTGTGTAGGTTTTCAGGAAGTCTGAAAATTGCTTGCCAGAAAATTTCTTTCAAAATGCTAAAATTGACATCAGTTGTCAGTTTTCTTTCAAAGTTTCAGGTAGCCCCAAGAGCAGCTTGATATGTTTTAATAAACGATTTGGCTTTAATTCCTTCAGTTTGTTTGTATCCTAGCCAGCATTATTCATGCTTTCATGATTGATTTCATGATTGGGATTGTGACCTTCTTATGTAGTAACTATCCGAGAGTCAAAAACACGCTTTATTCATGAAAGAATGTTTTTCATTCAGTAAACCAAGATATATTCGCTTTGTTCTCCAAGTAGGATTTGTGTTGCTACCTGATTACCAGGTCAGCTCATCTCTGCTCGTGGTTAAAGCATAAGCATGGAATTTTTTAGTAGGTTGCTGGAGTACTATATAAGACAATGATCAACAACTAAGCATACCTATGCATTATCTCTCATGGCTATTTACACTATTACTCAGCATTCACATAGTGGAAGTGGATATTGGATATCATGTCCTATAACAGGATCGCATCACATGTAACTCCAAGCATCATGTCCATCCCAGGTGATAAGGCAATTATCATTATGACCATTCTGTCAAGAACATTTTCTTATGCATGAAAGCTCTTTTGAGAGTTCCTTAGACAGTTTTCGGTGTATAAAGCATTTTTTCATCGAATCAAACGATTTCAATTTTCTACAGTCAGTTTATAAATTTATACCCCTGTTAGCAGTTATTGATGTATTCAGTGAAGGTTTCGGTGCGACTCTACTTGTAGAAAACTTGAAGATTTGCCAAAAAGAATACACCGAACGTGCTTTGTATTCAGAAAAGATATGGCCACTGGAGGACCCTCCTGTTCAACCTCAACTCCCGCACCTCTCGAGGGTGAGAACGATATTGCTGTAGCAAGCACAGAAAGCTCTCTTTTGATACCAGCGGACGATGACAGTAGCAGTGGGGAGGATGCAGACTGCAGTGGAGATTCCTCATCCGGAAGGAAATACGGAAACGGGAGAAAAAGGAATAGCACCGGGAATCGGGAAGCCAGAGAGGATTCTGGTTTGTTGAGCTTCAGTACAACCACAGTGATTGGATTAGTGTAAGCTATCATTGTCACAAAACAGTGAAAAACATTCGCTGTGAATAATTCATTAATTTATCCCCTTATTTCTGTTTTTTTCTATTAGGTTATTAGTAGCAATGGTGGCGCTAACTGTTGTGTCCATTTGCCTTCAACGATACTCCTCAAATAAGTATATAGACATTATTGTTCCTGCGCATAACACTACAAACGGAACCGTGGACAGCGGCCCAACAATTACTCTGTGATAGTTATAATTTATTATCGTTCTTGCGTTCTTCCACAAAATGACATTTCGCATATTGTCACTACAAAGTCTTTTTTTTACTACCAGTAAAATAACTATTACTGACCAGTTAGACTTAAGTATTACATAGATATCTGTAACTAACTAATAGTCATGTACTAATTGCATATTTATCTACTTTCTCTACTACATTGTATGTCATTTACAGAAATGTTCACGCTACTGACAAACACTGAAAAAGGAATCGCTAAATGAAAGGGGCTACTTGAGATTTTGCGTTGTCAACTCTAGCTTATGTATCATTAAATTAAACCAAAATTTTGTTTGACGTTTAATTGCTTAAAAAGTGTATCGTATATAACTTAGTGTTCCCCAATGTTGTTCGACGATTAATCATGCTTTCTCATTTATACATAATATTTTACTTAATATTAATGTAAAGTGCAATTTTGTCAAATGTGATTTTTGGTATAGTCAACTGTTAATTACTTGAAATCACAATACTCAAATGAGTTTTCCGGGTGGATAAGGTGCTTTGGTATACGACAAGCGTAAAGATAACGAATAAACGAGAAAATATCATTAAATATTGTTAGCAAATATGTTTCTTTGCTTGGTCATTTCCTGGATTTACTTCATATTTGAAATGCAGACATGTGATTCAATAGTATGAAACATTATGGAAATGTATTATAGTTAGTATAGCAAAATATTTGTAAAGATCTGATCTCCTATTATCCTGATAACTATTTCTTCCTGATTAAATGGACCACCAAATCGTGACTCAATTTTCATTCCCTGGTCCTTTATTATGCGTGGGAGAACGGGCTTCATCTAATCATCAGCATCATCATCTTCACAAATAGCATAAGACTACCTATTTTTGTGGTTTCTCTGCACTCTGCACCACTAGACGAGTGGGATACAGGTAGGTATTATCGTAATGATGATGAGCATGAGATGATGTTACAAGTTGAAAATTTAGATGTTTCAGAATACGCTTGCTTTTCAAAAGTATGGCTGGAGGAGTCCAGCCGAGCCATGAAAGTGTAATAACAGGGCATAAAAAAGCATGACGCTTCACGAAAGCTAAAGTAACCACTTGTTTTTTGTTTTCATTTCTAAGAGCGTATACATATTTACACAATGATGATAAAAAGGCAAACTACAAACTTATATAAGAGAATATAGACCAACTGCCAACAAGTTTGAGCATCATCATCAGAGCGTTTCCGTCATTGCATCTTTGCTTTGGGCAGAGAAATGAAAGGACTCTTTTGAATTCGCTTGGTTCCATCATTCCATTAGGTCATCATCATCGTCATATGACTCATCATTCCCAATCGTCTTAGTGTTAAGAGTCAACATATTTTTTTAATAAAAGACCATATTCTTCTGAGATACTCCATATTCTTCATTTTATCACGCTTGCACACAAAAGCTCTCTAGAACGAAAGCCAATTTTTAAGACTTGTTAAGCTGTTAATTTTATACTATTATTTGTAAAGCCAGTTTATTTTGAAACGCAAAATGGGTGACAAATTGTTGGCCGTGTCCATTATCTTTTTAACATGTCATTTTGCTGTGAACGTTATATTGAGTGGCTTTGCTGGAGCCACGGAAGGAAGTAAGAAAATACAATATTGTATTTTTATAAAACCACCTTTTTGCTTGTTCCTAATCGATTATCTTTTGCCTTTGCAGTTATCTTCCAGCATAAAATTGGTCAGGTCTCTGATAACCACACGACTCAAGTTACCCCATCTGGACGAACCTTCATGATATGGAATCTTATCTACATTTGGCTCCTAACTGGCTACGTCTTCCGTAAGCATTTAACCTAAAGTGTGTCAGCTAAAGGTACTTCTTAAAAGCATTTACAGCAGTATATTTTTTCGCTTTTCAGTGACTGTCCAGTTGTTCCGATCTTCTGGCTCAGATCTCTCCGCAAAGCGTTATTGCAACCCACCAATTTTTTCCCGAGTCGTAACCTGGGTCTTAATTGCCAATGCCTTCTTGTACACCGCGTGGCTCTTCATTTGGGATAACCAGTTGATGACTCCCTCTGCGGTGACTCTGGTTTGCATTGCCCTCACAAATTGGGTGGCTCTATTTATCTTCTCTCGCAATTTGTGGAGGAATGTGGTTACCCTCAAAACTGAAAATCCTGGTGATCTAACGGCTTACCGAGTTTTGCTCCTCAATGGACTTGGAACCTACACCACTTGGACTACCCTGGCTTCACTCATCAACATTGCTGTGGCTCTGGTATATGATGGAGGAGTCCCAGAACCGACACCGTCCTTGATTGCTCTTGCCTTCTTGACTATTTTGATGGTTGTGTGGACGCCGTTGGAACTGCTCTTCTGGGATAACTACTTCCGCTACATGATTACCCCCTTGCTTGGTAAGAGAAACAGTTTTAAAACTGAGTTATTCAGAATAGGTATATCAATGCTTTATTTAATGGGCACTTCAATTTTTAGTGGTTTTGTGGGCCCTCTCGGGAATCTACATGAGACAAGGAATCCACCATGACATTATTGATGAAAGCGTTAGGAATTTCACAATTGCCTTAATCGTTGCCACCTGTTGTCTTATTGTGGTCCGATCTGTGGTGGTCATCTACAGACACTTCAGAAGACCTTTATACATTGGACTGACAATGGCCACTTCAGCTTAGTTTTGCATGAAGCGAAATGGACGGCAACTGAAATGTTACCAAGTTTTGTAAACGATTGTTCTCAGGAATCCTTTGACTGACTCTTATGATTTAGTAGGTTTGCTACATTTTAATTTAATATGCTTTGTTTTGTACGTCATTTTGGGTTATGGTTATTACTCTCTGTCTGGTAAGAACATGTTAGTTAGCATGGAACATGAAAACCAATAATAATTTTGTAAGATTCATTCATTTTATATTTATTTTGTAAAAATGAAATGTTTTCATTTCGTAAAGTTGAATAAAATTCCTGTTTGTTGTTTGTTATAATCTATTAATTTATCTAAAAGTCATAAAATGAGTAAAACACAATTTTATTTATTTATCTATGTTATATTTGCATACTACTACTAGTACTGCGTTTACAAATAGGTAATATTGAAGAACTGGATAATTTAGTTGTAATTTCATTTATGCTTTTTTTGCATGTTTTCATAAATTTCAAAAAACCTTGAACTTTCTCCTGTGAGAAGCGCATTTTCCCATTCTGCGAGGATGCACACGTTGTTACTTTTCAAGTTACCAGTCTGAAGATCCTTGTCTTGAAGCAATGCCCAAGGAAATACCATTTTGGTTTCCGGAAGTTGCTTTTTCAATTCAATTTCAATTTGCTGCAAATCCACCCCTTGAAAGTTGTCTTGAATGCATGCACAGGCTTGCCATTTGAAACCATAAAGGTGTTTCAATTTTGGTAAATGTGTTACAAGCCCATTAGCAGATACCCTACTTCCGTGTCCGATTTCCAGACTTTTCATCAGCGGCCACAACTTTGTTATGCATGACAGCTGCTCATCGTCAGCTACTATTCCTTTAAGTATTGTCAAATAGTACATAACACGTCTACATTCATGCATAGAGAGATGTTCCATATTATTCTACGTTCCGGCTCATTTCTATTATTAACTCTTCGTTGCAGGTCTTTGGTTTTCAACCCTTTTCTTCTACCTTTTTTCATTGTTCCCAAACTTCCTTCATGCATGCAGCAACAATGAGGACGCCCGGACGCATCAACCCTTTTGGCTATACTAAAAATGAATTTATTGTCAAAGTCCACAGAGTAATTTTAGTTTTGGTATTACCGAAACTTGCAGAACTTCAACCAGTCCCAGGTTCTTTTAAAACTTTGTGCATGAAAACCTTATTTGCTCTTAAAAGTGTACTTTTGCTGATAAAAATTGGTTTACTTTTATTACGTCCCATTCGATGGAAATCGGGACTAAAGTATTTACAAAAAAATAATTATCTATGAAACATTTGCATATTTTTATACAAAAAGCATACAATACAAAAGTACAGTAAAGAACTTTGTGACTCTGGTCGGTTATTTGAGAGATCCAATGGCAAATGATGTTGCGAGTGAAAACTTATTTTTTTGAAGACATTACGGGAACCGAAATCTCCGCACCGTTAGAAGTTAGAACCCCCTTTGAGGATAGGATGAAAGCCATTTTTATCCACACATTCCAAAAAAATGCATTCATTTTAACGAATCAGGTCTTTCAGTGTGTTTCATTCATTTTATATTTATTTTGTACAAATGAAATGTTTTCATTTCCTAAAGTTAAATAAAATTCTTCTTTGTTGTTTGTTATAATCTTAAAATTTATTTAAAATTCATAAAAGGAGTAAACTACATTATATTAATTTTTCAATGTTCTATTAAATAGAATCTATTTGCATACTACTACTAGTACTGCGTTTACAAATAATATTGAAGAACTGGATAATTTAGTTGTAATTTCATTTATGCTTTTTTTGCATGTTTTCATAAATTTCAAAAAACCTTGAACTTTCTCCTGTGAGAAGCGCATTTTCCCATTCTGCGAGGATGCACACGTTGTTACTTTTCAAGTTACCAGTCTGAAGTACCTTGTCTTGAAGCAATGCCCAAGGAAATACCATTTTTGTTTCCGGAAGTTGCTTTTTCAATTCAATTTCAATTTGCTGCAAATCCACCCCTTGAAAGTAGTCCTGAATACACGCACATGCTTGCCATTTGAAACCATAAAGGTGTTTCAATTTTGGTAAATGTGTTACAAGCCCATTAGCAGATACCCTACTTCCGTGTCCGATTTCCAGACTTTTCATCAGCGGCCACAACTTTGTTATGCATGACAGCTGCTCATCGTCAGCTACTATTCCTTTAAGTATTGTCAGATTTGGCAAGGCGTTTCCCAGCTTTCTCCAACTCTCTAGTGAAATCGGACCCCAATCTATTTCCAGGTGGTACAACCAGGGCACAGTTCTCATGTTTGACCAATCAGTCTCTTCAACCAAATCCTGGCGCATGAGAGGGTATGCTTTACGTCCAGACTTCATCAAGTGATGTAACCGTTTTCCATAAAATTCTTTGTCGAAGCAACTTGTTGTCCAAATTAGTTTTTTTGGGACAATGAAACCATATCCATTCAAACCGAAAAGGGTTGCAAGGTTCTTACTTACATTGCCCCATAACTTTAATTCTTGAATTTTGAAGTCAAAACCACTGTGCAGAGGAAATTCCTTTTCGAAAGGGGCACGATACAGTTCAAGACTATCTATACCACCAGGCATCCAGCGTCCTATGGTAATCAAGTCTCTTTCCGCAAACACTGGGTCTAGTCCCAGATCAAGTGCCACCTTTTCCATGCGAAGGAAATAGTATACTCGGCCTACCCCAAACATATTTGTCTTCTTAGCCGCCGCTTCGCAGGTGCTAACTACGCCATATTTCTGAGCTTTTGCCGAAAAATCCAAGAGATCCAAGACTTTCAATGTCAATTCTACTTGACCAATCTCCCACATCCAGAAGAGTTCCCAAAAGTAGCCCCTGTGACTCGGAGGAGGGGACATAGATTTCCTTTCAGAACCCCCAAGCCAAGATGCTCTTAATATTTTAATGAATGAAGCAGAATCTCCAAATATCTCTTTAATTCCCTGAAAGTCCTCGTCATCATCTCCACATAGTTGTTTCAGTTGAGGAGGTGGCGCCTCAGTTTCTTCGTAACCGCCTATACGAAGATTACATAAATTTGGAAGCATTGCTAGAAAGGGACCCCAAATCCGCAGTCCAGGTTTTGGCCCAGCAGCAGTGTCCTTCTCCTGTACAACATGCAAGGTCACATCCAAACTATGTAACATGAAGTGTTGATACCCTCCCGGGTTGTATGGGATATTCGTAGTGTGTAAGTAGTGAAGCCATCCAAAACCGCCCACACCACGCCGACGTCTTGCTCTCATCCAATTCTCCCTTCCTGGACATTCTACCCAGCGTGCGTACTCCTCGTTAATTTTCTCAAGCGCTGTCTCTTGCACACTGCAGTTTTTCAATGTAAGTTTTCCGAGATTAGGCAAACTGCGGAGAAAGCTCTCTTTAAAAACAGTAATTTCTTGCTTGAAATGGCAGTCCACCAATGTCAACTGGTGAAGAGAGCTAGTCGTGATCCACGTCCAGAACCATTTATCCAACCTGGCGTTATCCGGCAATGGGTCTCCTAAGCGTTTCCACATATGAAGAACAATTGTTTCGACAGGATCGCGTACCATTTGCAGTACAACTGGGTCTCCAGATTGATACAGTGAGTAAAACTCTGGCAGCGTCATCAGCAATCGATCATTTTCCACTTGATCACTCCCAATTTCTTTATCCTCATCAGGAATAGCATCAGAGTAACGGAGCACTGGATACTTTTTGTCCAGTTGCATCCAAAACCGATTGCTAGCCTCCCTCCAAACTCGGCTCACGAGGCGGTTTCTTCTTATTGCGCTAGGGCAGTACGAGTCATGCTGAAAAACTGCTTGCAGAACCTGTAAATTGCCAAAAAGTAAAAAATAATCTTTCCGAAACTGAAAAACAAAAACGAGTGATTTCATTGGAACGTACCAGAAAGTTTTGGAGCGCATTATTGTCATTGTCCATCGCTTGATGTTGATCATTCTGACCTCCAGCGTCCGCGTTCATAGCGAGTGACTCCCTCTCGCCTTCCATGCCAAAATAGGTTATTAGTTAAAGATAATTTACTTAATCACGACTGATTGAATACTAGTATGTCACATCTTAAAAACAAAATATTACACGAGATCAGAATTCAGAAACCGTCCAACTGCCAAAAGGACAATTAGTATATAACCCTTCTACGTTCACGCATAGATGCATATTATTCTGCGTTCCGGTTCCTTCATATTATTGTAACTCTTCTTTGCAGGTCTTGGGTTTTCAACCCTTTTCTTCTGACTTTTTTCATTGTTCCCATACTTCTTTTATGCATGCAGCAACAATGAGGACGCCCATCCTTTTACCTTTACTAAAAATAATTTTATTCTCAAAGTCCAGATTCTTATTTTAGTTTTGGTATCAACGGTTCTTTTATAACGTTAACCAATCCCAGCTTCCTTTAGAATTATGTGCACGAAAGCCTTAGTTGCTTTTAAAAATGTATCTTTGTTGATAATTGATTTATTTTTATTACGTCCCATTCGATGGACATCGGGACTAAAGTACTTACAAATACATAATTATCTATTAAACATTTACATATTATTTTTAATACAAAAGTACAGTAAAGAACTTTGTGACTCTGGTCGGTTATTTGAGAGATCCAATGACAAATGTTTGATGTTGCGAGTGAAATTCAATTATTTTTTCGAAGACATTACGGGGACCGAAATCTCCGCACCGTTACCGTTAGAACCCCCTTTGAGGATAGGATGAAAGCCATTTTTATCCGCCACATACGTAACCGTAATTTGCTTTCCTAAAATCATTTGCAAAATTTTATTTAGTATAGTAATTGTATAAAGCATGACTAATTAATTTACCGTCAGGAGCCAAATAAGCATAGGACCTATACAAAAATATCAGTCAATCAGATTAAAACTTGTAAACTAGCCTAACAGTCTTAGGATAAATTATCAAAATATACATTTGTACCCTTCAACAACCAGACTAGATTGATTTTCCCCCATGGAGGGTGGTTCTGTACGCCCAGTCTGAATCAATTTTGTTCCGTCAGACAACTCAATATCGTAGCTGTAACTAGCTTTTCCAACATCCAACGGCAAAACTTCATTTTTTACAAGAGTCACATTTCCCGTCGTCTTTTGGGATGATGCTCCCAAGGAATTGTCTTGAGGTCTACCAAGCACCGCACAACAAAATATGAGAAGTACTGCTCCGCAAACTGTTTCAATCTGAAGAAAGCAAAGAAAATGCATACAGTAAACCCAATAAAAACCAATTCAGTTTCTATTTTTTAAATTAAAAATACCAAAGACATGATGATAGTAGGAAAATGCTGCCAAAATTTGAACAATACTTTTATTTTAAACCAAACAAGTCGGTTAACTGTTTTTTAAACGGTCGAAACTGTTCCTTAAATACTACCAATTTAGGCACTCATCTGCAAGCCATTTTAGCACTAACTTCTGAAGTCAGATTATTCCAGATATCATACCAATGATGCAATTTTAAAATCTTGTTAACGAAATGCATTTAGATCTCTGCAATTTAGTGCAACTAAAATATTATGAGTTATTGATCAACCAAAATCTCATAAGCGTTTGGACACCAACATTATTCCCAATTATGCAATATGTTTAAGTCATCCTGTATACAATATTATATGCCAATTTAAATTTGCAAGTCAATTAAACTGCCTGTTCTAAAAATAAATTTCCTTTCGTTTATTCATAAGAATAAGAAGACATCATGCAATGTTCAATGTAGTAAAACTTGCTTATGCAAAAATGTGTAAAGAAAGACGCTTGTAAAAAGAAGTGAGCATTGAGCTAGAGCTTCTTTGTTTGGCGAGGAGGGAGCTGAAATCTGTTGACAGTTTGTGCCCTTTTGTTTACATGCAAAGCTGCATACCTTTCCTTTCTCACAACAAAAATCATAACTGACACTTTTTCTTGAGAATCTAACATGCTTACTTGATATGTTGATATATAGCAATAATAATATTTTTATACCAAACTACAAATTTGTAGAATAAATTTGTCTACTTTAATTTCACAGCCTGCAAATTTCCTCTGCATTAAACTGACTCTTTGTTAAATTTGTGGGCTTTTAACAAATTTACCAAGTATGAATTATTCCACAGAACATCTTACTTGCTCCGCTATTTTTTAAAGGTAAGTTTTGACAGTTAAATTAAAACTGTAGCTAATACTTTAGTTAAAGTAGAGCAGTGCATGGTAATAACTGTAAGCTGGTAGTTTTGTAGTAGCATAACGGCCAACGGATATATCGATTCTGATTGAGAGTGGTGAGCTGAGAACGTTGGCGTTGATTAGTTTTGTGAGAACCGGCATGGGAAATGGATATTCCTGTGGAGCTATTGGGACCTTACGCAAAACAGTACCAGGCGAAACAGCAAGAGTTTGTGAGTAAAGGGGCGGTGGTGGACAAGAGGAAGTCAACCAGGTAGACAAGATTTTTTGACAAGGGGAAGAAGGTGCCTTTTTTGTGTGTCTTTTCATTGTTGGCAGGTGGATTTGGAGAGTATTTTTTGATAATTTTAGAGGTTTTTTAATTGTTGGTTATTTTGTGGTGTTTGTTGATTATAGGGCAAACTTTACAGCTCTCTATAAAAAGCCGAATCACAAGTTTCTTCAGGACCCCGACGCCAGGCGGCAGGGGAGACAGCAACAGTTGCAGGAAAGGAGAAGGACACGGAGGAGTTCGATAATGAACAATTTTCGAGGGCCGATGATGGCCCAGTTGGCCAATGGACTGAATAAGTTGATTCAAGATGATAGTAGCAATGAGATAAGTGCGCTGGATGCCAGTGATGCGGTGGCTATCATGGGCAAGATGGAAATTTCCAAAGACAGTGGAACTGGTGGGGATGCGAGCAGGATGAGCGTGGATGAAGAGAAGCTGAGTAACGGCCTTGAGAACAGTAATGGTGGCAGAAACATTACTGTGGAGAGTGTAAAGCGAGCTAATGACAAGAACAAGGGACCTCAGAATCAAAACCGTAAGCCTGCTCCGCCGACAATCAATGAATCTAGACGGGATCAGCTGCAGAAGTGGAAAAAACAGAAGGAAGCTGCTTCAAAGGTTCCTGCAAAACAACCTTTTAAGGTGGGGGCTCCAGTAACAACAAAGCCAGTGAAAGCCGCGTCAGCAACCTGTTTAGTGAAAAGTGCTAGTAGCACTATCAATTCAGTTAGTTTGCCCAAAGCCACCGTGTCTGTTACCGGAACTAGTAATAATAGTAAGTCAACGACAGCAGCCCCACTTGGAAGTAGGCAACCAGTCGTTGCTAGTCGCGCAGCGCCTCCTAAACCACTCAAATCTTCTAATGTTTCGAAACCTCCGTCCAGACCAGCAACAGCCCCATCCGCAAAGGTTGAGGATACGAGACGAGTCACTAGGGCCATGACTAGAGCCCCACCATCTACTGTAGCGTCCAATGAAGTCAAGAAGACTGCAGCCACTTCCAGAAATGCCCCTGCAGTGACAACCGCTAACAAACCACCTACACAAAAAATGAAAGCGTTAAATATTGATGACAAACGTGGGGTTTCGAAACCGGGAGCCGTAGTTAAAGCACCTGCAAATCCAACTGTAAATAAATCTGGACCCGCAACTGGTAGATCTGCACCGGCAGTAACTGGTAAATCAACGGTGGCAGCTGGTGTTCCCAAGAAAGGGGTTCAGGCTCCGCCTGTAAAAGGAAAGAATACCAAGGCCACCTCAGCTTCTGAGAAAAAAGGGGGAACGTCCGCCAAACCAGAGCCCTCAGATTCAATCGGAAGTGAGGAGGGGGATGGATCTATCCCAAGTGAAAAACAGAAAGAAGAATCCCAGGAGGTTGTGAAGAAAAATAAACCCCCCAAGCCAAAAGCAATTGATGATGCTTACATGGAACTAAAGTAGACAAACAATCAAACAATTATAATAGTACTGTTCTTGATATGAATTATGAATCTTACATCGTCGATTTTACCCTTTCTGTGGTTTTTAGTGGACTGTTCTCAGATGCCTGTCGAAAGCTTGGTGGGCTTCGCGCAGAATGGACCAAAACCAAGGATGCGCAGAAGGACGCCATTCCTGCAGAAGTCTTAGACGATATTGATTCAGCATTGGGAAAAGTTCATCTACTCCTTGGCTCTAAATTACCTCAATTCGGAGAATTACTCTATGCATATCTGTGTACAGATGAAAACTCGGAAGAAAAAATGTTGGCTAGTGACCTGCAGGGTTGGTGGGATGTAGCGTACATACAAGTATGTCATGAGTTACCTTTGCATTCTTATTAGCAAGCAAGCAATACAAATTTCCCTTTTCAAATTCTTAAACGAATTCTTAAAATTCTTATGAAATATGTAGGTTGACTCAGTATATAGGATTTTCGAAGGACTCAGTACACTAAGAAGTAAGAACTGGAGTAAAGCTGAGCCTGCCCCACCCCCGCCATCAGACCGAAAATCTGCAGAAGGTTCAGCTTTCAAACCACCGCAACGTACCATTTCTAAAGTCAAGCCTGCAGTCAAAGGACGTGCCAATGAAGGACTAAAAGCATTTCTCGCAAACAGTAATTTTATTTTCTTCACTTTAAAATAACCGACAGATTAATATTGTTTTGGCATATCAGTTTTAACAATCATTGATTATATAAATTTAGAACGTAAACAGATCAAAAGCGATAGTGACATCCCTTCGGGAAGTGACACTCAACAGGGAACTGCTGAAGCAATGGACGTGTCTTTTACTTCAAGACCTGCAACTGCCCCCACTACTACTAATTCCGTCGAGCTCGCTGCACATGCTACGACTGAAAAAGCAAATCTTAGTCTGAATCTGGAGTCAAGTCTGAACCTAAGTGATGAACGGAATGCCAATAGGAATTTTGAAGGGGGATTTTTCACCATAAGCAGCCCTGTGGTAACTACACCGAATAGTTCTTCTGTACGAAGACGCAAACAGTCATCAAGTTTTACATCGATTGATGAATGTGGAGGAACACCACTTCGTTCTGCAGTGCCGAAATCATTACTTACACCTAACCGTTTGCATCGCCCGAGTGGTGCTTCCAGTGAAGTCTCTTTGCGAAGGCAGTCTCTGTCCGTGTTGGGGGTAAGACGCTCAATGGGATCCCTTGGAAAGGTATGCTTTCACATATCAGATTCTATTTTGATTTTGCTACTTGTTTTTTACGCATTATATGCATTTTGTGCATTCTTTCTTTACAGCTTGGCGTAGTGGACATATTTGTGGAAAACAAACCACAGGAAAATATGAGCACACTGACAGAAACTATTGTTATCTAATATTTTGTCTCTCTCTTATTGTGATCTTTATAAAAATTGTACAGTCAGTTTATAAGTGTTGTAATTATAATAAGTAGGCATATTATGATGAAATCATGATAAAAACTCTTGACATTTTTTAGAATTATGTAAGTTTTATTTAACAATGCTTAAAAAGTAAATGAATACGCTTAAATGTAATTTCTAAGAAAAACATGCAATAATGAATAAAAGTTGTAAATATAGTACTGACTTGTTTCAAAGAAATTCTAGTGGAGAGGACAATGGCATTCTCAGAAATCGTTTTTATTACACCGACTAGACAAGCCTGTATATCAAGTCGCCAAGGATTTACGTAGTTTGTCATATAATGGAATAGATAGTTTGCCAAGTTTTACTTACAGTTTTATACCCCGACTAAGCCAAAGTGTCATTACCTATGAACAAATAATTAAGACTATAGTTGCCCAAATTCAAAGTATAGCAAGATATCTATTGTTTTTAACACAATTAGAAATCATTAGTTAAGCATAATGCCTTCCGCTTCGTCTCGACTCCGAAACACCAACCCATCCTCGTTCCCTCCTCTTGATGGCAATCTGCATTTGCTCGCCCTAATGTTCAAAGGGATTCTTGTGGCCTTGTCTCCTGTCTGTGGCTGGCTTGCTCTGAAACTGATTCTTTTCGTATTCAACAACCCACAGTACTTCCTTTTTACATGGCTTGTGGCCTTAACGATCGGACTTATTGCGGAGTTTTGCACGGATACGTGGCGACCCACACGCCTAACGGGAGTTCCACCACCAACAGCGGTTCCCGTACAAAGCGATCATATTCAGAAAGAACAACCTCTTGTCGACGCTACTTCTCCCACAGTACTATTTAAATCCAGGTCGAAAACAGAGGAAGACTCCCAGAGTAACGTGCTACATAATGATAATGAGGACGAAGATGAGTCATCAACAGTTCGAGTGGAAACTCGTGTGAAAGTGCGAAGCAGTCGCTCAAGGTCATCTTCTGGGTCCAGAAACAAAGGATTTGGAAAGCCTGTTCTGGTCAGAATGGACTACAAACTGGAATCTTCTTCCAAAGTTACATCAACAACGGCTGGCTCTGAATCCAAGACAAAAGATAAGGTAACAGTGCGGGGAAAGTATAATAATGCCGACGATGATGCTGCTGGAGACGAAACGCTTTTAATCAAAACCGCAGTAACAAAATCCAAGCAAAACTCTCAAAACGAAAAGGGTGATACTAATAATCTCCTTAATGATACCAATGCTAATGACGCAGTGCGAACTGACCAACAACAACAGGGTCTAACAGCTTCACACGAGTGGGGTCTTTTTACATTCGGAATGGGCAAACAAGAAGACAGTGCTAACGATAACATAAATTTGGAAGTAGCAATGGAAGCCACTGAGCAAAACGAAAATGAATAAAGTTATGAAATATGACGGCGGATGGATATAAAGACAATGATTTTAGGGGGTTTTATGCTTATTAAAATTGACCGTAGAAAAGCACTTTTCCTCAATTTTGCAGAAATGAAAGTCATTATTCAAACCAATAAAATTTGTAGTCTTTGTTCAATCAAACTCATGTAACATTCGTTGTCTTTGTGCAAAATAAATAACAAACGAGTCGAGTGAAGCATCTTTCTTTTGATTTCGACATCTGCATGGTACGCCGCATCATGCCTATGGCTACACTCTTTGTTAGCATATCGTTTCAATTTTAATTAGAATTCTCAATTCTCAACAATGCTTTAAAACATTAACGTAGCTTCCTTTCAAACTTGAACTGCTCAAACTTTGGGGTTCAAGGCCATTCATCAAACCAATCAAAATTGTATTTCATATACGATGTGCACAAGCTTTCAAAATTTACGTCAGCGCTTGCGTCTGGAGCGAGCAGGCAACGGGGTTCGAATTGATGGTAGTGGTGATGGCGATGTATTAGACTCAAGCTCACTACTGCAAGAGATGGGTGTCCGAGGGGTTCTCACGTACCAGTATCCACTGCTAATTAGGATCGCGATTGCCTCCATATTCCTAATAGTGGTCCTTCTGTTGTCCCATAAGTTAGCATGGGCTGCTTTCGTATTCGACGTTGTGAAGCCTATTTACTTTGTGTATATTGCGGGAATAGCGACAGTCGATTTACTAAGACCAGTGATAAGAAAACTTGATGGATGGCTGGTGGATTACCCTCCAACACAGTCACCACTTGATCTAAGAAGAAATGTTCCTTCAGACCCTGAAGTTCTAACAACCACCAACGCTGGCGAAGAAGAAGCAGAAAATCATGATGGAAGCCAAAGTGATTGTCCCACTCCACCACCATCTCCAGTACCAGAATATGAAGATGCAACGAATAACAATAAACTCTTGACTGATCAAATATCCACCACCACCTACAACTCTGCTAACACAAAGGCGGCTGCCGTTAGAACTCCATCCAAAACGAGTAGCACCAAACGAACTTGGATTCCAGCCCCTCTGAACAAAAACCGTAAAGTAAAGTCTCGAGGAAGGTCGGCACAAGGAGGTAATGTCGGCTCAAAACTACTTAAACCCAGCATCAAGCCCAAGAAAAAATTATCCACACTTCATAATTCTTTCAAGTCATGCTTTCCTTTTATAACCTCTTTCAGAAACAAACGCTCAGCTACTCCGAGCTCTTGAAAGCGAACTACGGAAGGAAACTGAGTTGCCCGAAAAGGGTTCTAGTGATAATAATAATAACAATAGAAAGAAAAAATGAAATTCTGATAACTGATTGTAAACCCATGTTGCTGATAAAAATGACTATGTCCAGTAAGCACAGTTGTTATTTGTTGTACTTTATATAGCATGGTCATGGTCTTTGTATTAAACCCTTTATTATTTTGTAACTACTTGACTTCCTGATATTCCGTTATACAGGAATAGGACAACATGTGAAGCGACTTAACAAATTTTAAATATATAAATAAATCAACAGAAAAACAGCCTTATTACAATTGACTTGTACAGGTACTAGTAGTAGTGAAATGTTTATGCCAAACCTATACTCTACAGCTTACATTAATACAGCCTCGTAATTTTTTTTTGACCATTTCTTTTATCATAATATCATCAGTACAATTATAAATAGATATTGTGATAATATCATGAAAACGTGATAACATGCAACAAGTTTTACTTACTTCTAAGTTATATATGTACACCAAGTAAAATTGCTAACTATGCACAAAACTATGCTATACCCCTGTAACATCCATTACTACAAACCGATTCTTGTTCAGCCTATACGTGTGGATTATTTGGAGTAACGTTATTTCCCTGGGGTTGCACAACACCCGCATCCCCACTAGCGCCGGGTTCTTGCTCTCCACCAGCAACTATATTAGCGTTGGAATCGTTTCTCAATTGCTCGTTCCACATGCTGGCATAGACTCCATTAGCTGCTATTAGTTCTTGGTGCCTAAAAACAAACATTAGGATTTTTTACCAAATAGAACGAGAAACTTGGCATTTGGTTTTAGTAATTTTAAAGTTCTATGTTTGTGTCACTTACGATCCACCCTCCACAATACACCCATCTTGCAGGACTAGAATCTGATCACAATCCACAATCGTGGACAGTCTATGAGCTACTATTACGGATGTCCTATCAGCACACAATTTTTGCAATGAAGCCTGAATCTGCCGTTCCGTTGTGGTGTCCAAAGCACTGGTTGCCTCGTCAAGCAAGATAATTGCAGGATTTTTCAGCAGAGTTCTTGCAATCGCTACGCGTTGTTTTTCTCCTCCACTAAGCTTAAGTCCTCGCTCGCCTACCATCGTATCATATCTCTCGGGGAATGTTGCAATTTTATCGTGTATATGAGCACATCTGGCCGCGTCAATCATTTGTCGATCGTGAGAGCCCACCTTGCCGTAAAGAATGTTGTATTTGATGGAGTCATTGAATAGCACCGTGTCTTGAGGCACCACCCCGATTTGTTTGCGGAGAGATTGTTGTGTGATTAGCTTGATGTTTTGGCCATCAATAAAGATGTCGCCAGAAACTGGATCGTAGAAACGGAACAAAAGGCGAATTATGGAAGTTTTTCCACCACCGCTGGGTCCCACCAGGGCCACTGACTTTCCCGCAGGAACAACGAAGGATACGTTTTTCAACACGGGTTTCTCGGGAAGATATGAAAAGCACACGTTTCTGAATTCAATGACGCCACCTTTGACAATGAGATCACGGGCATCAGGATCATCTTGCACTTCCTCTTCCTCCTTAAAAAGATCCAACATGTTTTCCATATCGATGAAGCATTTTTGCAACATTCTGTGGAAAGAATTAAACAGCTAATCAAATTCAAAGTTCTTGAAACATCGAAAAACTTATTTAATACACCAGTATTTCAGTTACCTGTAGTAAGTACCAAAGTAGTTGAGTGGAGCATACAGTTGCATCAAGTAAGATGTGAAAAGAATATAGTCTCCCACAGTTAGACCTTCATTGTAAACCACCATTTTCACACAAAGCAGTGATCCCAAAAGCAGGGCTGAATTTATGATGACCAACTGAATGAAATTTAGTAAACACAGTGAAGCTGTGACTTTCCATTCTTCCTTTTGGTAGCTCAAAATACTCTCAGTGTATCGCTCCGTTTCGTATTTCTCATTGGCATAGTACTTGACTGTTTCAAAGTTGAGCAGAGAGTCTATAGCCCTTTGTCTCTGCTGATTATCCGCCAAATTCATAATTCTTCGGTACTTGGTTCTCCATTCGGTGATAACAAATGTTGCAATCAGATAAAGAATCATGGCCACCAATACAATCAGAGCAAACCAGGCATTAAAAGAACTAGCCAGGTAGCTGATGGCGATTATGATATCCGCAATAGTTGGGAAGATACTGAAAAGCAGATAATTGAGGATGTTGTTGATGCTGTCAGTGCCTCTGTCCATGGCTCTCAACACTTCTCCAGTTTTTCGCTGCAAGTGCCAACGAAGACTGAGACGATGAAGATGACCAAAAAACTGAATCTGTACTTCTCGGGTGGTGTACTGCTCCACGCTAATCCAGAGGAGACTTCTGGTGTTATTAAGTAGCCCAGTTCCCCCAGCACCTCCTCCTTGAAGAAACTTGAGAGCAACAAGAATAAGTACAAAGTCCCAACGGAAGCTGAACTGAGAAAGGCCACCAAATGCGATAGTCACGGCACGGTTATGGAGTTCTGAGGAGTTTGCATTTGCAATCGTCATGCTGTCGACAATCTTCTTACTGTAAATTGGCACAAATAAGTTGGTTGCTCGACCAGCTACAAGAATAACTACACAAAGGATGACATTCATCTGCAACAAAAAGTTTTTGGAGGGCCAGATAAAGGGTGCGAGCATTTTGACTTTGTAGATAATATTCCCAAATGCAGATCCCGTGGAAATTGACCGTTCTCCATCAGTATCAATGGTCTCGACTCCATTAGGATTTAATCGAGAGAAGCTTTCACTGTGTCGAACAGTAGGAATTCCAGGTGCTTTCAGACCAAGGATGAAAACTCCAGCAGTGAAGAGGTATTTGCAAACGTAGATGCACAGAAGAACAATATCTTGAGGTGTTTTTAGTTTGAAGAACCAATCATCACTGTAGATATTTAGGAGTGCCAGATTCTCAAAGACAAAAGCCCCTGTCCAGAAGAGAAGAAGGATTATTCCGTGACCTCGGGCCGGTGGAGCGGGTAACATGTAAATTCTTTCCCGGATGATAAGAACGCACACCAATGGCCATGCCAAGAGTCCTTGGAGTAAGGTTAACAGCATATATCCATACAAGGCTTGAGGAGATCCCAGAAACACTTTGACAGCTACTTGACCACAAATCACCAGTGGCATTAATCCATTTAGCATCATCTACCATTACAACAAAAGGAAAAGCTTTAAAGATGAATTTAAGGCATAATATTCCGGAACGTAAATATATTAATGACAGAAAGTTACCTGCAGTCCAAAAAGTCGGGAATAGGGTAGTGTGTAATGCTGAACCTCAATGGCATATTTCCTGTAAAAGAAAAACTGGATTGTTCCAAAGAGCAGCATGAAGCCGAGGGTGACTGAGGACGATATAGTTTCAGCAAAGCATTGGGAAACGCCTCCATCCCGGAGTATGTGTGGAGTGAGGGTCTCGTTTGGGGGACAATACTGCTGAATCAGGAACTGCATTTTGAAATTTTCCATCATATCACAGGGCAGTACCGTGCACTGAGTACACAGGAGAAACTTTCCTTGCAAAACTTGAGAAAATTCCTTTGAGGAAATTTGAACGGGAGTGGCTCAATTTTCTTTGTCGTTTAATTCAGCTCATTTCTGTACAGCAAACAAAAGCACTTCATAATACTGATCAGTTTAATTTTAGGTCAACATTTAACCGTCAACTAGCAATTGTTCCAATTTAACACGATTCAACAATTACCTATTGCTGTGTCGATTTCGCGATTAAATTTGGACACTTGATCTTTTTCCATTCAAAAATAAGGATAAAAATCGCTGAAAAAATGTATTCCAATAAAATGGATTCCAAAGCACTTTAGTGACTAAAGCGACTTAAAAATTGTAGCTTTGCAAGTGACCCACTTGTCACTGCTTGCAAGTTGTCAACGGTCAGGGCAAACAGGAAAGGGCAAATAGTTATTAACTCTGGTCAATGTGTGCACATATTTTCTGCAAATTCCATTTCTGCTGTCAGAAGAGTCTACATTGTCTTGACTTTTCCACTTAACCCCTTTCCCAGTAGTAGTCAGCGCTGCGCTTATCTTATCATCACAGACAAACAGCTCTCTGGGTAAAGAGACAGCAACAAGATTCCAGAGAAAAACAGCGATAATTATGGCTAATGACAAGCAAACAACTAAACTCCTATTTATCTCAACTAATAGCCATGTTAGAATGGCATGAAGACTGTATAATTGCTCGTTTAATTGCAGTTTAGCTTAAATTTTCTGCAATTTCTGGTGGTCTCCACTTGAAGTTGAGCAGATCAGGGAGACAAGGCAAGATCACAGAGAAAAGATGACGATATGTGCTTTTCTGCGAAGCATCCAGCAAAGCAGCTGAGCTATCGGGTACATCTGCGGTCGCAGCTGAGTGTACGCTGCACAGCAGCGTCTGTCCGAATGATTTAGGGGCGCGGTGTACTATTGTAATTAAGTAATTATTGCCATTAAACGCTGCTGTAATTGCAAAGTCTGTTAAAAATCGCAGTTTTGTATTACAAATGACTTTTTGCTTCAATGCTACAGCTTTTTGGAATTGTAGTCAGCTATGTACTTTGTATTGGCTTTACAAATTTGTTTTGCCTTTTTTTTGCATGACACATGCTTTTTCGCCATGCATTGTCGTCGGTAAAACGACGCTTGACGGACGCTGACGAGCGAAGAAAGGCGTTTATTTGCAAGCACTGCTGCTGCTAATAAATCATATAATTATCGTATTTTTCGTATAGTTTGTATTAATTTTTACCTGTAGTTGAGGGATAATGTATCTTTGGGTGAATTGAAATTTCACTAAAATGCGGACGGTTATAAAAAGGAAGATTGTGGGGTCAGCGAGAACAAATGAAGCTGGAATGGACCCAGTGATTATTATTGGCGATTAGAATAAGAATGACAATCAATTGAGTACCAATATTGATATATGCTACCGTGTATGTTAACAAGTGTTAAGCAAATCTTCCCTTTGGGGTAACTTGAAACATTTATTGATTTATGTCTGCTGAAATTTCATGAAGTTTATCAAGTTCCAAAAATGCATTATGTTATCAAAAAGATAAGTGCAAATGGTTTTAACTAGCACGTACGCTTTGTTATCAATTCTTAAGGATAAAGTAATCAAGCCGAGAGCCAGATAGTACCGGTATAAATGTTTAATATTATTTACAAGCAGGGAAAATGAAACCACATTATATGTACAGTTTTTGTACATTGAAAATTTAAATTATTTACAAAATCTTACATTAAACTGTACACTATGAATAAATGAATTTACAAGAAAATTAAGATGGCGTAACGAACAACTGCTCAATAGTGTCAATTGAAGGCCTATGACTAGGTGTTGAGTTCCAGCACGTAACCAACAACCGATAAATTGCGTCCCTTGTTGCAGCCTTTACAAAGGGGAATTGAGGGGGTTCCAAAATAAAGCTTTTCTGCCTAATCACCCTTCGAATTACGTCCTCATCGGTTAAATTGGAATATGGCGTTTTTCCCAATTGGAATACTTCCCAGATAACCACTCCCAGTGTCCAAATGTTTGCTTGGTTGGTTGTTTCCAGTGGTCTTACAACCACCGATGATGACGAGGATGGTCCAGCAACTGCTCCATTGTCAGTGTTACCTTCTTCAAAGGCGAGTGTTTCGGGGGCTGCCCATCGGATTGGAATAGCAGAGGCGGAAGACCAGTAATAGTCCAGCTTAAACTTTTGCAGAGAATAGCCGTAATCTCCGATAACCACTTTGCCTGCTGGGTTGGCCACAAGGCAGTTTCGAGCTGCGAGGTCACCATGCACAAAACCTGATTGTTCCATCCACTTTACTCCGCGTATGATGTCTGCATAGAATATATATCATTTTATTAGTTTCATTAGATTTGGCAACCATTTTCAAATGCCCTGCGATAAAAATCTTACCAATAATCATTCTAGTGAGCAGTGCATCATCTCCAGGCTTCAACCCACCGGGCCCTGATTTTGCATGGTTCTTCAAATAAGTCTTGAGATCCCCCAAAGGAAAGTTTTCAAAGATGAGTATGTAGGGCATTTGGTCTACACAGAATCCCAACAGTTTGAGCACATTTTCGCATCTTTGTTCCTGCGCTTCCCTGTAAACATACGCCTCGGATAAAAAGCGTATTTGGTCCCTGTCTGTAGCGTTGCTCCGCAGTTCCCTTACAATCACGCTTGCAGTTCTTACCATTTGCTTGATATTAATTGCCTCGGCTTCCAGCACCTTTCCAAACCAACCCTTTCCGACTAGCTGCTGATACTCTAGATTCTGTCGAGGAAAACTGGTTTGGGGCTGTTGAAACCAGTTAGAAATGTCGGATACTGGTTGTTCATCCAGAGTCCAGGATCTAGATGCGGTGATGCTGGGTGCTCGGAAAGTGCGCAATTCAAAACTGTCACGACCATCTAGTCCCAGCTCGCGGAGATTTGGAAGAGGGTCAATGGTTATGCTATCGCGACCTGCTCGTCCAGTGTCACGAGGAAGGGTGGAAACATCCAGAGTAGCAAAAGTAGAAGGACCTCCATCCGGAACAAACCAATCTGGAGGAGCTTCATGTGTTCCAGGTTTTCTCCAGAAACAAAGTACACGTCTCCACCAAGCCCAGGTACAACCAAAAACAACCAAGACAAGCATGCAGAGAACTGACAAGGAAAGTAGTATATTTTGGCTGGTGGTCGAAAACAAGTTTCCCCCGCTCCCACCTTCTTCATACCGACCCTCTTCTATTGACCATACTTGTCCAGGCAAGTAGCCAAGAATTACAACTAGAAAAGGGAATAAACTTGTGAGCGAATTCATTTTTCCGTTTTCGCTCACAATTCGCGAACTTGTGATTTAGGAAACCGCAATTAAATTCCCTTTCAAGCTAATAGTCTGTAGCTGTATATGTGAGTAAATTAATCTCAGTTATGTCCTGTTTTTTGACAAAATGAGTTATCATAAGTTTTGTGCACGAGAAAGGTTCTTTGTGAAAAGCATAATGCATAAAAAGAATGACAACCTTATCAGTTTTTCCTTATCTGTGACCAGCTCAGCACCGCGACCTAACATTATAGTTCACAATCGCAAATCGCGACCAACAACGCAACTGATACCAGGCTAAACCTTCACCACCTATCAGCAACAACACGGGTATAATATTATTGGCAACTTTTTTTCTTGGAAAAACATAATTTGGGGTTATTAGCAGTAAACTCATTTTGGCGATAACGTGAATAGTGAATACTGAATTATGTTTTAAAAGTGATTTTATGATAATAACAGAAATGCGTAATAGTCATTGATAAATAATTCCACATATTTTATATTTCGTCTGCAGACGGCAAATTAAAAGCAAATGAAATTATAAATTTTAGTGCTCATGTATGCTATGCTGCTGGTTGAAGATGATGATAAATAGTTTCAAATATTAGTAAAGTGTATTTGTAACATATTACCGCATTGAAATTGAAATGAGTCATAAATATAAACTGTTGCAATGCAATAACATTTTTATTTGGATGTACTTGAAATCATATGTTAGCTTAGCTATATTATAATGTTTTAACAACAGGTAGAACGTTTACCTGACAAAGTTTGCTTGCTTGGAACTGGAAATAAAACGCCTACCTGTAATCTAGTTTCAATGAGATGTATAGATTGGTAATAGGTTATATTAATATGTATGGTATAAGGATTGCGTAGGAAGGATAACATGGTTTACATGAAGATGAACTTGAGGATGCGAATATTACATGAGTCATGAGTGAATTAATCTAGACATTCAACGCATAAGTTTCGAATCTGGCATTCCATTGGAACCCAACGTTTTTGGGAATCTGGTTTCTTTGAAAGTTGACATGGGAAAATTTTGCCGAAGTGTTAAACACTTTTCCCGGTCCAAAAACAGAGCAATGTCCTTCATTTTAATGTCATGCTCCAGGGTAGCCTTTGTTTTCATCAGTTGACTCATTGTGTTCTCCATGTCCTTCAACTTGGAATGGAGCTGATCACTGGACTGCTTTAAAGCGTGGATTTCTTTAAGCAAGGCCAACATTACTTTGTCCCGACACAACTCAATTCCAGGACGTTCCTTTCGCTTCTCTAGGCGGGCTTGTGCGAGCTATTAAAAAATAATTTTCTTAACAGATATCTTAAAGTTTTGGGGTAAAGTGAGACAAAATATTTGTCATACCCGAAGCATGGGCAGCTTTTCTTCCAACGCTTTCTTGACATTGCTAATGTGTCTGTTGAGACTATCAATATCGTGCTTGATTCTATGCAGCTGCTTTTCAATTTGCTTTCTCGCATTAAGTAACTCCGCAACTCGTGTATTGAAGCTGGCATTTGTTTCGTACCAAACGGAGAAACACTCATCCGCACTGGATAACATGGACCGGCTCACTTCAGCGTATAACATTTGCGCAGAGTTGCGTTCTTCCTGAGATTTACGGATAATGCTTTGTGTCATTTGTAGCCACGTGGATGGCGAACTATTGGCTGCCATCCCGTCGGATATTTCCAAGCCACCAATTTCATCCTGAAGTCGGGCCAGGATTTTGACGCATTCATCTGTTTTGCGAGCTTCGTCCTTGTTGCGCATGTCAGACTCCAACTCGTGACGGGATGCTCTTAGGCGACTTAGCTGACCATTAACTTTCTCCAATTCGTGGAGTAGTTTGTCCTGATTCTTTTTCAAACATTCCAGCTCCTTGTGCAGGCATTCTTCGACAGCGTCATGAACTAGCTCTACCCCTTGCCTGGTCTCTCGAGTGAGCAGATTTTCCTGGGTGATTTCCAGCGGAGTCTGGATTCCCTTGAGCATCTGTTCCAAACGCTCCTTGAGTTCCAAGAGCTCATGGGTTTGGTTGATGTTGTACTTGAGCTCATCACGTTCATTTTCCAGCCAAGTGGCAACGTCGTGGACGCGACCATCAATGTCCGCATTGGTGTCGGAATGATGGCGCATTTGCTTTTTTGAGGTGTCATTGATGACACCTATAGCTTCGTTTTGAATCACGGTGACGGTATTGTGAGCACACTCGGCTCCTGTGCACAGTTGTTTATTGTTAATTTTCCATTCATCAACGGAATACCTTTAAGAAGTTTGAAAACATTAATTTAAACTTTTTTCAGGTTTCCTCACGGGTACGTTTTAATTATTATAAAGTGATTTGGATTTGGGAAAATTGGGATTTTTTATTATTGTTATATATAGTTGCTACGTACTTTGAACCTGGATATGCGTAGGTTCTGCTGGCATGGGAAGCGCACACGTTGGCGGCTGTGACCAAATCTGGGAACTTTTGTTGGTCCGATATGTCATTGAAAAGGTCGCTTTGACAAGTTCCCTTGTAGGTTATCCCTTTTCCAGTGCTAGAACAAAAATTAGTAGTAGTCGGTTATGATTATGCTAAAAACAAAGCCCTAATCATAATTTCACTCAGAATGTTCTGAAAATCTTTGTTTTACTAAAATGAGCTATCCTCAGAAATATCTTTGGCAGGATTCGCTCGCCAAGGAAGTGCTTTTCTGAGGGCGTGGTCCCGAACCAGGCTTCTTTCTCCTTCGGGGTCACTATATCGTGTTCCCAGCCGATTCCATAAGTTACAGCCATGTTCGTATGAGTGAACATTGCAAGTGTGCGTTCTTGGGGCATCCACCTAAAATTTTGTTAAAATTAAAAAATCGTTCATTCGTTCTTATACTGACTTACAGTTTGTTTATGTAGAAATAATCAAAGTCTGAACGTTTTTATTTTGCCTTACGCCTTGTGAGGATGGTAGCACCGGAAGTGGATAAAAGTATCGATACTGATAACCCATTGGACTAGGATAGTACTGGTCAGCGTACCTTGTGTATCTGTACATTCCTTTTTACATACTGGTCAAAGAAAACAAAAAAACCAAAAAATGTTCTTCCGATCAATTTATTTCAGGAAAGTTAAATGGAAACATTTTCCATGTAAGTGGGTGTCGCTCGTAGCTAGTTGATATCTGAGGTAGAACTATTTTGCTGTGATTTATATGGCAAATAAATACACGAGAGAAAGTTTGTGCTCTTGGAAGAATATCACGCTACGTATATACATGATCATTTATAAAAGTACAAAAATCTTAAATTGCAGTAATTTTTCTTCTTCTGCTACGTGTGTTATGATATGACAGCAATCGATGCGGGTATTACATTTATGAGGATTCTGATACTGATAGGTACTTTAATCGACTTTCTTTCCTTCCGGATATACCTACATGACTAGAGCCAACAACCAACACCGTTATTTGTAGCAATATATCAAGAAAATTATTTGGGTCATGGCTTTCTACATTCCTATACACACTTTCTGCAATCTGTGCGTAGAAGATAATCGCATTTGCCTTGATTTTTCCAATGTCCCGTCGCCGTTGTCGTCACTTGTGTTGGGTTACTCCATTGAAATCGAATCGAATCCATTGCCAAACCGTTACAAGTATACATGTAGACGCGTATGGAACATTTGTTATAATCATTATCACTTTCTCCAGTGTCATTATCATTTCTCATGGGGAACCAATTTGCTTTCCCCTATCACAATGCAGGTATCATCATTATCATCAACTATGCTTTTAATAGGTAAGTTTGGTCGATAACCCCGATAAACTCATGTGCTACGAGTTTCACTTTCAATGGAACACCAAGTTCCGATACACACTCTAATTTCATTGTTTCCCAATCCAAAACCCCAGAAAAATGGATATTCATGCTGTCTGACTCTCAGTTCAGCTTAACTTTCTCCATTCCAACCGTTTTTATTATTATGGACGTGCGTGCGTACTTGTACAATGTCCTTGTGATTTATAACTTGTCAACCTTCCCCTTTCCCATTTTTCCTAATTTTTCTTCCGTGATTCCCAACCATTTTTGGGGAGAAAATTACCTTCTTGTTCGTTTCCTGTTTCAGTTTTATCCAGCTAATAAACTGAACAATCAAACCTTCTCCTACAGACGACTTCTACGACAAATGTTGGTAAAGCCAGGGGACTTGGTTAGGAGTCACGTTCAATGGCTTGTCTTTGTTCCTTTGTTTCTGAAAAGGACGCCATCCCTAAATGCTGTGCTTACAATGCATGCGTATTTGTAAAGCTATTGAGCGTTCCATTGCGGTCTCGCGTAGCCCCAAGGCAGCCGCACCTTTACAAAATCCAAGCACGCATAATAGTGTATACTGCTTTAGAAGACAGAGTGTAGAGCACAAGGTAATGAATGCCGCATTTATCCATTCCTTTCAGCCGGGGAGCTAGTGCAGCAGCTTGCGGGAGACGGAGAGAACTTTGCTAATTTTAATTAGTGGGCAATTTGGGCCTTTAACTACCTGGAAATTTGTTCAATCCCCTGAGGGGGAAGCTAACAACTTAAGGTAAGCACTGATTACCGTTTTATTACAATTTTTTTGGTATTTTTGGGTGAAAATTTGTGGGAGGCAATGATGGCCATTGATTCATGTGTGAGTGTGGTTAAGGGGAATATTTTTGGGGGTGATTTTCAAGTGAATTGTTAGTGATTGAGCATTTTAATGGTGCATTGTTACTGCTGAAAGGTTTCAGAGCGTTTGGGGATAAAAAGAATTCAGGGATTGTTAGAATTTTTATGCTTGATTAGTTGGTTGATGACAGTTCGGGTTTTAATGTTTCATACTTTCACTCATTCACTGATGGCTATTCCGTGACCAGTTAGAAATGGTGCTTTTCATGATCATGGTCATGGGGGTCGAAACTTTAGAGGTCATCAAATGAGCTGGTATCAAGAAGTTGGTGTGGTTTTTGGTGATGACTGATGACTAAATTTCGGATGTTGACTTATCGTTCCCTCCCACAAATTTCAAGAGAGTTTTGAAAGTGGAACAGTTGCTAAAGTAGTTTTTCTTTGAATTCGTTTTTTGTGCAGAAATAATATCCGAAATTCAGTCACATCCACCACCACCACTACCAACTGATAGGAAGATAGCGGGCAGGCCAGGCGGCATTAGTTTCCATCATGCCACAGAACGATCATATTGATCTCCACCGCAAGCGTTATGGGCGTCGCTTGGATTATGAAGAGCGTACCCGTAAGCGTCAGGCGAGAGAGGCGCATAAAAACTCGAAAACTGCCAAGACCCTCCGCGGCATCAAAGCTAAACTGCATAACAAGAAGCGGCACAATGAGAAGATTCAGATGAAGAAGACCATTCAGGCACATGAGAAGAAGATGACAAAGAATCAGAACCAGGTTCCAGACAAGGCTGGGGATAATGCACTTCCGGCATATTTGCTGGACAGAAATGAGGCAAATAGGAATAAGCTGTTGTCAAATCAGATTAAACAGAAGCGTAAAGATAAGGCAGGGAAGTGGGACGTGCCGATTCCTAAGGTTAAGGCTAACTCAGAGGCGGAGGTGTTCAAGGTTTTGAAAACGGGAAAGTCGAAAAGGAAGGCTTGGAAGAGGATGGTTACAAAGGTTACGTTTGTTGGGGAAGGGTTTACCAGAAAGCCTCCAAAGTTTGAGAGATTCATTCGTCCCATGGGTCTTAGATTTAAGAATGCTCATGTTACGCATCCTGAATTGAAAGCTACCTTCATGTTGCCTATAATTGGAGTTAAAAAGAATCCTAGCTCTACAATGTTCACTAGCTTAGGCGTTATTACAAAGGGTACTATTATTGAAGTTAATGTTAGCGAGTTAGGTTTGGTTACCCAGACTGGGAAAGTTGTGTGGGGAAAGTATGCTCAGGTGACCAATCATCCAGAAAATGATGGGTGCATAAATGCTGTTCTCATTGTTTAATGTAACGCTAATGCAAATTTTTCAAAGTATTGTTTGTATAACGACGTGTGTTTCATGTACTTGTTTTACTTTCATTTCGCCAATCGGAAAAATAAAAAAATGACAAAAATATTCAGATTCTCAGTTTTGATGTGTTCCTAAAATCATTCATTTGCTCATGCATCATCATCATTGACCTCCCATTCGACTATGAACTTGTTCCCATTAATGTTTTGACTAAATGACTCGTGTTTCTTTCCGAGTAGATGCAGATCTTCGTGAAGACTCTGACTGGGAAGACCATCACCCTTGAGGTCGAGCCCAGTGATACCATCGAGAATGTCAAGGCTAAGATCCAAGACAAGGAGGGGATCCCCCCAGACCAGCAGCGTTTGATCTTCGCTGGTAAACAACTGGAAGATGGGCGAACCCTGAGCGACTACAATATTCAAAAGGTAATGCTAAAGTGTAGAGTAAGAGAAATGATAAGGAAAACATAGGCATAAGAGAAGCAAGGGTCCAGCAAGTACTTTGATTTGATCTTATGATGACGCACTTTAGTCATCCTAATCAAATTATTTTCCCTGTTACCTCTCTAAACTGTGATTTCGTAATGAATTTTCAATTTTGAAATGCTATAAAAATGTGTTGGTTTATTTTCTTTCGTGTATGTAGGAATCCACCTTACATCTTGTGCTCAGGCTGAGGGGAGGAGCCAAGAAACGCAAGAAGAAGAATTACACCACCCCTAAGAAAATTAAGCACAAGAAGAAGAAGGTCAAGTTGGCCGTGCTTAAATATTACAAGGTAAATCTTTAAAAAAATAAAAACTACAAAAAATGTAACATTGGATTGTATGCAAAAGTATTAATGTTGAATTTCTGTTGACTAACTTTCTTTCAGGTCGACGAGAACGGCAAAATCCATCGGTTACGTCGTGAATGCCCTAACGAGACATGCGGAGCGGGTATCTTTATGGCGTCGATGGAAGATAGGCACTACTGTGGCAAATGTGGAGCTACCTACGTTGTCACGAATCAGTAGTATTTTTGTCTATTTTAAAATGATTTAAAATATTAAAAACGACCTTTATAAAAATTGACTTTTATGAGTTGTTGTTTGATTATTTGTGCAAAAATCATACGTTTTTATTCAGTATTCCAATAACTTATTCTTATCTTTAAAATTGAAAATGAACACTTTTTGAACACAATGCATTTTATTCATAAATCTATAGTTGATAGAATAGAGGGTTGAACACCATCGTTTTTAAATAGCTTAATCAATATGATCATACAGCTCATGAATACTTAAATATTTATGCATGATATCATACCATTGATATGTATTATAGTAAACCAACCAGATAATTACATGCTGGATTTGTTGAGCGTTTTTCATAAATGTAGCGAGTAAGAATTATCATGCTTCAGTTATTATTACGTCGCTCATTGCTGTGGGATTCACTCCGATTCCAACAATTTCTTCACTTCCACTGCTCACGTGTTCATTAATAGGAACTTTGGTCGATTCCGCACTTTCTTGGCTTGGTTCAGTGGCAGGTCGTAATGGTGGTCGGAGGGATGATGACTTTTCGTTATCCCCTTGTTTCACTGACTCCACTGGCTTCACAGTGGAGGACGTACTTGGAGCTTCGGTTGATGTGGATGGAGAAGCGGAAGATGAAGGCGATCCTTTGTCCTTTCCTTCCTTCTGTTGCTTCTGCTGTTCCACATTTTCCAACACTGCAGCTGCAACTGGAACAAGTTTTTCTATTGCCTTGTGAATCGCCTGCTGTTGTTCTAGGGTATGAGGTTCACTTCCAGGAGCAGTGATGGGCTTGATCACGGAAATTGTGGAAAGGGGAGCAGATCCACTGGCACCTCCACTTTTCGGAATGGATTGTTTGCTAATTTCTACAACTGCAGCTGCAGGAGCCACTGGAGATGATGGAGGTTGTCCAGGCGTTTTCACCTTTTCTATAACGATCAGGGGTAAAGGTCGTGTGGCACTGGTAATACTGTCATCTGTAACGGGAGGTGGTGCAGCGGGGGAAGATGGTGGCTGGAGGGTTGGTGCTGTTGATGGTGGCGGGGGAGCCGCTATGGGACTCACGTCGTTTATCTTCGTTTCTGAGGTTTGGCTAGGCGAAGAGTTTAACACGTCCATTTCCACGTTATGTCCAATCAGTTCCAATGGAAGGGACTGTACGAAGACGAAAGGCAGAGGTGGGGCAGGTCTATTGAGAATGGGAACAAATTGACCACTGCTTCCGCTACCTGGCTGTCCGTTGGAATTTGATCCATCGAAATTAGGGAATGCAGGTGGCTTCTTGTTGAAAAGGTTGAATGGAGGGATGTATGGAAAAAGACCGTTTTGTGAAGACAAGAATGATGGTTTAGGAAATATAGGCTTCAGTGGTGCCACTGGCTCTACAATGGGTAACACCACGAACTGCAGCGGTTTATTAGATCCACTTCCTCCATTATTAGCGCTGCAGTCATGGCTCAAGGGAAAGGGTAGTTTGACCTGTGGACGAGACATGGGGCTCAACTCTTGCTCTGGAGACTTGAGGAATTGGATCATGGCTTCTGGAGGTATCGAGGAATGAGTGTTAATGGCTCTGGGGGCATAGGGGAAAACGGGAGTATTGTACGGAAGCAGAAAGTTGTTGGCTGATAGAAATATTGGCTCTTGGAACATGGTAGGGTCATCGTTATCACCAGACATGGGTTCAGCATTTTGATTGGAACTGAAATCTCGAAATATTGGTATTGGAGGTGGCAGCATTTCATACAGTCCTCCAGAAGACTGCACCAGTTGGATTGGCGGTGTGGTTGGGGACGTGTTGACCTTATTTTCCACGTTTGCATTTGAGGATCCTTCTGTGGAAACAGATTTCGTGGGAGCTGTCTGCTGTTTGGATTTCCTCACCGGTTTTCGAACACGGGCTGGAGGAGTTCGGGCAGAAGGTACCATGCTTTCGGTGACAACGCCAATGTCTTTCTGAGATTCTGAGTCCGTGTTCAAGTAGCCACTGTCCTTCCATGCCTCTCGGTTCAAGGGTGAATCAGGGTGAATAACCACAAGTTGGTCTGGGGAGAAGTGAGACACAGAATTAGCTAATCAAACATTTGAAAGTTCTAAAATGCATCTACTACTTCTAAATGCTAAATATAGGCACCACGAATGAACTGGTCTCTTGTACCAGATATCCACGGAGAATGTCCAAAACTGCCTCCGGCGAGGGACGCGGTTGGACCATTGTTGCTTCCTCCGTGATCTGCATTTATAATGCGGGCATCCTCTAAAAATATCATGATGACAAAAATAGTGCTTGAGTTCATGCAGAGTGCTAAAAAGCCGAATCAAATCATTACTGCATTTTTTAAAAATTGTACTTACTATGCTCATCATAGAGATTCGTCGGTGGCGTTGGTTGTCTATTAAAATAATTTCCGAAAAACGGAATACTGATTGAATGCACAACTGGTAAAATTACCACAAATGCCACCAGTACAGGTAGCCACAAAAACTTACAGATATTCATGTTTTAAAAAATGCAATAACTTTTTACAAATTCGCATGCAAAATTTCGCTTTTGAATTTTCAAAATAAAACTTTAATATATAAATCCACTTTTAATAAGCTAAATTGTCTACTATATTTATGCACTTTATCAAAATCTCAAGTCCGCTTCCCTTGATTCACAAAGTCACACTGGATGGAATTCCTCAGCTATCTTTTCAGTCACTCATCCTGATCCTGCAATTCCAGTCCTTTCCCTTTCTACAGAGGAATGACGCTGAGATTTAAGATAATGTATTTTTTATTTACTTCGCTGCTCTCTGAAGCTTTCATGAAAGGTGGAGCGGAGGAGTGGCTATAATGCAATGTCCATGAAAATGAAAGCGATCCCTGTGTGATCCCTCTTGAGTACCCACTCAACTCTCTAAATCCCCTTTTTACGTTCTGACATTCCTTCACAGATTTCAAACTCTCACTCTCTGGATAATATTCCGTAGGTACACATACAAATACCTCATATGAAAATTTTCAAGGTTCTTCCTGGTTCGCTTCTCGGACAGGGTATGATGGTACCTTACAGAAAATCCTTTTTAAAAAGCCAGACGAATGATGCTTATGGCGATTATGATTATTATTATTGCTGTAGGGCTATATTGCGTTGAGACTGAGCCCAAGAGCAAGATTTTATTTTTTGATTGTCTGTTGTTGTTTGCCTTTCAAGTTTCACGGTTAGTGTATTATACTGTTACTGCTGCTGGTGCTCATAATTATATTTTTGAGCATCAAGCATTTTAGTTTTTTTCTGAAGACGGCAAGTTGAGAGTGTTATGTGCAAGTAGGAAGAATGGATAAGAGATGAGAGTCACGTCATATAAGTCACGGAGGATAAAACATTTCTTCGGTGGTGTTGGCTGCATTATTGGATTATTGCATTTTATACGCATGACTGCGTATTATGTAACAATGGGCCAGACAGTCAGAAGAAAAAAAAGCGATACGACACAAGAGATGCGTACTATCTTATCATGCATATTTGCTCAGAAAGCTTTTACCTGACTTTGACTTATATTCCGCTTTATATACGCCTCTTACCTGTCGTGGTCGTGGCATTGTTGTATTGCCAGAGAGATAGATGCAGCAGCAGAAGACCAACAACAATGGTCTTAAATAGCCATGATTATAATCCAGTATTGAGCAGAACGATCTTAAAGAGACAGTAATAAAAAGAGGTTCAATATTCAAAGAGGAGTTATAGGTGAGGTGGTGGTAATAAAAAAATATTATAAAGAAGGATGGACCATCATCATGATCATCAGTCTGAAAATAATAAAAAAGAAGTGAGAAGGGTCGCTCTCTCCTCCTCGGAATCCTAATCATTTTTTCAAAGCTTATCATCTAACCGATTCCCCTTCCAACTTTGTATTAGAGTGGGTATCATTATTACACGCACATGTAGTTTAACAGAAGATTCAACATTGGGATAAAAGTAGGCATTATTACGATTCCTATTGCGTTTTGGATATGCATACTAACTGCATCTCAAGTTCAACATCTTTTGGACAAGACATACATTTCCCTTTCAATTTGTCTTCCTGGTTATTTTCCTTCTTGACTATCTTGACTTTTAGAAGAAGACGAAAAATGCTTGTAAAAAGTGAATACTTGCTAGGAAGACGTACATTTAGAATGCAGAATAAAGCAATAGCAAATGCCGTAATTAAGAATCGAAGATTAGAACCCCGGGGCGGGGCCTTCGGCCCTCAAATAAACGGATTTTAACAAATGGACCTCATATTTGTAATCCTGGCCAAAACGGACCTAAAATCATGTGTCACACATGATATATCCATTAATTTGGAAAATTTAACAAATAAGGGCCCAAATCAGGGCCTAAATAGTTAAATTTTAACAAACGGAATGTGGATTCGTAATTCTGGTCAAAAATGGACCTAAAATCATGTGCCGCATGATATAGGTCCTATTTAAAAATGTTTGACCGTTGGTGACCTCTGACCTTTGGAGTTGACCTATTGACCTGAAATTCATAATGGTTCTGTCGGAGGTCCACTAGAGTCTGTATACCAAATTTGGTTGGAATCAGATTAGCCACTTCGGAGAAAAATGAGCTAACACGGACGGACGTCCGGAACAGGAAATTAGAAGGAATTTGTCGATTCCTAATAAGCTTCGACGGTTATGTTTTCCTTTGTAAAGATGCAAATTTTTGAGAATCCTTAACAAACGAAATCCATCCAATCCACGAACTTCTGTTTGGAGATTTCTCGTTTTTCGGTTAGCACACGCACGTTGGATTACAAAACAAACTTGATTGTACAACGTTCATCTTTTGGTTTGATAGTATCCGTTGAATTGTGAAAACTCTTACTGAGCATTTAGCTAGCTGGATTAGAAGAGTAAATGGAGCCGTTATTGTATTACGTATCACATTAAATTAACAGTGTAAATTCAGGTGTTCAGTTGATTGATTACTCATTGAATCATAGAAAACAAAGCATGCCCATGCAAGGCGCGGTATAAGACATTGACCATGTGGCTTTTGCTTTCTACCAGAATTTCAGCATGATGTTCAATATAGGTTGTGAAGTGTTGAGAACAACTTGCAGTTGCAATATTTTACGTATCCCAATTTAAAGTTAGTTTTCTTATGCTAGCGGACATAAATAATCAAAAGTTAACTTAATTGTGCTGCGTATCATTTTACGGTTGTTTAAAAATGCCAAGAACAAAAAAGAAAAGTGAAGCTCAGAAGTCAAGGGAGAGCAAAGAAAGGTATCGTAAGTATCGAGAGAGTGAAAAATATGAAGAAGATAAGGCTCACCGACGAGATCAACGCCAACTTGACCGGCAAAATGACTCCGTCAGAGAAGACGAAAATGCAGAACGTGCAGAAAAATTGGCCGCCTCGAGGAAAAATCCGCAATTTTATCAGGAGGACCTGAGCCGTAGACGAGAAGCCCACCGCCTTGAAAGGACAGAACACCCAGAAGTTCGTTATGAGGAAAACCGTGACAGAGCACAAAGAATGGAAGCTGCCAGATTAAATCCGGAGTTCCATCAGCAGGACTTAGAACGCAGACGGAATGCACACCAAATAGAAAGGCAGGAGCATCCGGAAGTACGACAAGAAGAAAACGAGGAACGAGCTGCAAGGAACATGGGTTTAAGTGACACTCCGGTATTTCAGCGTCACCAGATAGCCCGAAGGCAACATAATCAGGATCTAGAAACCGGCCGAAGAAGACTGCAGTTTGATGATGATGCTGACAAGACGGCGCCAAAGCCAAAATGTAGCATGTTTGATTCGTTTGAAAAGAACTTGGCAATTTTTAATTCGTTGATCAGTCAAGGTCCGGTGTACATATGCTCTTGCTGTGGAGGATTGTTTTATTTTAAGTCGACAAGGCCAGCGAACAGGGAAAAACTATTAAAGTGGGGTTGCACAGATATGGTGATTAATCAGGTGCTTCATGTGCAGCAATCACAACACCGACTATGTATAACATGTCACGAAAACATACGGAAGTCAAAAAAGGTTCCTCGAGTATGTTTAAGTAATGGATTGGACTTTCCTCCAATCCCAAATGAATTACAGGTAATAATTATTGTGATACGTAATATATAAAATTAAGAGCGGAGATTTATTAATACTTGCTTTTATACACTTTTAGAACCTTAACCGCTTGGAGGAAAGACTCGTGTCACTCCGACTACCATTTATGATAATTTGTCTGAAAGGATACGACAGACAATGGGCCATAAGAGGTAACATCGTGAACGTTGAGAACAACATGGACTTGTGCGTTAACTCCCTTCCCCGGAGATTCGATGAAGCTGGAGTTGTCCAAGTGGCTTTGCGAAGACGACAGAGTGATAAGAATGCATACCTGCTTGAGAAAATATCACCTGCAAAGGTACTTCGTGCTACCAAAGTCCTGTTGGATAAACCTCTTTATAAAAAGCATAATGTTGTAATGACGGAAAACTGGGATACGTTTCAAAGTGGTAGGTTGTCGTAATACGCAACTCAAACTATATTTTATGATGTATTATTATTTCATAATACCTTTCTGCTTTCTTTATTGCTATCTTTTGCTGATACAGACTATGTTGATTTTATTGTGGATCCAACTGATGAAGTGCATCCTGTGTCCAACGATAATGTTACCGCAAATGAAGGTGATTGTGCTGCGTATTATATAAATTATTTAAACGAATATAGATGAGCATTTGTTAAATGAGAAACTTATTGATTTAACTCAACAGACGATGATGATGAACACGCAGAAGTTGAACAAGAAGACAATCCGCCAATACAAGAAACTCTTGTTTTTAATGAAGATTACAGTGATAAGGGAATACCCGTAGCGCCTGGAGAAGGACGTATTCCAATTCCGTTGTGCCATGACCCGGATGCCGAGAGATTGTCATTTCCAACAGTCTATTGCGGTGAAGAAGAGCCAACACCAGCTGAGCGATTACCGGGTCGCAAACTCACCTACACGGATATTGCCAAATCGGAACTTAGGCGCTATGACAGAAGAGCAGCAAAACCAGAGAAGGTCTTGTATAGTTATCGGAAATCCTGCAACGAGAAACTAAGGAATGCGTATAGCATTTGCTTGCGACAAACCCGGAAAGGAACGACAACTGGACGCGTTAAAGCAGGAGACATAAGGAACAAGGAGGGCGTCTCCAACATTATTGCAAATAATGACGGATACTCAGTGTATAGTCAAGTTAGATCGACGCCCGCTTACTGGCAAGGTCAACAAAAGCGATTAGTTGCTAAAGTTCGTCAACTTGGACGTAGCACTTTATTTGTCACTTTATCTGCTGCGGAGACGAAATGGAACGAGCTTCTAGTCATTCTTACTAAAGTTCTAAGGAAAAAGGACATAACTCCAGCTGAGGCGGCCAATCTATCACGAGAAGAAAAATCCAGCTTAATATCCTCCGATCCGGTTACTTGTATGCGACATTTCGACAACAAGTATAAGGCGCTATTAAATCAGCTTTTCAAGAAAGAAAAAGGAGTGTTTGAACCACATCGTGTTGGCGATTATTATAGTCGAGTTGAGTTTCAAATGAGAGGATCGCCACATTCCCATGGATTATACTGGATTCCTGATGCCCCTGAATATGATCCAGGTATGTTGAATTTTGTTATATTACGTATCACATTTTTATTTTTATTATTGTGTTACGTATAATTTTGTCTGAGATAATTTGTTTGAAAGGCATTATATTTTGTGTTTTTTATTTTTATTTAGATTGCCTTGAGTCTCAGCAAGATGTTATAGATTTTATCGATAAATACATAACTTGCAAACGCGATGAAGAAGGAGAGATGAGCGAGGTCATTAAGTATCAAATCCATAAGCATTCAGATACCTGCAAGAAAGGAAGAAACAAAAATGCCTGTCGATTCAGTTTCCCTAGGCCACCAATGCCAGAGACCGTTATATTGAAGCCCCTGTCAGAAGATACCAGTAATAGAGAAAAGGAACGCTTATCACAAGTTTATAAGAAAATTCAGTCAAAATTGACTGAATTCGGCAGAAAATTTAAGGATGATATTCCATTTCCCGAGTTTTTGGAACAAATCCATGTTGACGAGGAAACTTATTATGCAGCGGTTCGTTCAACCATTAAAAGGGATACAGTATTTCTTAAACGGAGAACATGTGACATTTATGTCAACAACTACAACAAGAGGCTTCTGCTTGCATGGAGGGCTAACATGGATATCCAATTCGTTTTGGACGCGTACGCATGTGCAAAATATTGCGCAAGTTACATAGTAAAATCGGATCCGGGTGTGTCAAAACTTTTGAAGGCGATAATGCGTGATGCCAAGAATGGAAACAAATCAGCGGTGGAGTGCTTGAAGCGATTTGCACAGATTTTAATGACTAGGACGGAAATGTCAGCGCAAGAAGCAGTTGCATATCTTCTAGGCTTGCCTTTAACATTTTCTAGTAGAGGCCATATTTATATAAACACTGCTGAGCCAGAAAAACGCGTAGGAATTTTACGAAGCAAGAAAGAACTCGATGAGCTTCCTGATGAGAGTGAGGACGTGTGTCAAAAAGGGTTGCTGGATTACTACGTGAAGCGGCCTGATTCAATGAAAAATGTTTGCTTGGCAGATTTTGCATCTCTCTATCAGTACCGCAAAGGCAAACCTGGGAAGAAATCAACGAATTTGGAAAGTGAGGATGAAAATGAAGAAATTGACTTTGTGCAAGAAGAAGATGGTATCGAAAAATAATTGTATTACGTATCACATATATATTTGTACATGCGTTTATGCTAATGCTGATTGTTCTAAATTACAGATGATCCAATACAGACAAATGAAACAACTTTTGCTTTAAAAGATGGTATGGGATACGTATCACGTAGAAGACTAAGAAAAATCATACGTTTCAGACATTTTAATAAGTCAGATCAAGTTCAGTATTTCCGGGAGCAGCTTATGTTGTTTCTTCCATGGGAGGACGAGGAACGTGATCTTCTACAAGTTGATCCGATTTCAAAATACGAAGAAAATAAGGAGACTGTTTTAAAAAATGCAAAACCGTACTATCACAACAGGGACTTGGATGACGGAGTGCTTGGTGCGTACATACACGAATTGGAAACAATTGAAGAAGAAAATGTTGAATCCGAACGTGTGGGCAACGAAATGGAACTTTTAGAAGAAGAACAGCAAGCGGCCGCGTATTTAGATAGCACCCGTGGCACCGTGTCGGTGTCTGAAAAGTTCCTTCTCCCAAAAATGGTCGAGTCAGACGAGTTTCAAGCTCACATGCAATCTCTGAATGTAAAACAACGAAATATTACGTATCACATTCTTCATCGATTAAAGCAACGCTCGGATCCATTTCACATATTTTTAACTGGAGGCGCAGGGGTCGGAAAGTCCCACGTAATCACAGCTATTGTACAAAGTTTTCTTCGTTACTGCAACAAAAGAAGTGATATTGATCCGGCAGGTAGTCCAGTACTGGTATGTGCGCCAACAGGAAAAGCAGCGTTTAATGTTTTTGGGATGACATTACATAGTGCTTTCAATCTGCCAAATAATCAATCTGCCAAAAACATGGGACCGCTTGACGAAGGGTTGGCCAACACACTTCGTTTAAAATTAAAAGACTTGAGGCTACTCATCATTGACGAAATTAGTATGGTTTCTTACAAGCAGCTTATGCTAATTGACCAAAGACTCCGACAAATATTCAATTCGTCTCTTCCGTTTGGTGGAATATCAGTGCTTGTTGTTGGCCATTTACGTCAACTTCCCCCTTTTGCTGGAGGGAGCAGCAAATTTATCTTTAAATCCAACATTCCTCCTCTGCGGAATTGTTTATGGGAGTTGTTTAAGTTCTTTGAACTGGATGAGATAATGCGACAAAGGGGAGAAATGGAATTCTGTAAGGCCCTCAATAACATGTCAGAAGGGACAATGGACGATGAGGATATCATGCTGATGGAAAGTAGAGAAATTACCAGATCACTCCAACCCCCCGAAGATGCTATCTGGCTTTTTAAGACTAACGCGGAATGTGACGTACATAATGATGCATTACACAGCAGAATGAAAACTGAACGTGCGATTTCAATTGCTTTTGATGAAGTGGTTGGTATGTTACGCATTTCATTCAATTTTATTCAATTCAACGCTTTCCTGAAATAAATTGGTTTAAAAAAATAGTTGCTGTGATACGTATTATATTATATTACTATTTTGAATTTAAGGTGATGCATCTGTCGGACAGCGGGCAAAGTTACTACGGGACGCTAAAAAATGGAAAAGAACGGATTGCGACGGGCTGCCGTATGAATGCAAGCTTCAGGTTGGAGCACTCTACTTTGTCACATCAAACATAGATGTTCCAGATGGGTTATTCAACGGAGCAACTGGAATTTTGCGGAAAATTGACTACGGCAAAACAGCTAGCGGCATAATTGTTCCAAAAAGAGCATGGCTGGAGTTTAACCACATTCTCATTGGCAGCAAAGCACGTGGACAAATTATCGGTAATCCAAACACCGAAGTTGGCTCAGAAAACTGGACTCCGATAGATAGAGTTAAAAAAGCACTTAGTAAATCTTACAAGTGTGCAGGAATGACACTATATCGGGAGAATTTACCTTTGGCAGCATGCAACGGAATGACAATTGCAAAATCACAAGGGTCATCATTACAGTCTGTCGTGGTATGTACTAGAACGAAACTTCAGCGTCCTGAGTTTTATGTTGCATGCAGTAGAGCCACATCAAGAAATGGACTTTTCATCGATGGGGAATTCACTCCTACAGCCTACCCGGGTGATAATGATGATGTATCAATTGAGATGCGTCTTCTGCGTCAAAATCCAGTGTCATTTAGCTTCAAATCATTTCTGGATAAAACTAAGGCGCGCCGAATTTACTTTCAAAATGTTCGAAGCTTCCCAAAATACCAAAAAGACTTACTCTGCGATCGAAACATCATGGGCAGTACCCACGTGCTACTTGTGGAACCACATGTTTTAGGAAATTATGCCGTTAATCTACCCACGTATGAACTTTTCTCACGACAGAATTGTCAGCTAGTTAATAACGCCACAAATTCTGTTGGCTTTCTTCTATTTTCTAGAGGTACAGCTTGCGCTATGCTCAAATTCTACGCAATTCACTTTTTAATATTAATTTAGTTAATTTATATAAATTGTTTTGTATTTTTTGGTTGATTAGCAGGTTGTCCCCATTATAATCCGCGTACAGTAGGAAAACAAGAAGGACAAAAGCACTTTGTGATCACGTCTTTTGAAGTAGACGACTGCACGATTGTAGTATGTTACAAACATCCGAAATATAGTACTACCGGGTTCCTGAACGATTTGGAAATCTTTCTTGGGGATGTGAGAACAAGAGAAATTGTGGTAGTAGGAGATCTAAATGTAAACATGAATGAACGGGAAGAAGTATTGACTAGGTTTTTTGGCCAATTTAATATGTTCAATCAACTCGGAAACGCTCCAACAACGGACTTGGGATCTCAAATTGACGTTTGTTTTGCAAAAAAGGATGCTATTGAAGCTTGTATCTACGATACATATATTAGCGATCATTCGGGAATCTGTATTTGTTGGTGAATGTGTACATATCTGTCAAAATAAATTAAAATAAAATGACCTAAATGTGTTACGTATTACATATTATATATTATTGCATTTGTATTTCATCTGATTTTGACAAATTAAATAATTCTACTTTCAATGGTAGTACAGTTGAGGTTAGACTTGACAGTTTTTACTTTTATGGATTTTAGGATGAAATATCAATGCATCAAACCGAAATCCACTATGCATTATGAGGCTATGATTTTACTTCATTAATATTTTACGTATTACAACAATTTTAAATCAGATCGTTTATCAAAATATTCATTTTCATGTTAAAATTGTGATACGTATAAAATCCTAAGTTACTAAGATATTTTTCGTATACAATATACAATACACTTGTGGAGTGGCAGTAAGCATCCGTTGGGCAATTCATCTTCGAAACGAGAGTCAAAAGAGCTTGATGAAACGCTGATGCTGCTTATTTTTTCCATTTCAGATGAAAGAATCCTAATAAAACGCACCGAAATTCTGTCATGCAATTGTGATACGTAATACATTGAATTTTAACAAACAATTGACAATTAGATTATTTTTTCCATTTCAGATGAAAGAATCCTAATAAAATGGACCGAAATTCTGTCATGCAATTGTGATACGTAATACATTGAATTTTAACAAACAATTGACAATTAAGGCTCCAAATCAGAGCTTAAATAGTTATATTTTAACAATTAGACATCATATTTGTAATTCTAAACAAAATTGGACCTAAAATCATATATCACACAGCATAGGTCTATTAATATGGAATATTTTTACAATTAAGGCCCCAAATCAGGGCCAAAATACTTATATTTTAACAAACAGACTATGGATTTGTAATCCTGGTCAAAAATGGACCTAAAATCATGTGCCGCATGATATATATACTATGTTAAAATATTGAACCGTTGGTGACCTCTGACCTTTGGAGTTGACCTATTGACATGAAATTCAATAGTGTTCTGTCCGAGGTCCACTGGAGTCTGTATACCAAATTTGGTGGAAATCCGATCAGCCATTTCGGAGAAAAACGCGTTAACACGGACGGCCGGACGGCCGGATCAGGATATTAGAAAGAATCTTCGATTCTTAATAAATGATGAGTTTTCTTCCACTATCCATCCATCTTACTCTTGTTGGTTTGTTAGAGAGCTGCATGGAACTATTACTACTGCTACTACTCTTCTCATTATTCTCCTAGCGTCATAGTTGAGACAGTGGAAAATCACAGGCAACAATATGTAATATGTGCGCTGATGTAACAATGGAATAGGGTACAAGTATAAAAGAGAAAATCACGACAACGACGCGGACACGACAAAACGGCAATTGTTACACGAAACGGGTTTTCATAGTCAAGTTTACTTCTACTGGTCGTATTATCAATCTTTATATAAATATCACATTATTGCTGTTGCGTGGAAGATGAAAAAATAGGAAGAAAGAGATGTATGATTGGGAAAAGAAAGAAAAAGGGCTAGGCGAGAGATTGTTGGTAATGCGGCACTCAGCGTTTAGGCAAGAGGACATTGAAACCAACACACTTTAGACTAAGACAAATACTCACGACTTTTTCCTTCTCTGTGTTTCTTCTTGCTCTGTGAATACGTATGTCTTATGGATAAACTATAAACTATAAGTATATTATGCTCATTAAATTGGATTTGGCATTTTAAAGATGAATTTATGTCGGGATTATGCCTTTTCGCTGCAAGCTTGTTGTGAAAATATTTTGCTGTTCGTGACGATGTATAGCGATAAAAATGAGGTTTAAAGTTTAGAATATTTAACCCTTTTTGTCCAGACATTTTGTTTCATTTTTTGCTACTTACTGTGAAAATTATGATAATGATGATGGCGATGGTCTACATGCAGTTTGTTTAGAAAGTACATCATATATGGCTTATTGATTCAATGAGATCTCCGACATTATACACTATACACTCGTAAGAAAACATGTAAAAATCACATCATTCACAACATGGGAATATGGGAAGACTTGTTAGTTCCTTCGATTAAAATATGTTACTGTTTTCTAAAAACGTTGGAGACTTTGCTCATGTTTTTTTGGGTACATGACAAGTTGACTTTTTCAATTCAGGTAACTATTTGAAACTTTTAGCAATTTTAGCTAAACTTTGGAAGTTATACTTACACAAAGTTCAAGTATTAAATACTAAAAAATAAAGAACATTATTATCTGGCTGGTTCTTAAATGATGAAGTTACCGTCACTGTATCCATCATCTATAAATATGTTATAAAGACATCCATGCTGTATGCTGTGGGCGTCAAGTGGTTTAGTTGTAATTGTAATAATTATCATCTTCAGGAGATCATAAAAGGCAGTAAATGTAGGTAAATTAAAATAATAATATGTGATTACGATTACGATTCCTCTTGCTAACAACTAATGGCTTAACCAATGTCAACATTGTCAGTTTCACAGTTTGTGCAGCTGCATTAAATTTTTAATTATTTGTTTGGAAGTCCTTTATCAAGTAAGGTTATGGTTGAAAATTAGAAAATAAAATCTGTTATCAAAATGACGGTCATTTAATGACCTCTCAAGCCGTTACCTTTAAACCAAAGATTATATTTTATTATTTAAAAATTTGAAAGGTGATGAATATGATGTACGTATGACAAAGACTCAAAGACATGTTAACCCAGCATACAATTATTGAAAACAATATTGACCTTTGAGTAAATACATGTGCTCAGTTTTCAGTGAAGAGTTAGAGTATCAAGCGTAATTATTAACGTAGGAGCATTTAGTAATCAAACTAAAGAGCTACTTATTTACAACAATTAACGGAAATACATTCCCTTCTGATGATTTCAGATATAACATTTTATCGTTTGGTATAACTTATATCAAAAGTCCATGTGCATCATTATTGCATTACTATATTTAATAAAACGAAATATATAAAACCCTTAAATAGTCTTGAGATAATTCTGTGAGAAATATGCTATTTTAGTAATCCTACATAGGTACATCATAATTTATTGTAAATAATGAAGGGATTGATTAGCCAATCGCATATTAGGAGAAATACAGTCTACTCTCGTTATAACGGCCAGTCAAGGGCGGCAGTCTTTCTGGCCGGTATAAACATCGGCCGATATAAGCTATAACGGTTATGGCCGTTACAAGCCATTACGGCCATAACCGGTATAAGTTTGTAACTTTAGTTGTTATAACGGCAATAACCGGTATAAAATTTTCAGATGATTTGTGCTTGTTGCAGTATTATCTTATGAACTTAGCACGTAAACAAGATTTGTTTACACTTTCGCCTTACAAAAACAACACATTTTATGGAAAGTGACGGCAGAAGGTATCACATTTTTGTGCGAGTACGTGTTTCATGATGGTAAAAGTGTAAATTTACAGCTTCTTTTTGGTTACGGCCGTTATAACATACTGTTTTTCGGTCAAGGGACCGAACAAATTTGGCCGTAATAAATAATAACCGTTATAGCTTACACCGTTATAACCATGGTAAAATACATTGTACGTCCTATCTAAATATCCGGGCGACAAAAAGTTGGCCGATATAGCCATAGAACCGTTACAACCATGTCCGTTATAGCAAGAGGGGACTGTACAAGTAAACAGATTGGTCATGGTTTAGGTATAGGTAATTTAAACGGTTATCATTAAACAGCTACAAATTTTTATATGAGTAAGAGGTTGAATTTAAGGGAACAAGCGACATTACCAGCCCGTGAAAGGCAAAAATATCAGTCTTGCAAGTAGAAACCCGTCAAACAAAAACTTTGAAAGAACTAAATCTACAGAAAAAACCAAAGTTTCTATTGAGAGATCTTCTTATATAGTCAAAAGCCCTGTATACCTGGTATGAAATTAACTATGAAAGACGACCAGTCCATCGATTGCCGTACAATACATAGATCATTGTACTTAACCAAAAGACCTCAATTTTTGGTTCGCACATTGTTGGAGAGTAGAGCTTGTAGTGTGGTATGTAACTAACTTGTAACTAGATCTTGTTTTCATTTAAAAAGTAGAAAGATTCAATGGTGAACTGGGCAGAGGTGATAGGCACAAGACAATGGTCATACATTATGTCATGTAGCATTCTGTTGTTAGCATTTGGCACACAAACACATATTTTCTTTCAAAACACATTCACATTTACACTCACAATCAGCCAAAGAATTAAAGGTGCAAACTACGTGTCAAAGAGTGAGCGCTGCAAAAGTAATTGCACAGAAAATTTACTACATATATATTATATATTATCGTATTATGCACAGTTATGTATTTATTTTTGCGTTTATGGGAAAGGGCATCCTGTGTGGTGAAAAATAGCATTATTAGCCAATAATAGACAATTTACCTATTATGTAGGTTTAGTGTAAACGAAACAGAAGCTAACTTGATTATATCTCGACAGGTTTACAATTTACAACAATGATCGGCTAAGTGATCAGCTATCCCGAACAACCTTGACTTTGAAACGAAGTTCTGCGACCAGGGGGTAAAATGAATCTGAATTCATTTTTTCGAATCCTTTATGGAGCTTACATTTTCCTGGATCATTTTTGGGATGCGCTCTACTACAAACTATTTGGTATTGGGGGAGACATGGAGGAAGAACCCGTTTCGGGGAAAGTGGCCATTGTTACGGGAAGCAATACCGGGATTGGAAAGCAGGTGGCCAAGGATTTGGCGGATCGTGGAGCAATCGTAATTTTAGGTAAGGATGTAAATCATGTAAAATTATAACCTCATGATTTTATCATGATCTATGTAATAACAATTTTCTATTTTGAATGTTTTCAGCTTGCCGAAATTTAAAACTCGGACAAGAGGCTGTGAATGAAATAAAAGCGTCTGTTCAATTTGCTCGAGTAGAACTTATGCATCTTGACCTTGCCGACCTGGTATCCGTTCGAAAGTTTGCTACCGAATTCAAATCTCGCTATTCAGAGCTTCACTTGCTTATCAACAACGCAGGCATATCATCCTACAAACAGGAGATTCAAAAGACTAAGCAAGATTACGAGATTCACATGGGTGTAAACCATTTGGGACACTTCTTTCTGACAAATCTGCTAATCGACAATTTAAAAGCTGGAGCTCCCAGTAGAGTGGTCAACATTTCCTCTACTTGTGCGTTCCAACACCATTTGAAACTGAATGATCTCATGATGGAAAATTTCAAAAGGCCTACTGTGTATACGGGAATGTCTTTACTGCCTTATAATAACTCAAAATTGGCAAACGCTCTATTTACAAAGGAGTTAGCACGAAGACTGGAAGGCACAGGAGTCTCAACTTATTGCCTGTGTCCTGGAATTGTCAAAACGGACGTGTTTCGTGACATTACCGATCCTTTTATGAAAATCATTGTGAAACTTGGAACGATTGTTGCAGGAATTTCTATTCAACAGGTTTGTTTTAAATTTTTTTATTTAGAAGCTGTGGATAGATAATTCATGCAATTTGTCGTGTACTTGTAGGCTTCCACTGGTGTTTTGTATTGTGCTTTATCCCGAAAATGTGAGCATGAAAGTGGAAAATTCTACCGTTTTGGCAACATTCTTCGCCAGGCAAATCGAATGCTCAAAGTTAAAGATGCTGAGGAACTGTGGTCCATCAGTAGCAAAATGGTTGCTCCATACTAATTCAAAAGGTGGATATTCGGGTATTTCCCAGCTGTACGTCTGATACTCTGACCAAGCAGTGATTTTTGTGTTTTCTTCTTCATGTCTCACGTAATTATATGAAGCAATATAGCTTAACTTGCTTAGTGAAGTAATATATTTTTTTGTCTTCTGTTTTAAACACTTTTTGTGCGCTGGAATAAAGCTGGTATGATTATGTTTTTCCCATGAAATACGAATGTTTGAATGCATTTTAATTTCCCACTGGTGTTTTCCTATTAGTATGCTTGTAAAAAATGTAACACGGCAATTTTTCATTTTTTACTAAAACTGTGTTTACAAATTTCTCACATAATTTAGCAAGAGCACCATCGAACGTGATTCTGACAAAAAGATGCAAACACAACTACCATTGACAAGAATACAAGTCTTTGTTAGCGTACATTAGTGTAGGTTCTCTGCTCTGATACATTTTGTTGCAATTTGCAAACATGGAACCATAGTGGATAGATACAAATACATGGAACCATAGATAGATACATTGTATCTATCCATTATGATGGAACTATGCGACTACGAATGATGAAGCTGTCAAGAGGTTACACTTTTCATATTTAAAATATTAATTAATTGCAAAACATGGTTTGGCTACTCGCGATAGTATCTGCTTTATTAAAAACCTCATTTTTATTAAATGAAAGGCATTGAAAGGGAACGCCATTAATGCCAATATGCCTTCACAAGAAAATATTGAACCTGCAATAAATATTGTAGGCAGTTTTTCATTTAGCGTTTCCCAACGAATAAAAAAATCTTAATGTTTCATACAAACTGTTATATAGAATGTGGGATTACATTGATACTTATATGATATGAAAATGTATTTAGAATGGCATCTGCTATACCTTTGCTACACATGTCTTATTCTATGCAACTTCCTTTAGAGATTTTTCATTTGCAAGCGTGCAAACTTCTTACATTTACAGAAAGTATTCTGTTAAGTGTGCCGCAGCTGCGAATCCTGCAAAAAAGTGTAATATGTGACCGCATCTCTGTCGACCAACGTCATCAATAAGACTACAGGCCCCAAAAAATGATAACTATGCATGTACTTCCTGTTTGTGTGGTTGGTAGTAGGTTGGGGATGTTACCAGCAAAATGTGCACCTTAACGCGATGTAAGCCTATGCCCACACATCATAGTTGATGCATTTACATTATATTACATAACATAACCATAACTTACGTACAATTACACGTACTATACCCATTTATACAATTTTTATATCAAAAACATTCTTGATGATTTGTAGTTAAATCAAAGAAAAAAATTGAGTTTTGTTGTTGGGAGTCAGTCAAGTTAGGAGGGTGTTTTAGGAAAGACTTTGCAGAGACAAGTAGGCAGTCATGGAAGGTCGTAAACCGAAGTTTTCTTACTGGGAACTATTCCTTTATATTTTGGAATATTTGTACGAGCGATTCTACCGATTGATTCGTGGGGCAGATCCACTGGACGAGGAATATGCTGAAGGAAAAGTTGTGGTTGTGACCGGGGCCAATTCGGGCCTTGGAAAAGTTGCTGCACTGGAGTTTGCCAAGCGTGGCTGCACAGTTATCATGGCATGCAGAAACATGGAGCAAGGGCAACAAGCGTTAGATGAAATCAAGGCTAAAACAAATTCTGATACTTTGGTGCTTCGACAATTGGATTTGGGGGATTTAGCTTCAATACGAAGTTTTGCAGCTGGGGCGACCAAAGAATTTCCTGCCATTCACATTCTAGTCAACAATGCGGGCGTCTACTCTGATGCAGATAAGTTGGAACAAACCAAGGACGGATTTGAGATGCATATGGGGGTAAATTTTGTGTTTCGATTTTTGTAAATTTAATATTACATGTCAAAATGACGGCTTTAATTAATGGTAACCGTCCTTTTCATTTCATGTGTAAGGTCAATCATTTGGGTCACTTTTTGTTGACCACCTTACTGTTGGACAATATTAAGAGGGCATCACCAAGTAGAATCGTAACGGTGTCCTCAACCAACCAACTGATTGCAGATTTGGACTTGGATGATTTGATGTTGAGAAAGGCAACTTCCCTAGGATTTCAGAACAGCTTACCCTATAATAACTCCAAGCTGGCAAATAGCTTGTTCACGCTGGAGCTTGGAAAGCGATTGCATGGAACGGATGTCACGACGTACGCTTTGTGCCCCGGACTAGTGAACACACAAGTGTTTCGAAGCTTTAGCCCATTCAGGAAGCTATATACCAAAATGAATCTCTTTGTTGCTGGACTTACGCCAGAACAGGTAAGAAAAAGCGGAATGGATGCATTAATAAACGTGAGAATTTTTACTAGTTCATTCAGAGCAACTTTTAATGGCATTCGTTGCATTTTGTTTGTAGGGTTGTGAGACGGTCTTGTACTGTGCGCTGTCAAAGAAATGTGCTCATGAAACAGGACTCACTTATCGCTTCTCCAAGCACTTCACCACGGCTAACAAGAAGCTGGATAGGGGTCAAGCGGAAAAGCTGTGGGAAGTTAGCCAGCGCTTAGTGCTAAACACACAGTAAAATTTACACGTGAAGTGTTTAATCTCGTTTAAACTGCCCACTGCCTGGCGTTTTATTTTACTATATTTTTCTCAATTTACCTCTGCAAAAGGCGAGTCAGTGAATATGATAGTCAGCAAATTAATAATTATTCAGTTGTAGGTTATTGCAATATTTCCTGAGATTATAATGTACCCTCAATATTAAAACTTTACTATAATAAAATTTTTCTTTGAAAGTAAGGAAGTATAATTTATGATTATTGTAAATCATGATTTTTGGATATTAACTGGATTGATTGATTTATATTTAATCTGCAGTAATGAACATGTAAAAATTCCTCGTAAATATAAAGGGGATATTTTTTTTCGTAAAAAATATAAAGCTTGTATGAAAGAGTTGTCTCTTAAACCAAAACCCCATAAAAATTAAAATTGCATTGTTGCAAATTTAATGAACCATATAGCTCGTTAATGCATCAAACAGTGTGGTAATATAATGGTTGGTCAGTTTAAGTTAAAATAGGGTTCATGGGGTGCATGAGATTTCATGAACGAAAAGTCCCCCTATGAGCGATCAGAAAACATTTCTACATGCTTCATTATAAAAGTTTAAGAATTCTACGCTTTTGGTGGTGTTTTTAACACAAGCAGGAGGACGCAGCAGGTACCAAAAAACTAGGCAAGATGCTTCAAGTGTAAAATCTGAAGATAAATTTTGTGTCTCACCAAAATGCAACAATGCAGGCATATAGATGAATGCTATGGGTGGTTGGGCAAACTTTCTGAAATCTTGCTCATATGTATTAATAACGAAGTACACTGCACTGCTATAAGCTTTAAAAGAGTGGACATTTGCTGTTAACTTCCTACTGTTTGTACAAGATTGTGGTTCTATTCTTGAGATGAGAAGCACCTGAAAAATACGTGGACACAGTAGGCCCATTAAGGTCCATTGCATATTGCATACCACACTACCATGATTAAATCTTTAAAGAAGGGATGTGGCGACGGTGTGGATGTAGCAACACTTCATATAATCTACCAACAAAATAAGATTTTTGGAGTTTGGTTGGACACGTACATGTTTGAAAGGTCTACAAGCAAACAACAATAATGTCAGTCCAGGGGACACCGCAGCACTCTGCGTCCATGACGCAGAATTCGTCGTCATCAAAAACGCAGAATACTGCGTCCTCTCCGCAGAAATCTGCGTCTTTGGTACATAAACAAGCACCTTTTTTGAAGACGCAGTATTCTGCGGCCTTGGCCATCTCATCTATATATACAAATTGATAATGTTGTCCATGTTAATATGCATGCATTTAATATTTGATGACTAAGCTTGGAATTTTTAAAGCAAATATATATTGCATATGCTATATTGCATTCATTACGCGAATAGGCACTAATCTGATCTTCAAACGACAAAAACTTATTAAGTTTAGATTTAGTGCAGTAAACGTTATTTGTGTAAGACGGGGCTTCTAGTTTGCAAGGACGCAGAATTCTGCGTCGTAAAATCAGTTTTAAAATTTAACTTTCTAACGTAATTATCTCAAAACCCCCACGGGAAAGTCCAAAACCCCCACGGCAGAAAAATTCTAAATTTTTTAAACTTTAAAATGGTGAAAAAAAATCAGCGTGGTGGGCATTTTTAGGGGCGTGGCGGGTCAAAAAACTGCAATTTTTTGCAAAAACGACAAATTTTCGTGTTATGACGCAGAATTCTGCGTCGATGACGCAGATTTCTGCGGAGAGGACGCAGTATTCTGCGTTTTTGATGACGACGAATTCTGCGTCATGGACGCAGAGTGCTGCGGTGTCCCCTGGACTGAATGTGGACGTACCAAGAAATCTTTTTGATTGCATCGCGATGCAAAACGATGCATCGTTTTATGGAAAAACAACAAGCACATGACTATCTTTCAACAATATGCAATGCTAATGGAAGCCAAAGTCATAAGATCTCTGAAAAACTGTTGCTTCAGATTGAGGTACACTGTCCTGCCTGTCCTGTCCTTTAACGACAATGATTAAGTAGATATATACACATATTAAATAAAATCCCAAAAACTGTAATCTTTACCCACACACCACACAATATTAAGTGGTAAAATGCAAATGGAGTGAATTGAGCAATTTACCTTTTAATTAGTCACACTTGAGTAGACCACCTCTGTACTTTGACAGGAAGGGTAATATACTAAAAACAGATCAATTTCATATCTCGAGTTGTTGTGCGTAAAGGTTTTTTTAATACGCTGCTATGCTGGGGAAATAGGCAAATGAAAGTAGATTAACAGTTTGCATTTTACATATACGTATTTAGTACACGTACATTCAACTTTATGTACATGAAGCAATTCATGACAAACTAACGACTAAAGTGACTCATATAACACTTCTTTTTGCAAAACTAGAGCCAACCACAGTACTAGTCCAAGTTCCAATGTCAAGCCAGACGGGGTTTGTCCAAGTCCAGACGTAGTAGTGGTTTTGAGAGTTTGTCAACTAGACCATTTATAAAGGAAGACGTTCCGAAAATTGGAAATCATTTTGACTCTGTAAAGAACACGTGAATGAGCACGCTTTCCCAAGTGACACATAATCATGGCTTTGCACGCATCACCGCTCCAGCTCATTTACTTTTTCTTTGACTACTTCATTTCCCACGCGATCCGTCTTTTCCAAAGTCCGGCTCCTAGAACGGAGGAAAATATCGATGGAAAGGTTGTTGTTGTGACCGGGGCCAACTCTGGCCTGGGTAAGTACACTGCTGAAGAAATGGCAAAGCGGGGAGCCATCGTGGTTATGGGATGCAGGAATATGGAAACGGGAAAAGAGGCACAAGACGAGATCAGGGGAAATTCTGGCTCAAAATCTGTGGTAATGGGAATAAAGATCAGTCTTATTAAAATAATCATGTTTTTGCATATAATCATTTTCTAATGGCATCGTTTATGATTTTCCAGGAACTTTACAATCTTGATCTGTCTGACATGGCCAGTATTCGCAGTTTCGCTGCTACAGTTCTCAAGGAACATCCCGTGGTAGACATTTTGATTAACAATGCTGGAATTTCTCTTAATGATCCTGAGCGAAGCTTCACCAAAGACGGCTTTGAAATGCATATGGGAACCAATCATCTTGGACATTTCCTTCTGACCAACCTTCTGATGGAATCTTTAAAGCAAAGTAGCATGGCAAGAGTGGTTACTCTTTCCAGCACAGCTTGTGTGATGAGCAACTTGGATTTGGACGACTTGATGATGGACAAGGCAGAAGGTCTAGGATTGGGAAATACCATGCCCTACAACAACTCCAAGTTTGCTAACGCACTTTTTACCAAGGAACTGGCGAAGCGAGGAGGAAACATTAAGGCATATTCCGTTTGCCCCGGATTGGCCAAAACAGAAATCTTTCGTCATTATTCCACCGGAGTGCGAATGTTCCTCAATGTCATGTCAGTGTTTGGAATCCCCATTGAAAAGGTAACGACAGTTGGGAATAACTTGAAAAGCATTTTTATGAACCACTAACCTCATTTCATAACTTTTTTTCTCTCTAATGCAAATAGGGCGCTTATACCGTCCTCTTCTGTGGTCTGGCCAAGGAAGTTGCTCAAGATTCTGGAAGATATTTTCGTTTTGGAAAACACTTTGGCTCAATTGAGAAGTTATTTACTGACAAAATGTCTGAGCGTCTGTGGGAAATGAGCGAAAAACTCGTTGGACTGAAGCAATAGTTCAAATTCTCTGCAGTATTCTGTTCTAGTTAGCTGTTATACAATTTTTCATTATTTGCAATGCAATGTAAAATGCAACGAATTTTTAAATTGCTCTACTCAAACAATAGAATGCTCATTACTTAAGCCAAGTAGCAACACTGTAGCAATTAATCATTTCTGGTGCTTTCAAACCAAAATCTAGTTAAATTTCCTTTAAAACGTATAAAAACATTATCAGTAGTTAGCAATTGATAGATATATGATATATTTTACATAAATTAGAACTTGTACTCATCAAATTAAGTACACAGTATTTGCTTTTCGAGAAATAATTTCATTCTCAGTATACCCTATTTAAATTTGCTTTGCTTGATAGACCAATATAGGTAACTACTTAATGACATATTGTGTTATTTTTTGTGATATCCTATAAATTCGAGAAAGTACCTATGTTGTATGTAAAATCATATAGGTAATACTTTAATGTGAACGTTTCTAAAGCTGGAAAATAAAATTTGTCTATAAATCAGATGTACTGTTTATTGTCTATTTACTATCTGGCATTTGGCATTCCAAAAAAGGAAACTATGAATCTAATTAAATCGTCAAATGTTTGACTGCTCTTTCCTAATTAACAAACAAGTTGACGCCCTGTTATAATTCTCAAACAAATCCACCCAGAGTGACCTTACTCAATTAGGTGTATAGATTTTTCTTCAAGAATGTTCTACAAGGATTCAGTTTACTTTCAGAAAGCTGGAGATATTTTAGTCGCGGCAAAATGCAATACATTGACCCGAAATCGTCCTCTCCATCTACCAAAAGTTTCCAACCTACCATTTGGAAACTACGACATATGTTTAATTACTGCCACTATTTTGGCATTTTTCCTTGCAAAATTATCGATAAACATTCCCTTTCTATTAATTCTGTACTAATTACTTCATCCAAAAGCAAAGCCTTTCATTTTCTAAATCATGCTTACATTTTACTATACACTATTCTTGCCCTGTTTGAGTTGCTTCAATTTATTCAGTATATTTTTACTTCAGAGGAAGCACGTAAATCTACAACCGTTCTGGAGGCATCAAGCTGGGTGTACTCCTCGGCATTCCCGCTATTCATTTTACTAAAAGTTTATGTAAACCAGCGAGAAATTTTGGAGTTTTTGAACGAGTGGACCGCTGTCGAATACGAAATAATTGGAAACAGCTCGAAAGAAGCCATCGAAAAAATGAACACTGTTCGAAGGGGACTGATCAAGAATTCGGTTGGCTTTTTTGTGTTTGCCCTGTCGGTCACCGCACCTACCATGACTTTCCACCATTTGCAGTATCCTCGATTTCCTGAATTCCTTTATTCTCTTATGCCGGTGTCACAAGAAAATGCTTGGTTCTTTCGCATTTCTGTGATTCACCAAGTAGCCCTTTGTTACCTTTCCTGGTCGCAAGTAATGATGATCTGCATAATGTCGATTACGTTTGCACACAGCCTTTTGACGTGCTTGACACTTCTAATGGAAAATCACAATATTGCTGGAAACGCTGAACACGACTCTTCTGCCATAGTGGCCAACTTGGAATGGCGAATTCAGTCTTATTTGAAACTGGAACGTATAATGAACCGTTTTAATGAACTATTCCAGTGGCAAATTTTTATTCAGTTAACTGGAGCGGTTATCGTGCTTTGCGTCTTTGTTTACATTCCATTACGACATTGGAAAACTACCAAGACATCGTCAGTTATCCTTTTCCTGATAGATGCTTTCTTGGTAATTGTCGGAATCATGGGAAAAATTTACCCGATGATGGGAATGGTTTATGAAAAGTCGGATCTGTTCCAACGGGCATACAAGAAAATTTTTGCAGAGAGTTTAGTGAGCATCGCAATGTACCCCGATTCCGGATTGCTTCAAAACAATTTGTGGAAAATGTCCGCGGTTGCGGGTCTGGGGCTGAGTTACCCTTTAAACTCAGGACGTCATAGCATTTTAACAGACAGTTCGTCATACACAAAGGAAATTGAGCTGCAAATGCAATTGAAAAGGTTGGAAATAATGGCTGAAACTTGCGTCCCTTTTGGATTTAAGGGCGCAACCTTCTTTTACTTTAGGAGAAATACACTGCTGACGGTACTCAGCTCGGTGACTACGCACATCATTATTATGCTTCAATTGGACCTTTAATTTCTGTTACCGAATTGAAATTAAATTTAATGGTTTCTGTGCATAACGTCGCGTTTTTGTCGTTTGTTGTTCTCAAGGAGCATGTAACGCCTTTTCAACTTTCTCCTTTATACATTATTACTATGAATTTGCCAATTTCTATCAATATCAAGTTATCGTTAGTTTTAACATTTGGAATAACAACAGGAAAGAACAGAGTAAAGTGCACGTTTCCCTTTTACCTGGAATTGTGGGAAACGAATTTATTGTGAAGATATCAAAACAATTAAATGTTACGTCTTGCACATTGACTACAGTGCTCCATGACGGGATTCAATGAACATTGCAAAGGATGAAAGAAAGTAGAAATTCGATACATTTCCCATTTCACTTTGTTCCGTGTTCCCTCTACAATATGCTCCTTTCAAGAAAAGCAGTTTGTCTCTTCATCTCAGACTCAACCTTCAGTCAGCTTTGCTGCTTTTCAATTATATTTCATAAGAAGTCTTATAGCTTTTCTGTACAAAAATAAACGACGAATGATCCTAAACTCCGTACTTTTATTATTTCTTTTAATAAATAAAATATTTGAAATTCAGTACTTTAAAGAAAACTTATCAAATGATCGTCATCATGCATTACGCAATAAATGTTGGTATTTTAGGTACGCACAATAGCTACGAAAAATATAAATAGACGGATCATTGCAAAATAAGTTTATTAAGGTAAAGAATGTTGTAACATTGTACGAAACACAGGTAAAAATAAAACATACGCTGTGCGTAAATAATGAGGGTAAAACCATTATTATGGCAAATGGGAGGTTTGTATAAATGGATTAAATCAAGTAGAAAGTTTGACGCAAATCAAACATGGCATAACCATCATAATCATGCTCATGAAAACTTTTTTTCCTCCAGAAAACAAAGTCAAACCCAGCCATCGCCATCCCCGCCGTCACCACACCACCGACTATCTATCCTCCACTCCACCCATGTTTACTGGCGGTGGGAAACTCGCTGTATGTGTAGTAGTGGAAGTACAAAAGTACAGCCAGCCATCATAATATATAATAATATTTTCTCTTTCCCAACATTCAACAGAGAACTCAACGGAAAGTCATTCATGCACAAGAAATATAAATTCATTAGGATAAAAACACTTTTTTGTCGGGAACAGAGCGCTCATCACAGTCAAGATGATGGTCACTGATTGGAAAATGTTTTGACAAGGTAGGCTTTAACTATTTAGCATAGTCAAATAGAGTTTGACAGTAATTGCCTTTATCTCCTCTCTTTCCCGAGAATACATCTCTCTTCTACTTGGTGATCTTGCTGTGCTGGCTTTGCATTCACTAGGATTCTCTTTTCCTTTTTGAACGATGAAAAAAGCGAAATCATCACAGAAAAACCATACAAGATACTACACAACTCGAGATGAACATGCATTGACGAGGCACACAAAATTAGTTCGAGTGGAAAACTTATTTACGTTTTGATGTTACCTTTCTTACCTACCTGAATGCTGACTGTAGACAGTATCAACAAAACTGATGATGGGAAAAAATTAAGTTTTCTGGCTGGCATGTAGTAAATGTGTAACACAAATAAGCAATGAAGCTTAAGTAATATGTTGTTGACGACGACCTGAGAGGATGGAGAGGTTAGTTTTGTATATTTGCTGCGGGCTGAGCGGATTTCTATTGACAGAAGAAAAGAAGACAAGTTAAGAAAAAGTTGAAGTGAATGAGCATTCAAGCAGATCATCTTGTCTTGATTATCATCGTCATGAAAAAAGGAAAGACGGAAGATGTAAATATTTTGATTGAACTTGCTCCACTCAACTACACTTTTACCCGTCCAGGTGAAGGTGGAATGATAATAGCACCCAAGTGGATGCTTAAGTTCTTATTCCGATTAGTACCAAATCTATGACAAGGAGATTTGTTGTTTGATCGGATCAAGCAATCAGTCTTTTGACTGTTGCCAGATACTGAGATACCATAATGGGACGTGTGGTAATCTTTCCGCCTACTTAGATCAAATGTATCTCTACTTACCCCATTGTTTCCTTTGTGTGGAGATAAGAACATTTAATGACAATTATAAATATAAAATTATCACACAAGTAGTGGCATAATATGTGAATTTTTTAAAAGAAGCTACCGAACCATGATGGATTGTTCTTTTTCATCACATAACCTTATAAAATTGTCAAAAGTCACAAGGGCTTCAACTTTATACACATTTTTTACCTGTACAGCGGCATGAATTTGTACCAAAAACTTTTGTCGTCCTTACAAAATCTATGAGTTGTTCGGCTACTGACATTAGACTTGATTACTACTTTTTGTGCTAATTCATTAAACTACATAACTTTTAACAACTTGTCAAACAGACAAGCTTAGTAGCATTTTTATTTTTTATATCTATGGACAAAAACTCATTTGACATGCATGTGACATGGGATGTTATAGTACACGACTTTTGTGATTGTGACGTGCTTGCCATTCCCAATCAACAACCTGTCATTCTGCTATTTACATAAAAATCTAGCATTCATCTTTCACATCTTGTCCAACAAATTATAATAGATAATTTATGTCAGTACACAGTACCTTTTTATTTGCCATAATCATACCAGAACAGGTAAGGGCAGAACAATTACTTTTTGACAATATTTTCCATACATGGCATCTCTGCGACTATTTTTTTCCAAAGAATAGCCACCCATTATCATAACCATGCTTGTTTTATTTTCTGATGAATAATAAAAGAAAAATAATTTTCATTGACATGATGTCATGCATTCTATCCATTATGCGTGTAAACAACAACATCAACAAATTGAAAAGTCTTTGTGCAAGCATCATAGAGAAAACCTTTAAATTGGAACGATGACGGTAAATGATGAAACAAAACATCAAGCTGAAAAACTTATCAAAATTCATTTGTTCTAATTTTCATAAAAAGTTTACATCACAACTACGCGTTCTTTCTCTTTATGCAGATCGATGTACATACCTTTAACCTTCCCAGTAATAATCATATAATAACATCCAAAAAAAAATCACATAATAGCCATATATGAAAATTTTCATATTATTATTATTTTTCCCTTTGCTCAAATATGAAATAGTCCACAGTCCACATCAGAGACAGGCAGCAGCAAAGTCTCATCATCAAATCATCACACTCTGAAACTTTTTTGAAATCGGATAGGGGGCGGACATTGAATGGAAATTTGATATTTTTACCTGTGAATTTTTTTTCTTTCTCTCTCTGGTCACCGAAGTGTATCTGGCCGGAACGACGACGACACAACCAAAAAACGAAGAAAAAGAATAAACCATCAAAAACCCAAAAGGCAAACGCGCAATGATCATCAGCATATAATAATATCATTGTCAAAAAGAGAGCGGAAAAATAATGAGAATCAAGCAATAAAAAATTTTGATTGTGACCAACAAAAGAATGGCTAAAAACGTGATGATCTACTTGAGGTACACAAAAGTTTGGCCATATTTCATCTTTTGAATTTACCCAAAGGCTTTTTAATGAGAATTCTAGAAAATAACAAAGAGTAGCCCTTCAAAAACTCTTTCTCGTCCAAGTTATCAGTTGGATAAAAAAGTTCAAAAAAGTGTATTTATGCAATGAAAAATACAATAAACTGAACATTCCCCCACAATTCAAAAATGGACAGCAAAAGAGGGCGTAGGATGATAATAGCAACCTATAAAGCAGTGAAATGGCAATGCGTCATCGTCAACATAATCCATACTTTTAATACCAAATGTTTTATGCAAAGCCATATCCCGTCTTGTACATGATCACTATAAAAAATCCTGACTCTCTTGATGGGCATGGACACGGGAACAGCCAAAAAGACGACTACATCTACCTCATACGTTTAAGCTCCGCTCCAAACAAAAGCCACTTATTATATTGCCGTAATAATAATCATATACAATGTATTTGTAGGTTTTGGTAAAATTCAAATAAATACAGCAGCGGAACGAACGGCAAAGTAGTATAAGTAAGAAGTGTAGCGACTCGTTCTTCTGATTCGATAAGAAAAGTTGTTGATGTGGTGGTGTTTTTTGGCTGAGCAGCCATAAATATTGGGCTTTTTTGATTGTGGCGAAGAAGCGACAGGCAATCGTCCAATGATGTCGAGTCTCTTGTCGAGTTAACTTTTCTTTAAAAAATATCTTCACCTGCTTGAGGCTTGGCAGTAGTAGTGGCTTTGTGCCTTGTCGTGTAGCAGAAAAGAGAGAGAATGAAAAGTGGTACACACTCCAAAGACGGACACGCATCACCACCAAAGAAATTTGAAGGAGGAATACATTAGGTTTCGAAAAGAATATTTAAATACAGTTTCGGTGCATAAAGAAATCTAATAGAAAGTGGAAATGAAGGAAAGCTAGAGTAATAAGCATCAAAATAAAAATATAAAAGAAAGGGTTGAAAAATTTGGGGCAATGTGAAGACACCGGTGAAGGCTGTGTTTGCGGTGATCATTGTATTATCATTCGTTGTACTGGGTAGTGCCCAGTTAGTACTGAGTGTGTGGAAGGAAACTCATCGTGCCAAAGTAGAGAGAATCACAAGAGTATGATGGTTCAGAGTACAAAGAGAAATGTACTGCCGTAGATGGAGTGCACCAAAACTTTCTGATGATGAGACTCTCTTTGAGCTTTTACTCGTTTTCTGAGTGTGAGATGAGCTCTCGGAGTGGTTGCACTGCGCTACATCGGAGAACGAAGAGCTGCTCTCTAGAGTGTTCTGCTTCTAAGGGGTGGAAATAAGTAAGTGTTAGATTGGTAATCTTTGTGGGCTACTATTTTGTGAATCATTTACTTAACTGACAAATAATGTAATACATACTCCAGTGCCACCCTATTGAGTTTTAATACTTTTAATTACACCAACTGACTTAGAAAAGTGCGCGTTAATAACCAAACTATCTTCATTTCAAACTATCTGTTGGATGCTGCCCAGTTATATCGATTTTGAAAATATATCATTGAAAGAAGCCTATCAAATCTCATTTGTATTTATTTAAACACATCGAATAATTTTTAAAATCAGTGATAAGTATTTTCAACAGCTGAAGTCTTTTGTCGCTAGCACAGCACAGAAATATCAGATTCTATATTAAGAAGACAACTTGAACTACCTTTATATGTGTAGAACCCTTTCTACTTTGTATTCGCAAATCTAAATCGTTTCAAACATTTCAAACAAAATACAGTAAATGACTCAGTCATAAGTTTCTCATATAACAATCGATTTGCGTATCACATAGTATAATTATAATACCTTCGTGGTGTTGTTATTTGTAACACCAAAAATTATTATGCTTCATCATGCATCCCCTTCAGTGACTCACTTTTACCACCCAACACAGTTTCACCTGAATTTGGTAAGTAAATACATTTTTCGTATTTTTAATCATTGCTTTCCATCATTCAAGCACATAAACTATAAACTAACTTTGCATCATGGGAAAATTGCATGGTAATTGATCCTTACCTTGGACTACGCAAGAAAAACTGGTATTTTACGAACCATTACCTGCTACACGCATAAATACACGCACGCAGTATCCCATTTTAATTTATTGTTTCCGGAAGACAGCTATCACTTTTCCTTTTAAACTTCCTTGACCCACATAGTATACACCTCTTCTGCTAAATCAACTTGCTACTCTTTGTCTTGTCTACTGTTTAGTAAATAAGGTGCTCAGGTGCTTACGCTGCTGGTGAACGACTTCTACTGACACCTAATCCTCTTCCAAAAACTGATACTACATTCATATCATTATCATTATTATTATAGCTATTATGCATTTAAGATCATCTTTCAAGTTCAATGTGACGTCGTCCTCACCAACATGATCGCATATAGCAAAAAGAGAATGAGAAAGAGAAGATGATCAGGAGGAGAAATGCAATATCATCATCCCTGAGTAGTAATCATCATCACCTCTCATTCTGTCTGACTATTCCTCTATCTTCTTCATCAGTTCACTTTCTTGACATTGTCTATCTCCCGGTATATATACATTCTTGCCTATTTAATCGACATTTTTTGCGAATCATCATCCACTCCATCGTTTTTCGTACTATTCATGCGAAAATTGATATCCTCCACTTTGCAAACTTGCAACAGCATCAATTGCATATTATGTGCATATTCTCTTACATAAGTAGTAGTTGTGCTAAAGCATCATTATTATCATTAACACACAGCGAATTTGATATGATGATGAGTCTTCTCTAAAAGTAAGATGAGAGACCAAACACAGAGATATTTCTGGCTATACTACTCAGCTCACGCATTCAAATAAACTAGTAAGTAGTAAAAGTAAGTTGACGCCTCTGAATGCAAGTCGGAGTGAGATGACGATGGTGGTGTACTATAACTGCTGCTGCTGCGTTGAATAACCGACAGTCAGTCAGACAGACAGACATGCGACCCCCGGCAGCACCAACCAATCGACTATATCATCTATCAGCTCATTATCTAATCTACATTTTCTCCACGACGGCTCAAATTACACTTGCCCTACCTTTCCAGTGTATAGTCTTTTGCCATTTTTTTCTCTGGATTGCATGCATGCAAAATGCAATTTTTATTGTTTGACTTTGCTATCCTCTGCAATGGTTTTTCTTGGGTGCTGGAAACGCGGAAGTAGACAAAAGTTTTGACTTTGTTATTTGGGAAATATTCTGACGGGGGATTGTAAGACAATGACCTTTCGTATTTTGTGTGCTGGACATTTCCTCCTTGAATGGTCACAGATTATATGACGATTGTCCTCAAAGCCATAAGAGATGATAAGCCTGAGCAACTTGTTGTGCCTATGATTTTGCGGAAGAAGAAGACGAGAAGGTTGTTGAGGAGCAGGAGAAAGGAGACGACGAAGAAGTGCATTTTGCGTCGGGTGGTAATAGTATGCGTCTCTTTTACAGGAGAATTGTATCACATCGGCTAGAATTTCTTTTTTGTAATTCTACTCCGGCAACAGCAAAGGACGTTTCACAGGTTCATTGAGTTTTTTTCGGTAGATAGTACACAGGGATACTATATGAATGGATGAATGAACGAATGAGAGTGAATGACTGAGTTACTCAAGGAGTAAAGTGGCAGTAGTAGTGAATGAATACCAGATGACTTGCAAAAAGAATTATATTTCAGGAGGAGGATTGAATGATATTGTGAGATGGAGTTGCTCATTATTAGGGTGGCTACGAGTGCAACATTCGTGAAAAACGCTAACAAGCAACATCAGAAGCAGCAGGTCGGCAATGTGTTTGCAATTTGTATTCCGTTAAAAACGCCCAAAAAATGGAACATCTTTTGTATTTGCAATAACAGGTCAAACCAAATTCACAGGGGCGATGTGAGATTTTTAGGATAAAATGTGAAGAGTTTTTTTACATGGATTTCTTTTAGTACACAGTCCACCCCGTTTATCATTGCTATTGAACTCTAAAAATCTACTGCTGGTTTTTAGGGAGAAACGACAAGGATTTATGATGATCCACGTTTCACGTCCATCAACATCATTCATTTATTTTGATTTTTGATTTGATGCTGGGGTAGCTGTATAGCTCATACCGGTTTTGACTTTTATTCTACTTCGTTATATCATTTTCTGGGGAACGCCTGCTCCTAATCAGCCGTCAGTTGGTGGTGTGTGCTGATTGCTGGCCGAAAAAATGTTGTATCACGATGATGAGCATCCTCCATCATCCTTTATCATTTGAGCACAGAGTTTCCAGAAAGGAACAAAGTGGAAGTAACTGGGAGGAGGATCCTGTTATGGCTGTCGGATGGGTTGAAGTAAAAGGAAAAATTACATTTTCAATGTGATTCATCCCTTCAAGCAATATTTGGCATGGAAATGTGTAGTACTATTAGTACTTTTTAGAAAAGTTTTTAGGTTGTAACTCGGCAGAACTTTAAGTTTCATCCCTTTCCCCGTCGCCTAATAACAAGCTGTTGTCGGAACTCGACAAAACTATGCAACAAAACTTTATTACGTGTGTAATTTTTTGGCTGTTGTCCCTTTTGGCAAACGTGCCACTTAAAGTACAGGAAAAGTGCACAGATTTTCGTTATTGGAAGATTTCCCGAGGAAAGAAACAACGTGTGCAGCTTTTCATGATACGGGAAGTATCAGCAAGAAAACAAGGCGATTGCGCTAGTCGGGCTTTGCCGAAAAAGTAACTTTCAAAAACGTTGTTGATTTGATAGGGTTGTGGTGGTAGAAAGTATATACTACGAAATATTGTGTAAAAAGCTGATTTTTTAAAGAAAATACTACACGTATCATCAAAGGCTTCTCTGTCTGGCAACAGAACTCTGTTTTTAGCCTTGCAGAGTAAATTGAATTTTTCCTTTCTGCTAGAAATAAATATCCAACTCAAATTTTTGCTCTCATCTCCTGATTCCCATTATCATCAGCAGTATTATCAAAAGCGCTCACATTTTTTCCGTTATGTGAGTTGCTCCTTTCCATTTAATTTTCAACGTCGTGTTTTCCTCCTCTCACCCACACACTTACACACAAGTATACTAACAAATGCAAACGGCCTGAGTAAAGAAAAACCAAAAAGCCAGAAAAATAACTCACTTGAGTTGTTACACACACAGTCATAATCAAATATATACCTATAGTACGTTAGCAGGGTGACTTTTTTGGCTGTCTGCTTTTGGTATGAAGAGGCAAATAAAATCAAGTAAAAAGGGAACTAACGCCAACATCAACATCATCGTGGCCATCATCAAACACATCATCATTCCCAGTGAGCAAGTTTTTTCTGTTCTCTTTTCCAACTTCCAACATCATCATCATGATATCACGTAGTACTTTTGTACGTTGTTGTTCGTTTTCGTCGTGCTCTTCGTTTGTTCGATTCTCTTGTAATCTGATACGCTGGAGAGAATGGAATGGAACGCTGGAGAAAACTCGTGGAAAATGTAAGTGTGTTCGTTTTCAGAGAGTGGAAGGTTGTTTCTCTCTATCCACCTCTCTCTCTAGGCATCATTCCATTCCATCCAGAAAGCCAACAAAACAAATTTTCTACCAAAAACACGACCAAACAGTCTCCCAAAATCTCATCCAATTTTCAAACATTCACACTCTTCTCTCCTCTCTGCCGACTTTATCGATTTTTTCTAGAGGACTAATGTTGTGGGCTTACAAAGAACATAAAAACATGAAAAATTATTTGGGTAACGTGAACAGAATTTTATATCAATGATAAAAAATATAGCGTGGTAAAAATGCATTTAAGGGAGAACGACAGCTTGAGAAAAATATTCAATTTTTCCTCCAAGAAAATTATTGAAAGGAATGGTTTCCCCGTTTTAGTATTCCTTTGAAGACATATGCCTAGTAATGGATGCAGTGAACCATCAAAAGAAAAAAATGGTATGTGATGTGACGATGACTAGAGTGATGAGATGATAATGCTGACAATGATTTCGGCTCTGATGGTGGCAGTGTGTTAGAGAAAAATGACGGTTTTGTGTTGAAAGATGGGTGAAAGATGTTCCCTGATGATCAAGGCCAACAGATTGCATCCTGTGCATAAATTTGCATCTTGCCAGAAACGACATATGATGGCTAGGTAAAACGAAAACTAGACGGTATGACAACTTGTGTTCTGCAAATTTTGAAACAATAAATTTGCATCTTTTGCATAAATTTGCATCCTCGGAAAATATTGCATAAATGTGCATCTTTGAAAAAAATTGCATAAATTTGCACTTTTGACCAACATTTTTGTTACAATTTTGCTACTTTTACGACACAAATGAAAATTAAACGTAGGAAACATAGGTTTTTTGGGTTTATACACGTAATGGTTAGCTGTCAAGCAAAATTCGACTGCATATAAAGTTTTTTTGCATAATTTGGTATGCAATTGTAAGCGTCAAACTTTGTAAAACAACGAAACAAGCCACCAAGTCTAGTCAAAATGACATCTTAGATATGGCAATAAGGCTGATTAAATTTAGAACGACTACTAGAATGCCTAAAATTTATTTGTCTGGCTCAATTTAAAAGCTATTCACTAAATGTGTTTATGGTTTGAACCGGCGTTTTGTTCTGCAATGACTGACCAGGTAAAGTTAGTTACCACGTTAGTCATCTCGAATGCTCCGTCGTAAAAATATCAGAAACTCATGGAAGAAATATGCGTTAGTCTTTTTAATTTTCAGTCACTCTATAAGTTTTTAATTTAGAAAAAGTTAAAATAATTTCCCATTTTCATTTACCCTTGACTTAATACACATTTAAACGAATTAATAAAATTGCATAAACTTGCATATTTCAAAAAAATAATTGCATAAATTTGCATCCCTCGAAGAATAAATTTGCATCCTGTGAAGGAATAAATCTGCATCCGGCTGTTGGCCTTGCTGATGATGAACCACAACCGTAGCCACCACCATCATCCTACCACCTTTTCAAGATAATGATGTTGTGATGGAATATTATGAAGGTGGGATGTTGGAAAAGTTTGGAGTACACATAGAAGCTATACATGTTTGATGGTAATGTTCGTAATGAAATGATGCTGACGGCAATGATGACAATAGAGGATAATAGAGTTGTTGAAAGAAACAAGGAGAAAAATGGAACAGAGATGATGATAGCAGGCATAAATGGAAATCTTCATAAACTAGATAGATGTGTGTACTGTGTACTCCCACAACTTATTGTATGTCCCAGTATATTGTTGTTGGCTTGTTAAAGGGTTCACAAGTTTTTGTTTGGATCAGAGAGAGAAAAAACGCGTAAAAGCTTATTATAAGGATGATGAAGTGGTAGGGGTGTACGCACGCACGTTTCCCCATACTTTTATGACTTGTTGTTTTTGCTTCTGCAATAAAGTCTTCAAAGTTTGGATGATGCCGACCTCCCTCAGTTTTTCGGCTTCTGAGCGCTGCTCTATGTGAACAGAAAATTATCGGTTTATGATGGATGAACATGCACAATATGGCTTGGCATGTTGGTTGGTTTTGGTATTAAAGGAGGTAAATGATAACAATAAGCGTTTTAGGATGATTGCATATAACGTGTTCCATATTGTTCCAGTTGACTAGACGAGTGTATAAAAACGAGTAAAGCTTCATGTTTAGTTGTAGCCATTATCATCATCATCATGGTAAAATCGGAAACGGCACGTCGAGAAAAGTTAAGGAGTTGATGTTTTGATTGGGTGTAAAAAATTGATGATGGAGAGTCAAGTGGAGCGAGAGCGACGTGAAAAGGCATGAAAGGAGGAAGTCTTTTGTTTATTTGTTCGTCTTGATTGAGACTAAGTGCTCCGCTAGATAAATCCTTCAATAACTCATTTTTCTTCAGCCTATTTGCCGTGATCCATTAAAGTTATAAGAATTCACAGCAATTTACATTAAATGGAAACATTTCACATATTTTTGTTCATTTTCATTGATAAATCCATACTCTGAGATGTTTTCTGATTTATCTCTGATTCACTACTATCGCGGTGTAAAATAATGCACAACTTTCTTTTTAAAGTAACTGAAATGATTTTCTACTTTTTTCTTTAATCCATTCATTGAGTCATTCATAATACAATTTCAATTGAATTTTAATCCAAAAGCTCTTTTATATTTCTTCGTCACAAAGAACGTAGAATGCTTTTTGATGATGTTGAAGGGGTCCCAGCATGGAACCCATATTACTGTCAGATTTACTCCAATCTCCTCTTGTTATTCTATTTTGTTGTGACGGGGTCAACAGGACAATTTTGCTTAAATGCTCACACGACTGCTTTCTTACAGCGAATAGCATATTTCCAGTTTTTTTCTTATTCTTAAATACATATTGTTCCCTTTTTGAAAATGTTTATATTGTGTGGACACTCTTTTTGTATTTTGAAGATTTTTTCTCCCGTTTTGAAATCATATTTATTCATATTGGTCTTTATTATGTGTTTGCTTTGATGAGGTAGAAGAATAGCAAGAGGGATGCAGCCTCTTCTTTTGAACCGGATTGCTTTGTTTGTTTAAAGGACTGCGTAAGTACACCTTCAGCCGCTTTTGCTCTGGAAAAGCGTTTATACGTAGCGTAGTATACGTAAACCTTCTCACAAAATAAAAAATGTGCTTTATCAAATCGCTTTCATCACAGTCGGCAGCCTCTTTCATTGAAGCACATTTGTCTTGCGATTTTGTTGAAAACGTTTCATATAAAACTTTACACAATTCATTCATTTCTTAAAATATTATAATATTTTATAATACTATTGGAATTGTAAGACGACAAGCATAAGAGCAGCTAACCTGCAAAGGAATGCAAAAGGTCTTCTTTCATCTTTCAAGATCGGATGATCTTTATCTGCGATTTTGTTGAAACTCTAAAATCTCCACTTTGTGAATTTATTTCCAAGAATGCACGGAATTTTCATAAAATTGAAAACTTTCCCATGAATTTTTAAAAGATATTTTCATGAAGCATTTTTATTTCGATAATATGTACAACTCTATTTTGTTAGAATGTCCAGAAATTCAGCAGTAATAAAAGTGACATTCCGGAGGGCAGAGAATATACAAGCATGTTTTACACTGTCAACGTGTCAAAGAAAATGATCTTGATTCTTCGGTTCATGATAAACACAATTAAGAGATAAAAAGGAGAAATGGACTTTTAAGTGACCCTTGGGTTGTTTGAACATTTATTTAATCCAGGTGTTTCCTGTGCTCAAGCATGCGCATCTTTCTAATAAAAACCAGTTTATTGAATGACAATGATGATAAAACTGAACTATAAAGTATACTGAATTATTAATACGTATGTCGTTGTGTTAAATGGAAAAGGGACATCAAAATTATCATTATCACCGTCATTTCCCAAGAGAATCAGGATGGTTGTATGAGTAAATGATTTTGTGTTCGTGAGAGGAAAATGCACCATGAAAAAGATAGAAAGTTGTTTCTTCTTCATACATATTAATTCATTCATTTTTCATTAATATCTTATACGGACAACGTTGGAGTGTGTGCTAACCAAAGCTCTAACCCTTTCGTTTTTTCCCAGGTAAAAAGTTGAGTCCACACGAAAAGGAAATGCAAAGAAGCCAAGAAAATTTTGTCCCTTGGACTGCGTTCCTGTTTTTTCAGCTTGCAAGGCAAGCATGCACTTTTTACTTCTTTTTTATCTCCTTGCATAATTTTTTTCAACCCTTTCGTTCCTTTTCACAAAAAGTGGGACATCGTCATTTAAATTTGTATCAACTTGGTTTTGGTTGAGCAGGTATTCAAAGGCTACTCGTTGCTTAGATGTATTTTGGTCGACCAGAAAACTCGGGTTTTTTCAAGAGGACGGTAATGAGTAAAGAGATGCGCATAACATTACCTGCACCGATTATTATTAATGTGGATCTAATAATGGGATTCTTGTTGTTGGCAATGTATGTATTATGTTGAAAGTGGAAACAGTTTCAAGGATTCTCATTGAAAAGCTTTCCGCTTGTCAAAATTCATGTTTTTCCACTTTTTGAAATGGGATGCGTTATAATGTGGCTTCCTTTTCATGAAAAACTGTCTTTACGTATAAGAATATCTCGTTTATGAGATATAAAGGAGAGCATTTTAATAATGAAAATCAGTTCATCTTGCTTTAGAAAAAAAGTAGGGAGATTTCATGATGATGTGATCATAGTGGTCAGGTCAGCATCTTAGTCAAGAAATGAACAAGACGAGACTTATGAGAACGACAAGTCAACCGAAATTCCCATCATCATCCAAGTATGTAGCATGCAGCATAGTGAAACGAATAAAGCCACAGACAAGACATCATAAAATAAAAATCTTGTTTCATTCTCCTTTACAATTTTGTCATAATTAAAATTTTCTATTCTATGCAATCCAAGTGACATTTTTCCTGAGAAATTAAAATCCGTTTTGCTCTGATCGTTATACTCATGAGAGCGTCATGGCATGAACACTAAAATTTGAAATTGTCATATGAAATTTGATGAAATCAGATGAAATTTATATATTCGTTTGATTTAAAAAATTACTTTATGCTGTTACCTGTTTTATAAAATGCTCTTTTGGACAATTTTTGTTTAGAAAAATCAGAATGACAGTACATAGAAGAGGAATGATTCACCTATGCAAGTCATTTGTATTCATTGAGGAAAAAGTCAATAAGCATCTTAGTCAGCTGGGAACAATACAAACCTTTATTTTTACATATATGACATGTAATCATAATGGGAAATGCACCCATTATTTAACTGTTATATGATGATAAGCACACTTACTGCACATGATACAATAAGGCAAGGGCAAGTAGGATGTAATTTCAACCCATTCTAAAACACATGCTACTATACTTCTACTTCTGCTGCAATAACCAAACAAACCATATATACCAGCACGATTATCATCATGTAACACAAGAAGTGTGCCTTTTGTTGTTTTGCTACCACCTCCATCCAACAAATCCCTGCAAAAAGTTTCTTAACTGCAATACTAAGATATCAAGTTATCATCGCTATTCTGATAACTTATTACTACACTATACCCAAAGAAGTGCAAAAACCTTTAGTAATTTTACTGCAAAAGCAAGTAATTTAGTACATGTATTCACCTGAAATGTGAAACTGGCTGTTATGGAATGTGGAATAGCGGAGCATGAGAATGGGGTAATCCGAGAAACAGGAAAGGATTTCATGGCGAAATGCAGTAAAACGTGATATCTTTGTGAATTTCTTTATAACAAAAACATAAAGGATAAAAAAGTAAGATTTAGAGCAAAAATTAAAATAAACACAGCAAATGCGCACAGCCTTTTGAAGGACTTTTCGGCTGTACCAAAATGAAATTTCCTGCTTTAGGTTTACGTATTGCACAACATGTTCTTCCGGTAGAACTTACAAAGTGTATTTGCGTTTAAGTAAACGTTTAGATGAGGGGATGCTGTTAACTACAACAGTAAAGGATTTTCTCGAGGAAAAAACTTCCTTGCAACTTTAACGCTTTAAAATTATTCATCTTTTCGGCCATGGCGTGAACTGGAATAATATGTAACAGTATAAGCTACGTATATATTCCTCATGAAATGTTTGTAGGAAAATGTTTCACAAACACAAAGTTGCAGTAGTCGACACGAGAGAAAGAAAAATGACACGGAACGATGTGTGATGTCACATAAAAAATGTTTTGGTATTGTTTTACAACCGTTAAAAAACGAAGCATCATTGTAAAAGCGTGCTGATAAATGGGGAATGAACGGCTCAATGTTTTACGCTAACTAACCAACATTCTGCAATGATGATGATGCTGATAATCGTATCAGCTGTGAAATTATTTCACAAGATTCCTTTTCCTGCAAGAAATACCTGGCATAACTAACTTTGCAAGATGATGGATAGCAAAAGTATTTTGAAAGGGATGCACAAAAGATGATGCAGTGATAATACTAGTAGCAGTAAACTTCCATGCACTTATTGTTATACTTTGCTTATTTCCAGACTATAGGGAAAGTTTTATTAAGTAGCACTCTCAATATTATGCTCAAACCTCATGTTTTACCGTATTGCAATGAGTCCATGTATAGAGATGCTACAACTCTGGTGATTTTTAGCAGTTGATGATATTGCAAGTTGCACACGGAGTTCCCAGTTTCTGATTATATCATTATTCCACACATTGAATGATATATTATTATGATTATCTACTACCATTGTAATTGTCTACCCATTGTGATTTTTTCTCTTGTTTGCTGCTCCTCTGCCCTTTTCGCTGTCAACAGCCCCACGATCATGCTCCTTACATTTTGATTACTACTACTATATACCTCAAAATCATAATAATAGCGAGATCCGTGTCTGTGTAATAGTAATAGCTTAATGATAATAGAGCAATAAATGGTAATAAGGATAAATGTTTGATGATGATAATGCTTGTTTGCTTTTTTCCTCTCTCGGTGACTACTGCCTAAAGCCACCTGGTCTTATTGTACTCCATTCTGGGCGTCCGCATTGTGCCGTGGATAAAAAAACAGAAATTTCAAAATGTATCATGTTACCATTATTTTTATTTGAGATATGAAAGCATATGAGTTTGGAAAATGCAAGCATGAGCATGAAAAAAGGCACCGATTTGAGTAGATTTAAGCACGGAAATAGTTGTAGAAGCAAGGTTGGTATAACATTATTTTAGATGAGATTCATTTGTTGTGCAGAAGATATAAGGTAAGTGAATAACTTCCATCGTATCCATAAATTGCAAAATGAAAAACATTTTAAAATTCTGCATCTATTGAATACTTCAAGTACAAATAGCAATAAGCTTGTACAGTTTTTAAGCAGCAGCAACACAGTGTACTTTCAATACCTGAAATGAAAGTATTTAATATCTTGTTAACGAAAGGTTAGCTTGCAAGACACATTTTACTGTTACGCGAAGTTGAGTTACTAGTAGGGTAACAATGTTTAATGTGTATGTAAGGCAATGTTTTAGAAAAAAATCAAAATTTTAAATCCATCATGAATCTGTTAATGTGAAGCATAAGAAATTGCAATTCTGGAAACTTTACTGAATTTATTGCCTGTGACTTCAAGTATGAAAAATTACATAGAGATGTTTTAGCACATATATTATATGAAATCAAATTTTCAGACGGTCAATTACACAATTAATCGGAAACGGCAGGATTTTATTTTCATTGAATATGTTGCATGTACGTTACTGTAAAAACAGAAATTTACATGAATGCCTTTACGTCGGCAGTCTAGAAACGTAGTTGCATTTTTTGAGACCCGTGTAGTAGTCATATAGGTATTACTAGGGAATATTCAACCAAAAAGGGTTAAAAATATGCTATACAGAATATAAATACAATTTAAATTCGCCATTATTATCATTACATGTCGGGATTCCATGTCGACTCTCCCATCGGGAATTTTGGTGGTCTGTAATGCAATAAAAGGGAATTGAATTGGTTATTAGGTGGACACACAAGTTTGAATTTAATTTTTGTTCAATGAAAAATGTTTTCCCTCGTGCTCAAAAATCTATTTCGTCTGGTCTGGTGCATAGTCAATGCTGAGCACTGAGCTCAAGTTTTTCCCAACTCTTCCCAATTTTCCTTCCTTTCACTCATTCACACAAACTGGGAGCACCATCGGAGAGTAATTTATTATTTTTTTAAAAAAGGAAATGTGATATGGATGAATGTGGTGGGAGCGTGGAGTGAGTTCTCGTGCTCATTAATAATCACTTTTGAGTTCTTGCTATCTCTCTCTAAAACCGTTACACACAACCAACTTCGTAGTGAATTCATTCATTTATTTAAAATACCACGTTTAAAAATAAAAGTTTTCTAGAAAAAGTTACACGCGTATGTTTTTACTCTCCCACTTTTGGGGCAATCTAAGACACCCTTCCCTATTTCCAGAAATAAATCTCTTGATTTTTTGGCCATCTCTCCCGTTTTTTGGGTGTTGGTGACACATCCCCTGCCTTTCTCCACACGACAATATTAATTATTGTCCACTGGGGACTGGATAGCATATAAAAAAGCATACGCTCACAATCATCCTCATCCTCATAATCATATCACAGTGCACAGAAGGGCATTGTTCACCAAGAATATGGTAAGGACACTGGAGATGCTATCAGATTGTCATTATTATCACTTCTGGAAATCTCCTGCTCATTTATTTACACCCTGCCTACGCTACTCACCAGGACAAGAAGTGCTTGCACAGTACTCCTGCCTTCACACTCAAAAGAACCTCTATCTACCAACAACATCCAACCTAATTTGTTATGGAGCTCACTCTTATCTCTCCAAAAAAGAGGAACTAAGCTTGTTTACAAATTTCCATTTCTTCCTCTCTTGACCATCTCGTTGTCCCTAAAGAAAAAGGCTATCTCAACTTGATCAACTCGGTTTTGAGCCCTTGTCCATTTTTACTAGGAGAAAAAATGTCCACTTTACTTTCCTCGGTCAAATAATAATGCTCTTTATGGTGACGGGGTGATGTTTAGGACAACCCCGTAGTAAAATACGTATTTGTACATACACTCAGACTATTTATTTAACAACTATGTTCTCTGCACATTTTCTAAGCTTTTATTTTTTCGTATATTGCTGTATATGCTTCATTTCACCACATACTAGATGCATTATACTATTAGACAAAAACCTATTCGTTTTTGCTGCTGTTGCAGTGCATTGCTTCTTGAACATTTTCTTCCTGGGAGTTCTTTCCATTTTCCATATTGTACCAGCAATCAACCACCACTTCCCGTTTTTCTCCTTTTGGGAATAGACGTGCCTAGTCAGAGTCGACAACCGCGATGATGGACTGGCCTCCCACCTTCACCAGAATATCGTGAACAAACATTGCCTGACTGACGGCCAAGACGATTGACAAGTACACGACACAACCTTTCCTCGATAACCATTTTTAGAAGGGGTCCTCTCACTCAACTCTCTGCCATTTCCATAAAGAAATTATGCAAACGCTTTTCTTTTAATTCGAATTCTTATATTGGTGCATTTTCATACTACTGCTTGAGAAACAGTTGGAATTTAAATGTATGCATGTAAAAATTCTCTCAAGTAAAATTTATGGCAGCCGGCATAACTGCAAACTTGTAGAAACTCGTGTAAAATCCACAAATTTTACAAGCATATCGCCATAATAATAAAAATAATCATCGTCAACCCAGAGAGCATGTACATTTATCAAGCTACCCAGAAAAATTTATAAATTCCTGAAAAGTTCAACAAGATTTTAGTAAAGGAGCAAAAGGAAAGTAAGATTTCTCTAAGATTGCATACTTCTTCCTCACTTCAGGGGGTCACCAAACCACAAATAAAGCAGCACATTCCCAGCAAAAAAGACTGAAGACTGATGATGGGCTGATACCTTATGATGATTTTGATGAAGAAAAACAATGATAGGAATGGACTAAGTTAGAAGATTTTAACTTTTGGGCTTGTGTGCAGCTTCAGCAGCCCCTCTGAAGAAAAATCAGACTGTCAGAAGAATTGTCACCTTGTTCTTTCTCCATCTTGGCTGGATGACAAAGCTGTGTTGGTTTTATTTTATGTTGTTATTATGCCGGGCCATGCCATGCCTTGCATTTATCTGCATTTTCATTCTCTTAGCATTTTAAAATCTTGATAGCTGAGCCAGGTAGGAATATTTATAGTACCAGTCACGTGAGCTGATGTGAGGCTCACGCAATTTGTCCACTTCTCAATTGGTATGAATTCACTTCACTTCTTCTCCCTCTACTCTTCCAAATATGTAACTTGTCCAATTCTACCAGTTTTCTACCTTTCTTCTCTCCAAAAACAAGTTGATAATGAAAATGAGGATCATCATCATGATACAAATCGTAGTGATTTCTTAAGCTCGTTCTTAAACGTTTTAAAAAATGCGTGTAACTGTGGGTAGTGTAGATCTTGTTCATGAAGAAGATTTTGATACAGTGTGTGTAGAAGTTGTGCTGTCGTTGTGTTGCGCGCACCATTTATTTAATGGGATGAACTATTACAATCACTGTAATCATAACACTTAAAAATCATGAAGGCATGCTTGTTTTTAGGGAAGATCACCCTTTATCATCCGTAAACATCTTTACTAGCAAGATGGAGAGAGACATTGCGTTACCATTTGTTTATTTCGTCATCATGATATGATGATGATCAACCTCATTCTTTCAATCTCTCTATTTCCTTCTGCTCAAGTAAATTAGCTGGATTTTTTAGAGAGAATGTGCATCTTCCTTGTAAAAAGTTTAGAAGTATATATATTATGCGTTGTGTGGCTTTTTTATTTATTTATTTCACTATCGATCTTTGATATCTTGCACTGATTACTTTACGACGAAATGTAACTGCATTCATGAGAGTAAGGTGCTTGTGCATATGTGTGCACACACACATACAAATTGGATGAGATGCATCACGTTGTTTAAGATTCCCCTTTTTCATCTTCCTTGTCTGCCTATTTGTCTTCTTTACTCACCCATTCATCAGTCAAGCAAGTAGTGTTTCAAAACTTTTTATATTTTGGATGACTTCCCCTTCTGCACTACCACTCACTCTTCACACAAGCAGAGAAACAAGTCAGGAGAGAGAGAAAAAGGAATAATTTGCTTAAAGAAAAAGTGGATTTGGATTTACATGAGAATTCCGAATCGGTAGAAAAGTTGCTTGTTTTTATTAAAAGGAGACAGGACTAGAGAGAAGCAAAGTTTTACCTTTTTCGGTTGATTTGAATTAGTATTATAAATAGCATCTGATCACGACCAAGCTTCTAGATGGATAGATAATGATGATGTGTAAAAAGGGTTAAGTTGTTTATGTTTTTATTACAATACATGCAAGGGTGAAGTTGGTAGGGACACCTTTGAATACTTTTTACGATTGACACAATTCGAAATGGTGATACAAAGAAAAGTACTTGGAATAATGATCTCAAGCTTTTTTATGACTCTATACATGCAGCAAGATATTATATTTGATTGAGCAATATATTTTATGAAAGTACGGTTATGGATTATGTGCGTAGTTCCAAAATATCATTGTGGTATTTGAAATGTGGGCTTTGATACAAAAGTTTCCGTCACGTTACGGATCAGGCAAACATGCATCTTCTACTATTTTCGTGTCAGTGGTAAAAATTGGCATGAAGTATTGTAACAGGGGCAAATATTTTTGCAGAGGATTAATTCTGGCGTGGCTGTGAAGTAAGCAGCATGAAATGACATAATGACATGAGGAATAAGCCGTAAAAGCAGTAGAGCATAGAACAAGACAGTGTTTTTAGTTTTTCAGCCGAAAGATCATAATGTGCTGTGAATAGTGAATGGGGAGAGGAATTCATTATGGGGGTAATTAGCGTAGAGAACGTGACGTATGTCACCATCCACCAGTGAGCACAGTGGTGCATAATAGCTTGGCATAAAAAATGATGTGACAAGTTTGAAGTACGAAATAAAATGTTCGAATATGTATGCTCATCATCGTCAAAATAAAAATTCTTATGTGCATTGTGCAATCTTTAACATTCCGATAAGCTAAACACGGTACACACATACAAACTCAAGTTGGTTCTCCGAAAACTTTACACTCAAATCTTAGATTGCATTGCTTCGTTCTTACACATTTCCTATTGTCCGGGCAACGAAAAAAGGACAAAAGGAGCAGTGCTTGCTTATTGATAGTGAAACAGAGAAAAGTGGAGCAATAACCGCATAAAAACCGCATACTGATTTTGTTATAATAAAATAATATTCATAAAAGTGTTTCAAAGCAGGTATGAACTAGGAACAACCATTATCCTTCATATTAATCATAACGTTGAGTGCGTCATAATATTCAAAATGTACTTTTCTTTTTAAATTGAGTTGATAATGATATTATACGGAGACGTATGTCTTTGAGTTTGCGACTTGCAAAAAATGATTCTGACTGGAAAACTTATCTAAGGTATGTTGGAAATGAAGCACTGACAAGCTGAAACCTCTGTTCACACATACCCTATAGCTGGACAGCATATTAGCTAATGCAGGGCTTAGTCCAAGCACGGTAGAGCCCAACATTATGCAGCATGCATGCATATGATACTGAATTTTAAGTTGTGTACCGTAATATCTAACGTTATCCAGAAACTTTTACACAAACTACAACTAGGCAACTATATGTATAACCACTGCCGACAAATTAAATCCTGTGTAAAAAGCATTTTGAAAATAGAAAATGATGAAAGAGTATAAGTAGGGACGACAGGTTCAGTGTGGCATAAGAAGAAAAAGAGTGAACACGATTTGGTTCATTTCATTTAACTCTCTACAAAAAATAACAGTACAATATATTTCCTATATATGGTTTTAAAAAATCATCAGAGATTTTTTTGTTTTACACACTTTGTTCACATATTTAGAAATTGTAAGTTATAGAGCAAGTAAGAGCTAAAGAGAAGCTATGGAGCCAGTCTTGACACTTTTGAGATTGATTTCTTTTCCCTTTTCTCATCATCCGTGTGATATGTGTGAACATTTTTTCCTCCAAAAAAAGAAGTGTTGTATTCATAATTCTGTTTGGTGACTTACATAGAGTGTTCCGAGAAAATCCCAAACAAAGTCTCTGTTCAAACGCACTCCATCTTTCTTCTTTTCCTTGTCTTCTACGCAAGTCTAGATTATACTGATTGATTTTTTCTGTACACTTGTCATTACACGCTAAAATCGGGAAAACAACTCACAAGAGATTTTCTCGACTTAAGGTTTTCCTAGCTGCGTAATACTTTGAGAGTTCCTTCCACTGCTCAAGTGGGTGCAATATTTCTAGAATGGGGAGAAAGAGAAGGAAATGCTTACCTGACATTGTGGAGCCTATTATTGATTTGGTAGAAGCAGTCATGAATGACATAGGGGAACAGGATGATGGGCATACGAAATTATTGGATTTGGATCGGTATAATAATAATGCTTATTATTACCAAATACATCACCATCATCAGGATGAGGTATGTAACAAGCAAACAAGAATTACAGGCATTGCGCATGAAAACCGTAATATTATGCTCAGTCAAAAACATCCTTCATTTGATACTTGATTCAAGAATTTTGCATTTTTCACCCACTGCAGTTGTGCATCTGTCCTGCGAATATACGAATTATATGATCTGATGTACTTTTTCTACCCTACATTTAGAAAAGTGTTGTCATGACCAACAAAGTTGTTGTTGATGACGCATTTTTCTTATAACTGTAACATACATGATTGTTCGAATGGCAAGAGTGTGCCAGAAATAAAAATGCTGTATGCTTGATTTCAATTTGCCAGTAAGCTCATCGCTTGCCCTGCATCTGGTGTTTCATCCGCTACACATAATTTCCATTTTTATATTCTTCATTTTATTTATTACAACCTTTCTTATTGTTTTTCTAAGATCAGCATCAAAGTTAAGTTAGCAAGACAAACGGCTATTTCGCACTTTTGTATCAGTGGCATTCTATGTACAAAGTGTGGGGACAACTGTGGCGACTGTGAATCCAACAGACCACCGACTGACAAGGATGTAGACAATTTTTAATAATATGAATAGAGTGTAGACAAACAAGCCAGAGAGACAAAAACATAAAATATATTGTATCTAAAGCTTAATAATTTATTTTTGATGGCATGATTTCTTCGCGATGATCTCTCCATGTGGCTTGTTCACTCCGTGTCGTGATGACAGGGCTAGCTTGCAATGAAGAGAACTGTTCATAAAATCTCATTTACAACAATGTGTGTCCTTTCAGGCCCTGCAAAATAAATATGCACCAACAGCAGCTGCCATTAAATCGTCCATTTCATTTCCAAATATTATCATGTCATATCGTTGTCTTTGGCTTTGCTAAAACAAAGTTTACACACATTGAAAAAAATTGTTAGAGTCACATAAATAAAAATACTTTTTTTTAGATGACAATATATTACCAGTTTAGCTTGTATGCATAATGACATTATGAACTTGAACATAAAGATGTGGAGTGTGGAGAAAAAACAAAAAGGCAGATTGTCAGTTGAAGATTTTTCATCTGCACCGCTGCTACCATTCTGGAATGGATAGACCACATGTGGAATATTTTGGCTCATTATATTTTTCTCTCTTGTCAAGTATTTTTTCATCTCCCCTTTTTGTGTATTACTACAATTCGGTGATCTCCAGAAAAGCTTTTTCAGCTATGATGATGTCGGTACAAACAAACTATATGAATACTGCATACCTACCTACAACCTAATCATCGTCATGATCATGAATGCATGTTATTTTTTTGTGGTACGCCATGAGGAGAGCTCGGTGTTTTGCGTCGTTTTCCCATGAATAATGATGCTCTTGAGCAAAACTTGCAAGAGTGAACATCCAACATAGTTGTTTTCTAGCTGATGATCCTGTTGTCACTTTATTTATGCTTATGCGGGCAGGCAGGTTAGCACATTTTTTTGTGGTTTGGCATCTCATCTCCTCGGAGTGTTTCTGCCTGGGCAAATATGCAAGCTACCATGTTCAACAAACATTTTATGCCATGGGTTTTCGGTTTGGTAGAGCTATTAAGCATTATGGGGCAATGCAAGAACAAATAGTTGGTTATGAAGTTTAGCGATATCCATGAAAAAGAGATGCGAAAATCGGGGAAACCGTTTTTAGTTTGCAGGTAGGCAGGAAAGTGAACATGTATAATATATGGCAACCATAGCAATATCTGAGTTCCATTTCCAAACTCAAATATTGGGGTAAGATTCATTTTAAATTTTCGTGTGCCTTTGAAAGGTGGAATCTGACAGGAAATATTTTTTGATATTTTTATTGTAAAATCAGTGTTAAACTTCAAGTTTGGTGCTAAATAGGTAAATATTTAGAATTGATGTTTTGAGAACTTTATGCTTAGAGTTGAGAAGGTACTTTACTTCTATTAAAAGGACATCTTCCTCCTTCATCTCTCAACAAAAAATTGTTTTGAGATCTTTGTTTATTGAATATTATTAGAACCCATCGTTTAGTGCCGTACATATTCAAGTAAAATGTAAGGATTATTGAGCAGTGTCGAGTAATATTTATGGGCTGCAATAGAAAAGTGGGCAGATTTTTACTCTAAATCTTTCACACACACTGGGAGACTCGAGCATGAGCAATATAATAATGATGGGATTTCTAATGACCCTTAATAGGTCTGAATAAGTACCCTCCACATAATAAGTCCACACACACACATGTGAAAAGGGCAGCAGCATACAAAAGCTTAGAAAAAAGAGAGCAGTTTTGAAAAAACAAAAGTACACACAGAAGTGCACAATAAATAGAGACGAGCTTTCAAAGAAAGAAAATGGATTTCCCTTGTGTATTTTGTCTGGGATGATGAGATGAAGTTCACGATGATGAAGTTTTGAAAAAAGGTTTCCCGAATCTGGTCTCTAGTAGTAGAAAAACCGTGTTGTACTAGCAGGAGGGCACATAACAACCACCTTCTCTTTAACTGGTTGTCAACGTGGGTCCCGTGAAGAGAATAAACCAGCAAAGTATATCATTTTTGGATGCATTTTTGGTTAAGCTGCTAAATGTGCTGCATGTGTGTTTCTGGATCACCAGAAGAGATGAAGTTGAATGAAGAGACGGAGAGAAAAAAGGGGAGTAGACTTGCCGGTTTGGTTTGGTGCAGTTCCAGGAGTTGAGGCTGCAGATTAGTAGTGGCAGGGCAGTCAAGGGGCAAAAAGCATTTTAAGGGGTACCGGAGAAAAGAAAGATCTTTCATCTCTTTATAGACTCACTCACACTTCATCTTCTTCATTCACGGTTTTGGTGGCAGTGTGTGGTGTGGTGATTCCTGTGAGGCGTGTGTTGTTGTATTTCCATGTGTACCAAGCATAATAAAAGAGCGGTGATGGTGATACCATGTAATTTTTATGAAGTTGCTTGGGTGCATACAAAATGAACTGTTTAATTTATTTACTATAAATGCCCATAATGTTTGTGGGCAAGTAACGTGGCAAGTTTAGATGACTTAATTTTAATAATCTTGTTTGCAAAATAGACACAAAATAAAGTTTCTGTGCCGCAGCCGCAATTCCATTCAAAACAAGCAATGATGAAGTTCATTTAACTGGCTGTTACTCTTCAAAACAAAGACAATGGTCTTGTGTTGTTTGGTGATTTGTGTGGTAAATGATTGTTAGTGTCTTACTGTTATAGACAGCCAGACATGCAGACGAGTGACAAGTCATAAAAGCTGAGGCAAGTTCACTTAAAGATAAAACGATGCACGACAAGAGAAATGTCAAATGTCAACATGATCATTATCCATAAAGTATCGAAGAATGCACCTTGTTGTGTCCATAATATAGCTATTGCACCAAACTCCAAAGCACAATAATGCCTTGACAGATTCAGATTGTGTTATCATCATGAACAGCTAAAACTGTTCATATCGGTGCAACCGTGATTCTTTAAAAGTGTACAAACAGTAACGTAAGTTTTTAGTGGTAACTTTTGTTTAACTCTAACCCTTACACCTTAGGTAGTCAGACAAGATGTTATTACTATGAATATATTTTTGGCTATTTTCAATGAGCAAAGAATTTTTTTTTATTTTGTCGCAAGTTGTGAGTTGTGACATTTTTACCATCTCTGATGAAAATACTTTATGGCTCAAAAAATTTATAGTAACTCTCTGGTTCTTAGGAATTTTTATAAGCGCATATAATATAAGGTGCTTGAAGAAGAATTTGTTTGTGTATTTGTGCTTAAGCCTTACAGTAAAATAAATAGGCAACCGGTTTTGTCCTTCCATTTTACATATTATTTTATGGGTTGGAATCCTCCCTAGATGATGATGATGACTTGATGGATAAATGTGGTTGTTGCTGGTGTGCTGTAGTGTTATTACGTGCTTTTTGTTGACAGAGAACAAGTTGTCTCCGCGAAAAAGACATCGCTACTTATTGCTACAAACTGCCGGAGTAAGAATCTCTGAAGAAGCAATAAAAATAAGACAAATGAGCAAATTTCATTTGTTGAGAGAGCCTCTTTGTCTGTAAAACCTTGTATATTGTTCTTGTATATTGATTGCAAGAACGAAGGATGCTAGAAGAAAAAAGAGTTATGAATGAAGAACCGGGACATTAATAAAATAGTGGGATACTCGGCACTTACACACTTGATTGGTGACCGTTTTGTATACGTGTGACCACTAAATGGCTTTTTCTATTTTGCCCCTTTACATACTGGCATTAGCAAACACATAAAATCATATTTCTGTGAATGTTTCTGTAAATCGGAGAATTAAATAATACGCTCTACGTGGGTGACTGAAGGCGTTTTATAAACCGTTTACTAGCAAGCATAAAATCAAGTCAATATTCAATACGCTGGACATGTCATGTAAAAATCAAGCAGAATTATTTTTATGTATGTAAAAACCTCTTTTGGTTATTTAATGCAAACATGTTCAATTTTTCAAAGTGGTCTATTCCATTTTGGCAAGTAATGATCAAAGAACATTGCTTAGAGAATTGATTATGTGTCTAGTCTAAGTACATCAGAATGATAAAACGTAGTACAAAAATCCTTACCTTCATTCTTCACCTTGTTTTACCTCCTACGTCTGCTACGCTTGATAAGGTGAAACATGACGATATGTCTGCTTCACGACACTTTCCTGGAATGTGCGCAAATGTCAATGACCGACAATGCATATTTTTATGAATCATCGTTTGACAGTTATCTGTTATATTTGCTATGAATGTCATGATAGGAAATGCAGTGTAGGTTGCACAATAAATGCATACTTACCTATTTGTTTTACAAACATTAATATTTTATGCTAAGTGTTGATCATAATTGTATATTGAACTATGACCTGACTAGACAGACACCGATTAGAAAAATCGCATAAGGCATATATTTACATTTACATCCAAACTGTCAGTTATGCATTTGTCTGGCATTTCATTTTATTGTTTATTTTTTGTCTGCATTTTAGGTTGATTCGTTCAAAAGTACAGCGGATGACCCCGACCTTACCAACAGCATAACAGATTGCTCAGGCTCGGAATCTCTGTAAGTGTAACTCTAAAGAATAGATCATATCATCATCCCATAAGTTTTAGTTTGTAAAGTTCCTTTTCTCCACAAAAAAATTGCCAGATTAAACAGATTTCTGTCATAATTTCTTGAAATTCTTAAGCCCATTCACGGTTTACCTTAAAGTAGGCATATAAATTCCCAAAGAGCATTAAAGACTTTTCCACCTACGCTCCGAGTAAAGACCAATCTTTTCATTAGATTTTCTTTTTAGAAACATGCATTCATTCTATTTTTTCTTTTCAATTTTTCCAATGTGCTGAAATGCTACTGCCAACCTCATAAGTTGAACAAACGCAACATTGTCCCTTGTAAATATACGGGCTTTTCGACATTCAATTTTTTTCATGTTTCCATAAAGCACTTTACCCGTGGAGTGATGTCTAAGCTGTCGACAAAAGAAAAAAAGGAAGCTTTTCCTGAACTGTTGTTGTTGTCGTTGGTTGCGTTGTCGTCTTTCTTGTTCCTTCTGTCAGTTGAACAAGTCCTTATGAAAGCAGACAGCGAGAACATTTTCGTAGGGAGAGCAGATAATGCATTTTGTACTGTACTCGTATTATCACTAAACTAAATATATGCGCATTGCACACGTAAAACTGCTTGTAAGGTTGTTTCTCTTTTTTGTACGGTTTTTTACTCCGGGTTATCATGATGATGGCAAAGTCATGTGCAGCACATGTGTGAAAATCTGTGAGCCCCGAAAAAATAAAAGCTGGTGGCTGGTTAAAAATTGCCCCAAGTTCAATGAGACCATGCATAAAGATCTTGACATCATCAAAGGAGCGTACCAGTTTTGGGCAATATTTATGTACTGGAAAAGGGTCAGGACACTTTATTCACTTTTAAAAAATAAATGACACTATAAGAAGCAGCTTTGAATTTTTAAGGGTCTACAAATATAAGTGGGTTGTTAGGCATGGCGGTACCCTTTTAATTTTTATGCTGCGTGTCATGGCCTTGGTACAGTTTTAAATAATAATCCACATTCAAACATGTCCACATCACCATGAATTGTTAATGGGAGCACATATTTTCAGCGGAACTGAATAATTTGAAAGGATTTTAATGTAAAGTGTACTTTTTTTCGAAGGGCAACTACGGCAGACCTGAGTCCCTCTTATTCCTCTGGAAATTCTCCCCAGCAGCAGCAGCATCAACAGCCGCAGTTGATCAGTTCGAACAGTGACAATCCTTGGAATAGCGTACACCACGGTGGTGGTGAAGGAGGCAGTAGGTGCAGCAGTGGAAGAAGCAGCCTCGTCATGGGTCTAAGTTCGGACGTGCCCAACGGTAAAAAGAGCATTATGAATTATTATTACTAAACAAAAGCAAGCTGTATCATTAGGTAGTATTAGCAAGAAAAAATAATATAAAGCTGTCAGGATAAAAAAGGGCCATTGACCATGTAGTCCATGACTGACACAGAAGGATCTGATGAAAGGACAATGTGTAGTGCTGCACAGTAGTAGTAGAAGTATAAAAGAGAGACTGACGATGATATAACAATAATGGGCCGTAATAATAATAATGACAATAAAAAATGGAAGCACGCGTGTAATTGGATATGGTATTGTATTAATGAACAATAATGATTGCGCTGTGACTGTGAGTGCTGTGCCACTACTAAACCTACTATTCTTACTTTTCTTTCACTCTTCTCGCATTCACTTTATCATCCGTCTTTTTATCCCCTGTGGGCCGCTAGAATCATAAAACCACGAAAGGATGATGAGGACTGAAGTGCATGAAATGCTAGGGTAGGGGAAGGAGAAAACCAAAGTGAGATTTCCCCATTATCACCATTAGCCGGTGAAAAATTGAATTCAGAGAAAAACAAAGTTTGGCTTAGACAGTAAAAGTGAACGTAGGCGCGTATAATGATGAAGAGATGATGACAAAAGGGGATACTACACCTGAGCAGAAACGTGAATTGCACGTGAAAGTGGATGGAATGACAGTGCATCCTAAAAAGATGAATTGCTTTTGTGGAAAAGAAAGTTGTCATTTGTTAGAGGTAATGGTGGTGTGAAGAACGTAGGTGGCATTTTATGATGATCATTAAGGCGTTCTCTGTCTTCCTTGTTATGTTTTTGTTTGGACTTTTTTCTCCTTCTTCTTAGCGGCTTAGTTGTGAGTGTGTTGGTGACACGCACACACAAAATGAGGATAATGATGCTAAATGTTGGAATATGTGTAGTGGAAAAAGTTATAATGATGAAAATGATGAGATTTTGTTCTTTGATGGTTACGGTTGTTATTGCAGGTGATGTGAAGGTACTGGCGGAAGGACAGAAAACTCCTTCTGATAATAATCACCATGGGGAGTCCCCTTTTTCCAATTCGGATTCGGTAGGATCCTTTCCCGACAAACCGACTGACTTTTCTTCTGCATATTCTCAGCTTTATCAGAGGTAACTGCCATTATCATAAAAATGCACGGCAATCCGATGTATATAATTAAACCTCAAAGCAAAACGTTAAGAATTGACAAACAATGTGGTTAACATAAATTAACTTTGCTAACTTTGTGAAAGGGCTAATAAATTTGGTCAATTGGGCAAACATAAAAAACTTCAGCTATCAAACATGAAGTAAAAATATGCATCTTTAACATAACTCCCCATAGTTCAACATTTGAATTTGTAAAACTTTTCAGCGGCATGGGAGGCTATGGTGGCAGTTCGTACATACAAACTTCCTCGTTGTACAATGGATGTCAAAGTTACCCTTCGGCAGCAGCAGCCGCTGCTGCCGTACTTTCCCAACCATATTCAGGTAAGTCAAAATACCTTTACCAGTCATCTATTCATTTTCATTGAACTACCTTGCAGCAGAACAGGAAGTTCCAAAATTGATGGTTAAAATTCCTTTCCAGCATCCCGATCCTGCGGCAAGGGAGGCGCTAACGGTGCTGCCGCCGCCGCAGCGTACTTATACGGCGGAGCTCCCTTCGTAACCAGCGGAGGTTCCGTCGCTGGCACTGGTAGCGGAGGCAACAACGGATTAAGTTATCCCGGAACAGCCACCACACCAGTGAGCGTGGTGGGCACCGGTACAACAGCGGCGGGATACGGGACATATCATCCCGCACACCATCACCATTCTCATCACGACCCGTACAATCAAGACTATCCCCCACACCATCCTCATCACCATCATCCGCATGCACAATATGCCGCATCTTTCCAGAGTTCGGGCGCGTCCTCAACTTCCGCTTACTATGGATCTTCGGCCGCCTCCGCCACATCCTACTATTACAACGCATCACCCTCCACATCATCCGCCACACCCTCGTCATATTCCTCTTCTGGCCAAACCAATCCTCCAATTCCGGGTATGCTCTCGCTCTGCAAACTGCTCGACAAAATGCATTTCAGCTCTCGCTTCTGATTCGCGTTCTTTTTCTCCGTACTGGCTCATACGACAATTTTTTACATCTCACGTACACTAGAAAAAATGAATTCCTTTGCTTCATTCGCCTTTTTATTCCCCGAAATGGTTTTTTCCTTGCTCCACGCAGAATAAACTTTTAGATGTTTTTTTCCTTACTTTGGGCTGAAAATATGGAGAGAGATAAAAATGTTTGAAAAATATTTAATGAGCTTGCTTTTATTCCTAATGTACTTATTTGGCATTTTTTGCAGAGAGTATAGCTTTCCTTCCAGCAGGTGAACCAAGTCCTCCATCTCCGCAAACGAAAGAAGGAAAAGGACGAAGAGGTAAGCGAAAAAAATGTATAAAAGCAAGGTGTAATCTGAGACTTATGTATTTTGGAAACCCTACACCATTTCCCATTTTCTCCATTGCTATCTCTCCCTCTTCTCTCGTGTGTCTCTTCTTTGAATGGATGTGTAGTGGAGGTGGTAGCTTCGAGGAGTAAAAAAAGATGCGAATGCCTACTGCTATATTCTTTAAAAGCAGTAAACGGGCGGAATTACAATAAAAGCATTTTTTCTGAGCTGGGAGGAAGATGTGATAAGAATAAAAAATGTCGCTCAGGAAGAATGGAAAGAATGTCATTTTGTTTGCTTCTGGGTTGCGTTTGTAGGGTTTACGTAGATTCATGACTCGTGATGACAAGCGTCAGGCTGAGGGTTTATTTAGCAGAATTCTCAGGAATTAGGAATGTTTTCCCTGAAAAATAAACTTGATTTTCTCTTATGTGATATTACTTTCGAGTTTATCTAGTCGATGCGGAAAAGGGTGACATTTAATTTAAAGAGAACTAGGAAAAGGGGAATTTAATTGAATTGCCCTCTGGTTTTATCCAACTAATTTACCTTTACAGTTTATATACCTTTTGGAATTTTGCTGACTTGATGGAAGAGGGGTTGTGTATTTTGCGGTTTGAGAAAGTTGATATGGGGATAACTTGATATGAAGAAATGAGAGTTCATGGCTTTGTTTGTGCTTTTCGTCTGGTGCAGCTCGTGCAAATGCAGGACGTGGTCGGCGACCCAATCCATCGCCTGACCCGGAACACAATCTGGAACGAGTTTTCATTTGGGATTTGGACGAAACAATCATTATTTTCCATACACTGCTGACGGGAACCTTTGCGGAAAGATATAGGAAGGTTAGATGAGCTTGATTACTTCCACATTTACCTACCTGTTTACATAAAAAAGATTTGCATAAAGGGTTAAAATATATTTTAGAAGATATTTGCAAAAGTAAAGCAAATCTTCAGAAGCTATATCAAAGATCAAAGAAGGACAGGAAAAATAATTATGAAAATTGTAAAAACATATACTTTACGGATATATTTATTGATTTTGATGCAGGACAGAAACAAGTCAGTCAATTTAGGAATGGCAATGGAAGAGCTCATTTACAGCCTGGCGGATGCCCACTTCTTTTTTACTGATCTCGAGGTAAGTAAACTTTAACATTCAACAAATTTTATCATTTGGGCAAAAGCATATTTGTAGTAGTACATGTAAGAATATGTCAATAATATTAGAAACGTTCAGATGAATATGAAACAGCGATTGCAACCAACGAAAACTTTGCTGCCACCTCAACAAGATTCAGTGTACTGCATCGAAAAGCTAGGTCGGTATACTGCACAGTTTTCAGTGTTGCCGTAGCGACGCACCTGTCTGACTCTTATGCAAAAGTTTCTTAAGTTTCCTTTTCGTTCAATTTTGAACACCAACTATAAATATACAATTATCTTAATATTTTACTGCTCGATTCGGCTTAATTTTGGTAGCTATCATAAACATCATTTGATTCAAATGTTCCATCTACTGTAATCTTGGAAACCTATAAAACGTATTTTTTAAATGTGTAAACTTCAATTGTCTGAGAAAAAGACAAATACCTAATATGTAGTCCTTGGTACCGTTTTTCACAACTTTGCAAAAATGTTAAAAAGGTGATTAATGTGTCAAAAGTGTCCAATAAAATCACGACTAAGCATTTATCTCTCTCCACTTCCAAAATTAATTCTCCTGCCACAAGCATTCAAATAAAAATTAAACCTGGTGTAGTAAATAGTAAATAGCCATTGTCGTTGACCCAAATTTACAGACCCTGGGTCCTAGTCCTAGATTCTTGTGTAATTACTAAATGTCATGATTAATCTTAATTCATGATAATTTACCATGCTACTTGTCAATACAAAAGTAGTTTTTGAAATTGTTCTTATTTACAAAATTATTTCCAAAGATGAAAGAGAACTTTTGAAAACGTTACCAATTATGATCTCACCATACCACTGCCAACTACCACACCGCCAAAGGACCAACTAACAATAAGAAATCCAATTTCGAGAAAAAAATCTCTCATGAGCTTGAATGAATTTCAACTTAAACTTAAAGTAAAACAACAAAACAGCAAAATTCGTGACGGATTGTTTAACGCTTTCCTTTTCCTTAATGAATCGTTTTTGTGCATTCATTGTTATGTAACAGTAATAGCAAATAATTAAAAAATGGGCAAAACAAGAAACCTCTTTTGGGGAAGAATGGATGGAAAAGTGAAGACGTGCGTGCTAACGCTTTTTTATCATTTACACATTTTTTGTTACAATTTTTATGGTATTGTTCTACAGCATGTGCACTTGCAAAAAATAGTTGATTATATAATTTTGTGGTATGTTGTGACTTGAACAGAGTGACATAATGACTAATATTTTTGGTAATTCCTTAGGGCTGCATTTTGTAAAAAAATGCACTTTTTGCATGGAAATATAAATCAGTAGAAAAATATTTAGCCATTTCCATTGTATGCAAATCAAAATCAATCATCTTTTCAAGCATATTTCAGCTTTTGTTAAGCAAAAACTTCATTCTTCTTTTATGACCGCCACAATATCGCGAACATAATTAGATAGTATTTGTAGCTAAAAAAGGAAGACGTATCGATGAAAAATGAGTCGATATCGACAAGATGTCTATCACACTGCGAAAAAAGTATATTATGTCATGAATGAATTTGAACTTTTTGTGTATTTATGTGTGATGGAAATAAAGATTGGAGATGGAACAGGTCGTGTATGGCATCATCTTCAAGGTCGATTTTTTCTAGGTTAGGTATTAGTAAACAAATAGCACTATCATTAACGCATTTTTGCAAACAATCTCAAATTTAATTGATGGTTATGATAATTTTGTAACACGTAACCCCACTTATCTCTGATCACGCGTTATTATTAGACATGCATTTTTTCTGGATTTCTCTGGATAAAAAAGAAGCAATGCCTATAAGCCATGAATTAGCGTTTCTAGAAACGCTAACAAAACAAATTTTGTGTCCACTTGATCGGTTATTGGTAGCTAAGTCGTGACTATTTACGTGTGATGTTTTGTCAAAATATTTTTATGATGACAGAACAAAGCAGGTACGTCAGATCCCTTCTTCCTCTAAAAATTTTCCATTTAGCAGTATTTCATGCTTATGCAATCCAGTGGTTCTCGTACACTTTTTTATAATACCAATGGCCGATATAATGCTAATCATTAGCATAAAGAATGTAACAAAAATCACGGACTTTATTATTTTTTGTTAGAAGCTGTGTTTGGTGATTGATCGGTTGAAATTGTAATGCTGACTCAAGTCATTTTTAAACTCAATACTGGTCGCATATAAGAAGGAGAATACAGTAAAGTCGTTTTACTACTTTACTACTTCATAAATCATAATATTCCCAAATTACAGTAAGTGATTTCATATTTTATATTTTTCTTTGATTTTTTTCAGGAATGTGATCAAGTGCACATTGACGACGTGTCGTCCGATGACAATGGACAAGATTTAAGGTAAGAAAAAAAAGATTTTGACGAATGCAATGTCAATTTGTATAAAGTATTAAATTAACCAATAAGGATACTATTTTGACAACACTTTATTACTAAACTTCTTTCAATTTTTTGTATGTTTCGATTCGGCCTTGACGTAAGCGCAAGATCAACGTATTAAGCGTACGCATAATATGCGCTTAATACAATGGTGTTTTATATTATGTAGTTACGTATGCATGTCATTTCATTTTCTTGATAATGTCACAGTAGGGAAGTTTATAATTATTGCATAATAATGATGGCTTAGCATGATAGATAGGTGAGGGTCAAATACCCTGATTCATACTCAGCAGGCATCATGATTCATTTAACACCGTCATCTACATCCCCATATTATGTCCGCCACAGAACAATATGCTCAAGTTTATGTAACACGAGGAGAAACAGATTTGAATAAGAAGCTTGTATCTGACTGTCAAATCGTCACTTTCATCAGTCCTATGTATTGTTTTAAAAACTGCTAACAATAATTGTCCATTGGCATAACCCCGACTTACTTGGGTAATGAGCAATCATAATACCTTGTCGTTACGAGAACAAAGTACAAGCAAAAAACGCTGCATTAAAATAAGATTGCAAGAGTAAAATAGCAAGTAAAGCACCTATTTTGAAGTAATAGCATGTTAAATAAAACCAAGAATTAAAAGTTTTATGACAACCACAAAGCGTCTCTCGTACTAGTGTTATGATTAGTTTGTAGGAACTACTATGGGATCTTGGTGTTATGCCCGCGCACGGTGTGGGTCCTTGTCCAATTTTTCACGCAGTTCAACAATTTATACCTTGTTAGGTCGTAAAGGAAGGGAACATTATGATTTTTGAAGTGAGTACACATTATGTATAGTTGTTCAAAGTGGAAAACTGCTATTTGATTTGATGATGGATGATGGTGGTGGTTACAACGAGGTGGCACTCAAGGTTGAGTGATTTCACGCATGCAAATTACTCTGCGCTACGCGACGACAAAAGGCGTTATGTGTAATACCGAAATATTGTCACCTTCCTGTTCATCGTCTCTGTGCTATTATTACATTGGCAAGAAAATTGACGATTAGATTGTAAAAGCGTGGCTTAAAATGAAATGCATGTATATTTAGGCACTTGAAGCAATGCAAGAGATTAGGTTAATTGTTAATTTGCCGAGTAAACTTGAGCAAAGGCGGAAACAAAAGGTAATGACGAAACAAAGAAAGACAGGGAAGGTGACAATAATGCCAACATGACATGCTTAAATCAAATTACATTATTTGCTTAAGTCAATTAACCTTAACTCTCTATCTTTTATAATACTATTATTATGTATCTCATGAATGACATGACACAGCAGAGCTGAATACTTAATGTACCTGAAGAATTTACAAGTAGCGAAAATGAGCAGCATAGTAATTAAGAGGTAACGACGCTGGCGGTGGCTAAATTTTAATTGTTGGTGACAGCTGGAAATCTAAAAGTGACTATTTTCAAGCCGACACCTTTTCATCAAGTGATCTTCCTGAGCCTGGCGGTGATGTTTGAGGGTAACATCAACAACCTTGTCACCGTTATGCTGCGTTACAACTACTGATTTGCAATTGTGCGGTGTCTGTCCCAGTCCTTGACCGGCTGGAAAGCATTTTTAGCATTTCAATTTTAACTATATGCCTCATATACGCGCTCCTGGCTTTGCATGATTACCTGTAATTAATCTCAATATTCACACATGACACTTGCTAAAGTGTCAACGCGAAGTAATAAAGTGTTGTTTTATGTTTCAATGGTTTACGTGACAGGTAGCAAAGCCTGTTTGTTTGGTATATACAATTTGTAATGAGAAGGTCTATTCTTTCGTTCATATTTTTAGTACGTACGACTTTGCTTCGGACGGCTTCAAATCAACAACGCCAAACGGGGGAATTTGTCTCACGTCCGCAGGGGTCCGCGGTGGTGTTGACTGGATGAGAAAATTAGCCTTCCGCTATCGTCGTATCAAGGAAGTATACAACCACCACAGGAATAACGTGGCAGGTATGCGTGCTGAAAAGGCATTTTAAAAATTCAGAGAAAATAGGGTAAAATTGGCAATTTAAAATAGACAATAACTAAAACTATGGAGGTGGCGACAAACCAACAAAACTCAAGTTAGTGATGATGATTTTTTTTCTTTGCTTGTTTATTCATTTATTTATATTCTTGCTGATGCATTATGGCATTACTAATTAGCTATGCACGAATTGGTATTCAGTGCATTGCTCAGTAACAAGAAATTTGATGATAAATGAGGAGTATGGCTTGTTTATGCTTTTTTATCTTAAATGGTGATCAGTGTCACGCACAAATTATCTATCTATCTGTGTAAATGGCTTTTATGACATAATGTGCGTTGTTTTTGAATGATGTGGATTTTGATCATCATGATGGGGATGTTTGATGATACTAAAAATCTGATAAGTGACAATAATTAGGGGTCGTGCATGAAAACAAAAATAGGAAGTGAAATTGATTTTATTGGCAACAAATGTTACTGTTGCAATAATGAATTTTGCATATTTATTGATTTTCATAGGAATGCTGCCCCACGCAGCAAAGGAGCAGTGGATGAATCTGAGAAATGAAATTGAGGCAATCACCGACAACTGGGCTTCGCTCACGCTGGAATGTCTGTCATTAATCAACTCAAGGTAGGTATTACGGATTACTTAATGGAATAACCAACTTCTTTATTCCTTCTTTGGTCAAGTGGGTCAGTTGCACATTCTTTTCTTACTTTGGTCGTAAATTCTTATCGGCAAAATTTCAATTTTCATGTTGCAGACCAAATTGCGTGAACGTTCTGGTGACAACGACTCAGCTAGTTCCTGCTCTTGCCAAAGTCCTTCTGTATGGGCTGGGCCCCGTATTCCCCGTCGAAAACATTTATTCCGCCACAAAAACAGGTATGCGAAAAAAATGCTAATGAAATGCAATATGCAATACATGCTAATGCAGTGAAATGCAGTTTTGAAATGTTGCGTTGATCTGAATTCAATAATTTATCCGACATGGATATGCACTTTTTGTTTTTGCATTCTCCGTTTTCGTCATCATTTTCATCGTCATTATTATCAGGAATCATGTTGACATGATCGTTCTGCTCCAAAAAGTTTTCCAATCTTTTCATTTTGTATTTATCAGTTTCTGTTTTCATCAGTATTTTTGCAAAGACATTAGAAGTGTACCATGCGTTTTGTCACGTATTAAAACTTTACGGAAATTTCGAAAGAAACAATTTACCATTATTATCAGCTCACGACCACGACGATCGTTGTGCAGAGAAATGTTTTGTTATTACAAAGTATAACCGACATCTCACCTGCTTCACCTTGATAAATGCTTATAACACTTTACCTTTTATATCCATTTTAAAAGTGTTTACATTGATAAATTACAAAGGCAAAATGGAGCCAGTCGCTGTCAGTGCCGTTGCGTTACTAAAAAGGCTGTCGCCTGTAGATTTCAAATATTTTTATTGACATGTTCCTTCGCACGTCATTCATTTTTAAAAGATATCCTAAATTCTGCATTGTCTTCCTGAATGCATCTTTTTTACGATTTTTATATGATAATCTTAATCTATTTTACTTCTTCGCTGCATAAAATAACCATATATTTTATTAAATCAATATCGAGCAAAACCACGAAACTATGAACCACAGGCTCGCATAAGGCCGTGAATCACGACCAGTGTAAAAATGAAATAGTGAAGACGCTGCGCTGAATTGCGCGTTCTGCACACACAAGCCCAGAAACTGAACACACATTTCACGTCGCTTTATTGGGCACATCATGTCATATCATCACAGCATCCTCAAAACATAATTTTCACATTTATAACTTCAATTTTGTTTCAAAAGTGCATCTCGCTTTGCAAGATGCGATGATAGGAAGAAGAAACAAGGAAGAAGTTGTTATTATTACGATTATAACATATTCGTACCTATTTTTGAAAGATGGACGGGAATAGGAAGTGCAATTGGGTGACCATACCACATTTCATGCCTGAAATAGATATGTGCATGCTCGAGAAACGACACTCATTGTAGGGCAAATAGTATTCTCATCATTATGATAAAATGATTCAAAACACGAAATACACTTTTGAATAATACAAAAATATCATTTTATTATCATTTCTTCAATTTTAATGGGCAAACAAAGGGATTCCTCACGATTTGCAATGGACTGTCCATTATGGACAAACGGAAATGTAAATAATTATATTATGTTCAATTTAAAGAAATAGGCAGTTAGATAGTCAGGCATTCAGGTTATTTTCTTTACGACGTATTTATGGAGTCCTTTTCTTTAGATTGGGATTCACCTCTTGGTCAGGCCAAAAATGTCAGCCATAAAAAATACAAATAAATTTTGAACAACAAGTATCATTTTCCTCTAGGCTTACAACGACCACCACTGCTGCATCGCTGATAGTGACATAAAACGAAAGTTTTGCATGAGATTGAAATATCATTTTCCGATGTTGAAGGATATATTGCGATGATATTGTTTTGAATGGGAAATTAGGAATTATTTACATACTTTATAAACAAAATGTCAAAAATTATGACAAAGGACGGTATGAGTTTAAATATAATATCATCACGCCTTATATTATACTTTACTTCCTACATAATACGTTGCTTTACTTATTTCCTGAAATTTGCAAAGGGCAGAAATAAAAGGCCAGGTCAAGATATATACCTCCTACAGGTTTATTATGTCGCTAGAAGCTGAGTTTGAGATGACTATATGCTACTGCGATTTTAAAAAGAATATTCTTAGGACTTGAAATGCATTTCGTGTCCTTCGGGTACTATAAACTTTTGCAATATTACACTGAGAAAAAAATCTAGTTAGTAGATTCTAAAGTAGCTTGTTATTGTTTTTTAATACAAAAAAGCTAATTTTGCTCCAGGTGTTCCGTACGAGTAGTAGTAATATATAATAATTTAGTCGATGTCTATCAGTCGTTTTAATTGCTATCTTTTTTGTCTAGTCTGTAAAATCTTTAAAGGTATATAGTACAAAAAATAAGTATGAGATGTCTGCATTGATAATTATGAGTAGTTTTACTAACGATGATGTGATGAATGATGATACGACTATTTTATGCGTTTTTTCTGCGCATAAAAGATGATGATGATAACATGTCACAAACAACAAAATTGATTGATGTTTACCGATTACCGAAAACGCTTTGAGTCTGCAAAAATATTGTGTAATCATTGTCTCTGATGCAAACATTTTTCGTTTTTATTTCTTTCAGGAAAAGATAGCTGTTTTGAGAGGATTGTCTCGCGATTTGGGCGTAAGTGTACGTACGTGGTCATTGGAGATGGGAGGGATGAAGAACATGCTGCCAAACAGGTAGGTCAAAAAATCAGTTACACATCCCATACTACGGTTCTTTCTACACTTGAACGCGTTGTATTTTTTGTGTGGACAAGTCAATAAATTAATTTATAAATTGATGGTAGTGGCAATAGTAGGTAATGCCATGGACTTTTGTCATTCAAACTGTTGCAAAAAACAGAGTTGCCGTACACAGCACACGGTTGTAAATATTTGAAATACTTAGGCATGGCTTGCAACACGTGGTTCTGATTACCATTTTTTCTATTGCAGAGTTGCTTCACGCGCGTACTAAAATGTGTAACGTGACTACTCTTGGAGTTCCATGAATTCTTTAAAGCGTCTCACGTTTAAAACAAACTATTCACCCGATCATCATCATCCACATTGTTGATGTTGAAACGCATGTCTATAAAAATCAACAATGAAAAATTCGGTGATCATGCATGACGATGATTCTGTAATACCTATTGCGTGCGTACTAGCATCCTAGTCCAATAATCTACATAAAAATAAACTTTGTCATCATCACCATCATCATCTTTGCCACATCAAATTCAGAATCAACGCCAGCTCCGCTTTTTTCTAAATAATATTGTGTACTTAGGCATTCTACGATGGTGGCACGTCTTTAAAGCAAAATCTTTTGTTTGCATAAAAGGCGAATGGTTACACACAGAATGGCCAAGATGCCAAGAGAATTTGGTTCAGAGAGAGACGACACGCTTTGTGCGTTGAATACTAAATAATTTTTCTACTTGTTTTTTCTATCTCTAATGCTCAATCGTCAATCACTTCCTGAATTTATTTGTATTTCTTTGAATCAAGCACTAAACAGACGCGCATGGCGCAAAACGCGCAGCGTGTAGGTATGCTACGAGAATTGGTTCTCACACTTTAGTCTACAGGATCCACGTACATAATAGGCATATTATTCATGATGTGGTAAAATATGCACACAGGAATGAGTGTACTAATGCAATAAAGCAATAATCTATTATAATGTTCCCACTTTATTATTAATTGAATTCCAATTAAGATAAAAAGTACACAAGCACGCAATATTTCAATAGACAATAGAATAGGTACAGGCCTGCAGAAGCCACGCGAGAATCTAAAATTATGTAGTGTTTTTTTAGAAAAATTGGTTTTAATCAGGCTACCGGAATTCGTGCCGTGTTTGTTATTTAGATACACGTGCAATAATGAGAATAATAGATGCGAGCTATTTATAAAGAAACACGCATGCATAATATATTATTGATTTTCAAGGTCACGCTTCACCACGCTACCGTCTAGTCAGCTATTTTTTACGGAATTGATTTGTTGTTGTTTTATATAGAAACATTGGTAAGGAAGAAGATGCATGCATAACACAAAACGTAAATTAGGAATGATTTTTTAGATGTAAATTATCATCAGTCAGACATCCAGGCGACTTGTTGGAAAATGATTTTAAAAGTGAAGAAGAGCTGATTGAACACAATAATGAGTGAGCACAAATGAGAACATTTTTACAATTAAGTAAGCACTGTTCATTAAAAAATGAAAATGAGTATGAATTTTTTGAGTAGTTGCTGCATTTCTTTTCAAACTTTTTATGACAAATATATAATTAGAAATTGGTTTTGTGTGCACGCGTGTACTGAGCAAACTGTGTCATGTCATGCTAGAAAAAGCTGAAAAGGGTACAAGTTGTTGGTTGACTCGAACGAAGCGGAAGATGATATACGGCAATTAGTAAGCAACTTGTTAATTACGACCATGTCATGAAAATATAGCGCACGTCTTTTTATTGAAAATGCGAATTTTATAGATTATAGTCATTCTACTAAATATAATGTTGATATATAAACTTTTCCAAGCTATATGATTACAATATCCACCATCAATTAAATAACGCAAAAATAGTTTTTATTATTGTTTCTAAAACTCAAAGGGAAGCAATTAGTAACACAAATATAGGATTTTTAATGATTTTGTTTGTTCTACAATTTCTTCGTAGATGGCACATTGAGTTAAATCACTGCCATGAACTACCACAATGCAGCTGCACTTTGCTGTATTAGCTTATTGAATTAGTTGATTCAAGTTAGCTCACTTATCTTTGTTCATGTTTACTCGGAATAACATTAAAATGCTTTATAAATCAATTATCGTAAAAATGTTTATGGTTAACATTTACACAATGCCTATAAGCAATAAATATCGTTCCTCCACATTTCCATGTTACTTGTATCAGTCATGTAAATTGCAACAGAGTTTTAGCTTTGTTTTTTTTAATTTATGGCTAAAACTAGGCACTTGAACAGCTAGAGCACCAGTCGATACACAATAGTTGCTTCTAATAACCAATAACAAATATCTTTCATTTTAGACATTTGTGTGTTGGATAATGTTGAATGAAAATTTGCATGATTTTATATAACTTGATGCATTCGATAATTGAAAATTACGTTACGTTGCATTATGTGGTTGCGGTGTAGGTAAAGTTATGCTTCCCGTAAAGAAATCTCTTCATACATGCTGAATTCAGTTTGTATGCATATCTTTTCAATTGATTTTTTGTAACGACTCGTTTATCCGATATCTTATATGTGGCAGTAAGCTAAATTGAGTGAAAATGTTTTATGGGTTTAGAGTTCTCTTAGAAGGTGCGTGTGATGCATAAAGAATTATAATATATGAATTATGAATAGTTAATATGCACATCGTAAAAGTAAAATAGTACTAAATACTTTCAAAGTAGATTCTTCAGCACAGATTGAATATCTTCCACAATTGCGTTAGTATAATTTGCTTTGCATCAAATTATGTGGCCATCCGGTACACTTAAGTAGAGATAATGAAATAATCGCTCTATAATTTACCTACCACCACATTATCTATTGAGTTTACTTTGCATCTTTTAGGGTGGTGGAGATCGTCGTTTCTACTTGTGTTTATACAGTTAAGCATATTACTCAAGTTAGAGGAAAAGTGCCTCTTCACTTTGTAAACACAAACTAGTACTTAATCATTTCAACAAAGAGTCTTGAATCTTTTGAAAACGAAATCAATTTGAAAACAGACTTTATGAACGCTAGCCAAAATCACGAAAATGCTTGTTTTTGCGTGAGCTAGGTATTGTGCATATAACAATCAATTAATCCTTCGTTTATGGCTCATTCCATTTTCTGCAGCTTTTCCTACACTGAATACTGCAGCAAAACCACCACATTATCATTATCACCTGCATACCACCAAAAATATTTATCTCTTTGCATAATAATCTCTCCTAAAAATCTCTGCAATCTTTTGTAGTCTCGTTCTTGTACTGGGTTCAATGGCACCTCATAACTGTTGCTTCTCAGAACAGCCAGCTTTACGCTTATTGTACGTCTCAAATATCAAGGATGAATAATCACGCAGTATTGAAATGATATCTCCCCACTTCTTTTTAACTCGATCTCGGATTTTTCATTAATTCGACAAATTGCATCCAATAGATTATATGATAACGCTATAGTTGTACCTTGTTACCTCATCATTAACGTTTCTAAGAAAAAGTTTTTTGCTCACGACCTGACAAATCTAGAGTAAAAATACCTAATTTGTTTGACAAAAGTCCTCAAAAGGCACATTATGAAAAAAAGTTAAAATTAAAAGGCTTCTTTTTTATTGTCCCTAATTTGCTTGCTGTTGATAATTGTCTGTTTTTTTCCACAGATGAACTTTCCATTCTGGCGTATCGGCACACAGGCGGATGCGGCCGCACTCTTTAAGGCATTGGAGCTATGCTACCTGTGAATACTTCAAAGAAGAAAACTAAATTGCTCTGTATTGTTCCTATATATGTCTCCGTAAGGAAGAAGGGCTACCTGATTACTTCATAAAAAGAATTCATGCAGAAGAAACACCAAATTAGTTTTTGTCGGTCTTGCAAATAAGAAGAAGAACAAGGAATAATATAAGCGCACAAAATAGACCTATCCGTAGTGAATGGGTAATGATGTGGATAACTTGGCTATGCGAATGCGTTGATGACTCTGTGATTATTACACTAAAATCACGATGATGATAATGATTCTGCGGTGATGGCCCTATTCTACCGTTTAGAAAACAATTAAATTACACACAAACACGTTATTATTATGTCACAGTCATAAACATTATATTATATTTTTAGCTTAAATACCGATTGCCTCTCTCCCTCACTTTTTGCTAATATGTGTGCGTGCTAAGTTTGTAGGCAATACCATTCTGTAGACTTACTAATGAGGTAACGATCAAGTAGTGCAGCAGCAATGCAAGTCAGGTTTGGTAATAGATAGGCATAAATAAATAACAATATCATTCGTATAACAGCCTACCTTGCTTCCTTCCGGTTTCTCAAAAACTGCAATGGATATGCATCACCAGCATGCACAATCAATGCACACATACTTAAACAAACTTGATTACATATTTACTCGTCTTGGTACAAAGCGAAACAAAGCATTTCATTTTTTATTTATTTCATTTAAAATCCGCTGCTTGATTCGCTTTGGTAAATGGTGACATGCGATGGTAATCACGGAGTTCTCAAAAGTCACCTCTCTCCAACCCGAGTACAATAATTGTTTCCTTTTGTACGTATTTAATGCGTGTGCATATAGATGCCTCATTGCCTTGCTTTATATTTAGTTTGTATGAAAATTAGTTACGGAAATGAATGGAAGGGAAACAAAGGAGCCAGTGTGTCAGAGTCAGTGCTTGTTATTCAATAAGGTGTTTGGCAAAAGTGTGCACAGCGCATCCCTAAACAAAAATCAATTCCATCTCAGCGTCCTCCTTTTTAGTGCCATACGCAGAGACAGCACACTAGCACATGCGCTAACTGCGGCAGCCAGTCACGGCGAATTTAAAAATCAATTGATTACTTATTTCAAATATTTATGTTGGTTTATTCTTAGATAATTTATGATGCAAGCGTGCACCCTAAAATACTAAAAATGTTTACTGACCTATACCTGCTCTCTTATAATTGGCATCAAGATACTTTATCTTATTTTTTGATTACTTATTGTCTGAATCAACATTGATATCATCACAGTTCAAAACTTTTTATTTTCTCCATTACATCTTATACTGTTCCTCTTGATCAAGTGCCAAATTACTAAAAATATATCTACTTAATGAAGTACAAAGCTATACTCAGAGAGAAATCCACCAATAAACTCTGTTAATAAGAAGAACAAGTTATTAGATGGCTCTCTTGGGCTGGTTGTTCAATTAAGTCAGGCGAAAATTACGAAAAGCTTTAAAAAGAAAACATAATACATCTACCTACCAATGTGACATGGCTCGTGTGAAAAGAGTTTTTATGAGCTGTTTGTAAAAAACTTCCTTTTATTTCCGCTGCTGAGAATGTTCGATGATGCAAGTCAGCCTAAAGGCACATATAAACGATGCCCTATTTTTAATTTAAACAAATTTTAAAAGTTATATAGTGTGTTATGTACTATTTAATTTCACGGCTTATCAGTAGAACTGTAGTTGGTGGTGGTGTCCGGAAGGATGGATAATTAACTTGCTCGCACTCACACAGAGAGAGACTTTGAATGCCTACATAATCGACACGCACTTTTGCCTGTACCCAAAATTATCTCTTTATGTTCTCATAGTAATGCGGAATGTGGCTGTTTTCCAATTCCCGGAACAAAATTTGCAATACAGCTCTAAGTACCCCTCAATAGTTTATCATCATGGTAGAGTTGGTATGAAGGTGACCACCTCCACCATATCGAGAGGGGAAGGCGGAGGTAAGCGTGACGAGAAGTTACGTATTTTTTAAAACACACCTATTGCAATCCCATGATTTTTTTTACCTTACTCATGTAATTCCATTCTTTGTTTTACATTCTTATAAAAAGAATTGAATCGATAAAAAATGTAACAAGGTATAATAGTAAAATAATGATATTGTATAAACTGGCGATGAATCAAGGAACACGACTTAATCAGAAAGTCTCGTGCCGTAAATTAAAAAACGGTGGACGTATACGCATGAATTTCATATAAACTATGCCCACACATATAATTTCAATATTTATAAATGAATCATGCATATTATAACCTACTAATAAGTTATGTAACAAAAACGATCATGATCATCACATTTAATAAATACACTTTACTCTCTACTCATGAATAAATAGGCTGTAAAGAACTTTAATTTACTATTCCATTCTCCTTCTCCTCTCTGCTGCTTGCACACAAACCGCAAATAACTTACTCAAATGATATAATATATATTTGTTCATTGTCCAATTTAAGTCAGTCAGTGAGAGTCATTCATGCAAGAAAAATGATCTTGTTATTTAATACTACGACTACTTATTACTATATACGTTACTGGGCTGCTATAAATATCAGTGGATTCCTTTATCCGCTACACTGTCGAATAATAATATATGGCACACGCACGTACGTTAGGAATTTAATGATGCCAAGCCATATATGAAAAGATAACAATAAGCCACCAATGCACATGCATCCATTCAACGATAAGTTAATCATTCATCATTAAAACATTGAAATAAGCAGAAAAAATTAACGCCAAAATAGCCAAGATACAATATGTAACGGTAACGGCCACTCGCCCTCTTTCCTGCTTGCGCATAGTCTCATATTGTACATTAGTTAAAAATAGTCTTACCTGAGAGGTTGTCAGTTGCTTCGCTTCTTAATAATGTCATGGTACACCTAGCTATTTAGTGTCAGACTTTAAAAAATATGTAAATATCAAGATGAAATAATGTGACATAATACGTACTATTATCTCATACGCACATTAATTATGTTTTTAACGACTTTATTATTTATTCAGATTTCCCTACAAGTATCGTGTGATTTGTCCTACTTATGTAGTAGTATTTAAAACAAATCAGTGCGATATATGGCTTTAAAATATTTACGGTGAAAGCACATCATTATCCTCTGTCATAATAAGTTTGCCTAATTGGGAAACAGAACCAGTAAAGCCAATTGATTCCGGGCTACTACTTTACCAGGCACCTGTTTCCATGATTTTGTTTGCCTGTTTTATTATACTACATACACATTTACAAACGCTTATGTTATCCATCATGTAAATGTCAGTTATTTTTTGGAATGAAATGAATGGAAAATTTAAATTCAACATCATCTTTTCTGTTACATCCTTCAATGTTTTTTCGTATAACAAGATGTTTGTATCTAGTTTTGTTTTGGCGGTGCCACATTGTTAATTGTTAACTAATGTAAAGAGAATTAAAACGTATTACACTGCATACACATTAATTTTGTCTTGTAACACGTTATCGTTACTTAGTTTTAAGTAGATTTTTTTCGGAATATTAATGCACCGTGCACCATGCAGTGCACGTACATCGCACACACTCCATCATTCTTCATTCATTTTAGTCTGAAAACATCACACACACTTTTTTGAATGATTTTATTATATCACCATTAAATCTACCTACTTATACGTAACACGTAAGTAACTATAATGTATTTTACGCGGTACTTATAATTTAATACTTTACTGTTTTATAGTAGTACCTTGTCCTATAGCCATAAATGGTTATTGTCATGATTAATGGTATTATTACCACATGTAATTTTTAAATAGTTGTTAATGTTGAATGTTTATTTGTAATCATAACATACAGAATAGTATTTAGCATATGTATAAATTGTACTATAGTAATGATATGAATGTATAAATCTGTATCCTGTGTAAAATGTATAAATCTTCCAAAAATTATGTGAAGAGCAAGACAACACAGAGAACCATTTCGCGAGCAAAGAATTTTTTGAGTAAAAAAGTATGTAATGTTTAAAAACTTTATTTCTTTCAAACAAGCACAATCATCGCATAAATCCTTCTTATTAAAGAAGTTTTTTTCTTTAAAAAAGCATAATGGGTAGCGCACCACGCCACCATCACCACTTTCACTCTCACTTGACTTGAGAGGAAAAAAACGCATCATGATCACCATCATCTACAGTAATACATCATCTTGCCAATGCACGAATCTCAAATTCTCAATCTCGTTAAGACATCCCATACTGTGAACAACAACAATGCAAAGTATAATCTGTCTATCTGTCTGTTGCTCTATATATACATCAGCCTCTGAGCCTCAGTGAACCTCGCCTTTTTTCACGTTGTTGGCAGCTCGTTCACAATTTTGTTTCAAAAATGTTATTATGTCTGTCTATTTATTACATAAAAACCTCATCTCAAACACCGACCCGGCCATAATAAAAAAAGTAACAAGACCGTGTGCGCAATAAAAACCGCTAGTTGCTGCTGCTGAAGGCTAGTAATTGTACTCATTATCAATTTATTACCATCCTTACACTAGTTTCCCACTGCACAGTGATAGTTCAATGCATTATTATTCAATTCATTCACTTTTCAAAAATTCAAGTCTTGAAGTGTGCCACTTTATTCCCTTTAAAATATGTGTATACTATACAAGTCTGCATGTGTCAAACATTTTAGCAAAGGCAGAAAAATACCTGTTCTGTTTTGTGAATGGACGCATAAAAATACATTTCATTTTCTTTCATTTCCTGTCTTCCTGTCTTGTTATTTCCATTTAGTGGGTATCATGTAGGTGTGCACGCTGCTGGGAGTGTGTAGGATTATATCATCCATTATGCAAATTAAATGGAGTGCACGCTGCATATAAAAATCTGTAGATGCCTATGAATGATGACGGTTCTTTTATTGGGGCTAATCCCTAGAGAGATTAAGAGCGATTAAGGAGAGACGCCAATACAAGTCAATAAAAAATGTTAAAAAGCAAAGAACGCCGCGTGTGCGCTCATTTTTTTTGCAAAGCCATTCTCCCACGCTGATCCACTCTAAATTTTTGTATCGGGTGGTGGCGTTTCTGCAACTTGCGGCTTTTTTCTTTTGGAATAAAGAATACCAAAGATGCGGATCAAATGAACAAAAGAAATGTTGAATCGTTGCAGCAGCACACATTTGCAATGCAATTTTTTACTCTGTACATGTATTCAGTAATCATGCGGAAACTATTTATTGTAGATGGTCCCCTATAGGTTACATGAAATGAAAAATCATTAGATTTCATAACAACTTTACAATTTAGTGGTTGAATACAAGTAACGGCGGATCTCGGGAAGAAGAAGTGGGTGATAATTAAATATGCACTGAAAGCAAATACACTCATGTTTCGAGGGGTTCATACTTGATTCATGAGAACAACAAAAAATAGATAAACTTCTCCTTGGCTTGCGTCGTCGCCTTCTCCATCTAAAATGAAAAATGACAGGGTTTGGTGCTAAATGCTCATAGGCATTGGTGCTGAGAGTTGTGCAATGACTTGTCTATATATCAAAACCGCTTTACCTTTGAATTAATTAGAGCATGCCGAGAAAAAACGAAGAATAAGAAGAATAAAATGTGGACAAAACCATTATAGATTGTGGTCGTGACACGACCTGAAACCTGCTGAACACAATAACCACGCCACAGGTACACAAGACTTGAAAGCTTGTTACGTTATACGTAATTGTCTCTCTTGACAAAAATCGGTCTGATCATCTTGCTTTCAATTTCTGTTTTGTGCTTTCATCATCCTCATTATCGCATACAATTATAAAATGCTTCTACAAGAGTAGAATATAGGCAAATGGAAAAATGGGAATCTAATTAAGATCAAGCTCGTCGTGTGGTGATCCCGTCACGCCATGCCAATTCGACTTTCTTATCGCTAATATTATTAGCGCATGTCATTATTATGTCACAGAGAAATAGTCCAAGCGCAACAACACTTCTAGTAGTGTAGCTCAGGACATATATTTAGAGTTGAGATTTTTGTCGCTGTTACCGTAATATGTTTTAGGTCGCCCATTGACTTTAAGCAAGATCCTCAAGATATGTTTTCATTTTCACGCAAATTTGTGCTGCAAATGAATGAAAAATGAGCTTTTAGCTGTCAACTCATTCCTCCTCAGACCGATTCATGTCATCGATAATAAATTTATTTTGAAAACAGTCTGCAGTGTGCAGCCTGCCAACAGAAATGAACAAAGCCAGACTCACGCATGACTATAATAGCAATAACTAAAAAATTGCCAAAACTCGGGTGTGGCTAATCACTAATCATCTTATCGTCGCTATTTGTTTCGCTATCTCCCCAACTTTTATTAAAATCCAGCTGTCTGTTTTTAAACAACGAGATGGGACAATTCTCGGAAAAGTAAACAGTAATAAGTCATTTTTCCCGTTAGACTATTCAACAAGCTTGTCATTTTGTGTACTAGGTATGTATATGAATTTGATTGAGATATTGAACTGTTGGCCACGCCAACGCCAATAATAATGCCAACTATTTTCATTCTACTCGTCATAGAAATTATTATAACAATAATATTTTATCTACTTATCTGGTCCTCATCACATCAAAAAGTAATAAAAAGTATTTTCAATTGAAATTCAAAATGAAATTTGTATTTGCCTTTTTTATTGTTGTGCAAATGAGTGTTGCTCTCTAAAATGAAATCATTTTTTGATATGATGATCATCGTTGACTTTGTTGCTGCGGGGGCAAATGAGCCAAAAGTTATTTGTCATTTTGATTGTTACAACTGAAGCAACTGCTTTGCTATTGCATAATAAGCAGCAATATAAAAAGGTAGTTTAAGTAGTTCGTCCGCTCCAGATTACCATGGCGATGATGATGATGATCACGAAATCATGAATGGGCAACAGCAATCTAATGGCAACATATTGAAAATCATTAATTTGCTTTATGATGAAGTAACTTAATCGTTCTAGATTCGAAATTCCTACACAAAAACAATAAGAGAGGGATCATGAACGGTCATTCCATAATGATGTGATGATGATACTCGCATCTGATTGGAAATGAACTAATTAAAATTGAAATACAAAGTGCATGTTTAAACTTTAAAGTGGCTTCATTAACCAGACTATTTGGAACGATGATGATCATGATCACGATAATTTCTCGATGGAGATGGCATGTTTTCAGTGTTTTGGACTGACCTACATTCTTTCTTTGCGGTTGAACATGAAATTCTCATTAAATTTTTGTTTGCTGTTGTAGCAAACAATAATCTTAGAATTGCACACAGGCCAACCCTATAAAAAGTAGAATCTAAAATAGAGTAGTCTATAAATAAAAAATACCTCTAGTAATTGAGTGAAACGTGCTGATTGACAAGCCAACGAAGACTGGCGTTGGCAGTGACAATCAAAAATGGAAAAGCATTGTAGCAAACTGCAGTTACACTGGGTTGTGTTGCGCAACCGATTTGTAAACATGTTTGTATTTTGAATAGTATTTTTAACAGATATTTCGTCATCATCATTCCACGGTCACTGTTACTATTTAGCAAATTATCATCGTCACTATAACATATAACAATTCTATATTATAGTAGATCGAGAAACTGTCTCGGACAGGCAGAAGTATGTTTACATGACTTTACTGACAGTAGAAAAGGGCTTGGGCTGGGGCACAAATCAAAAGCATAAAACAGTGATCTTGTGATCTTGATACGTTCACTTATTCAAACAAAGGGGAGCTGTCGATGAGACCATGAACTGTTCGTGCTAATCAAACAATCGCTTTAATCTTTCACAGGACATTATACTTTCATTAAAAGTAAATTGTAATGCTTGTTGCCATGATGAATAACTTGTTACCAACAGGCAAACATTTTGCAAAAGTGAAACTATGGAAACTTGTTTCTGATACATTCCCTTTAGCCTTGCTTGAAGCTGAGCCTCTGGATGCATAGTGTCTCTCTTCAATCAGTTTTGCATTCATTACTAATATCTTGAGATAAAAATTCATTATGTTACACAAAGCTTAAATCTATGTACCTGCAACAAAGTTTCAAACTTATCCAAGTTTGCGAATTTTGATGGAATTTTCCTGTTCATCATGGAATATTATTTTGGTCAACACATTATGGTAAAACCCGGGGGTTTAAAATGTAACATGCTACGAGGCTAAACATATGCTACGCTCACTATTTACCAGCAACTTTGTTTCGTATGATTTTTTTCATTATGAAATATCTTAACACACCCTTCATTAAATTTACCTGGTATGCATGCTGTCGCGGTGGCGTACGCGTGGTCGTGATGTGTTGTTTCAAGGGTCAAATTGTCTGGACAGTCTTTTCAGGCAAAGACTAAGCATCAAGATGAGCTATGATGTGGTTATGCTGTCAGTATCTTAATTTGGCATGGTACGGATACGATACTGGCAGGTTATGTAATGTAATAATAGGATACTGTTAAGTACTACTTGTGCTTCGTCAAGTTTTGCCAGATTTGCATAAGAAATTACAGGAGTGCAATGTAACATTTTTTGCAAAAGTTTTGACAGGAAAATTAAAGGTTTTCAGGGTAACACACTAAACAGTTGGGATATATTGCAGTCTCTCATTATATACTTCATTGCTATATGTGTGATATTGCAAATAAACTGATCGTGCTATGACGCTGCGCTGCTTTTGAAAGTACGTAAGTTGTAATACTTGTGTATACCTACCTGGACCTACGCAATGTCATATGATGAAGTATTTTAGAAATCTTTACAAGGTTATCCTGAATTTTCTATGGGAAACTTTCCGAGACTAGATTTTACTGCTTTCAGAAAAACCTTTTGAAAACACGCGCAACAAAGGGGTTTACCAACAAACGCCGACGATGAAGTACAGGTAGCACTTAAATCCAGACACAAACATGCGTCATTAGTTATACCTATATTAATTGTGCGAATATTCGCACTATCATTTTCGGACGTGTTAACGCTTAAAACCTTACTATGACGTAGTGGAAGCTTTGTCAAAACCCGGAATTATGTTTACATACTTGTAGCATAAAGTGTGTACCATGGCTAAATATGGAAAAAGTTAAATGAGGCATGCCATCCTGTTCTGCTTTGTTTCAAGAAAAGGGTTCCAAGAAAACTCATTAATGTTCAATGAAAAACAACGAAAACTGCATGCTTACCTACAATTCGTTATGCATCGTCATCCTGTCTATCATCATGATATCCATCCACACGTGGTGACATTGGGAAAGGTTAGCGTTTCCCTTATATGTCTGATTTGTCGGTAGTCGCAACACATTTTTGTTGATACAAAATAAACAAGTGATAAGGGATCGTTACCAAGTTACCACAATGCCAAGACATGATAAGAATCAAAGATTCATTGTGCTAGTAAGAAACTTAAGTCAGTATGAACTACACCACATTTCCGTCAAATGCAAATAAAGTATTAAAATCTATGTCTATTTGTAAATTTACATCACAATTTATTCCAAATCGATGTCATTTATATCTTCGCCCTGATTTATACTTGATTAGGACAGTTAATAATTATGAACCAATTTTTACAGCATTCCTTTTAAAATACTCAAAACTAACCCATTCGAATTCCCAAGCAATAGCAATGGAAATGATTAATGCGCATTTATCACTTTTGTTCATCTCTGCCTTTCGCCATCATCCTCAGTGGAATGGAAATTGTGTGCCATGGTTACTAACTACCAAAGTCTTTTCTTGCTAAAATAAATACCAAAACGAGTTGTTAGTCACCACAGAGGCTCTTTTTTAGTGTTAAGGTTGTTGGAAGTAGCGTTCTTGTATTTATATAATTTAAGCTATTTATTCTGTAATACCAGAAAAAATCTCCGGTGTACTTGCTGAAAGACATAAAATACATACTACACTCTTAAAATTTAAATGCAACAATCACAATGTTACTACTGCTTGCGCAAAGTGCCTTATCATCATCTAACTAAACACGCACTTGAAGTTAGCACATTTCACCACATATATCAAACCGTGTTCATATATCATTCTAGTTTTAAGCAGTTAGCAACATATATGCATTATCAAAATCAAAGCAGATAAATTCCATAAATAGATAGTACTGTTAACTTGACAGTTTGGTTATGTCCCTGTCTTTTCTTAAATCCCAGTGCATGTAAAACTGCAGTTAATTAACTGAAAGCCTGCACAACTTTTTATTTGTACTAGAAAATTATTGTTATTCATTGTTGTCAACATTAGCACTTTGTCAAGCGCAAATATCCATTACCATTTACCACAGCAGTGCAAGTATAGCACCACCACATGGCCTTTTCCTTGACCATACCACCGCACCGTCACCAAACCATAATGATAATATGGAGTGTACCCAGAATGATATCTTAACAAAAAGACGGTTTAGCATTTTAGCAATCAAAGTCATCATGATCAGTGACAATGTTGTGTTAAAGTCGAAGTCAAGGTGTAATAACAATAATTTCATTGTTAAGTACACAGTCATCTTACAAACGTTAAAACCACCTCATTGTCGTCTTGGTAGCCTTACCAACGAGAGAACTCCAAAAATATTAATTCAACTACCATTTCACACTACTAATACATTTTATTTTATACTATTTCAGTTGCTAATACGGTGACGATGACGATAAACACGAACCAAGTATCAGAAAATAACACATCACAGCAATAATATGGCAACAGGAAATGCAAATGATTGCTACTATTATTACGTTACGTAAATTAATTTAAAGTATCATGACTTGATTATTATACTCTGTAGATGTGTCACAGTGTCTTTACTTCAAAAACCTCTAACTTTACCAAATGTTCCCATTCATTACTCAATTAATATTCCGGAAGTAGAGTGTGTAACTGTGAAGGAAGCGCATGGACATAAATATACCTACAATGTACATTTTGTGAACATGCACATATATTTACACAACCAAAAATGAGCCGTGCCTATTTTCATTTAATTTTTTACACATTCATTTTCTGTGCTGCTGAAAACTCTACATTAAAATGATAGTCGTTATGAAAATATGGTATTATCATTACTACAAGAACTGGTGTAAAAAGTCAAAAGTGCACATTAAGAAACTAGCACTATTATTTTGCTGAAATGTGTGTATTATTTTGGTGCGGTACCACCTTTATCACCACACAGATTAAATTACTCACCTACCTATCAAACTTACCTACCACAGGCAGTAAGATGATAATAATATACAAATGCATATTATACGACACGCTCAGTTAGCAAAAAACAGTGTTCCTTTTGCCATACCTTTTGTCGTTTTTTGCATTCTCTTGTGCCCGCCAATAACTGCCTTAACAACAATATATCACATGTATAGTTTTTATTATTATTATGATTGTTGTAGATTAAAAGCCTTATAAATACAAAAAGCCATGCTACAGCCAGCCATTAGCCATGCATGCTCGCGTATTGAGCACACACGAAAACTACTTGTTGCTCTGCCCTGGCCTATGAATGTTTTTTGCAGGAAGGAAGGAAGTCTTTTTTCTATGTCTTTAAGACAGAAAATGAAAATGGGATTGCAGCAGCATAATAATTTTGATTGCATTGCAGAAGGCAACAATGTAAAAAATGTGTTATCTTTCACGTACAAACAAAATAACTAGTTTTTTGGCATAAAAGTAGGCAAGACAAAAGAGGGATGGAGGATAGAGGCGAGAAAAATGTGGATATTACTGTCATAATATAATATGAGAGCGACTACGTATGAGCATTTAAACAGGTAGTAACGCCATCAAAATTACTAATCTTTACGCGTTGTAACTTTTGGGGACTGGTTTGGTCTGATTATTGTTACATAACAATGGTAACAATAAAATTGTGAGCAAGAGTGTTATATAATCAAGAAAACATGGAATTGTCTGATGATAGAAGCTGTGGTAACATTTTTACTAGAAAAAATGCTAGAACTTGCACAGCTATTAAATAGTGTACAGTGTTTTGTAATACAATTGAGATTGGGACAAATTGGTTTAATGTTATCACTTACACTTGACATTTTTGATGTGATCAATGGCTCGCCGTCGTGTAACTGCGAACGAGAAAACATATAAGATGACAAAACATTGCGCAGACTTTTTAGAAGACCAAATAATAACTAGGTACTTTTCTACTGTCTTTGCATATTATTTAAACAATGGCTAGTAGAGATTTTTTATGCAAAATGGAAATGTAATAATACCCTGGTGATATTTAAAATATTCCTAAGGTGTAAATTAATGCAAACTGGAAAATTTTGTTCCAAGTTAGCTCAAAATTTGTTTTGTCACTACTGCTTGATGAATGAGAAAATTGCTCTGGTACCTGTAAATCATATTTCTGCTAATTGCTAACTATTCATTAAGCACTAAGATCATTAGAAGAGTTCCATATAATGACAAGCGTTTACATTTTACGATTTGCTACTGTGTTAATCTATCCACGTGACATTTAATGTACAGCAGTAGTAAGTAATATAATAAAGTTAAAGCTATGGAAAATTTTAATCCGAAATTGTTCCCGGAAAATGTTCTCAGAACAGCGACAAATGGGAGAAAATTCATATTCCACTCTTCATCTGCTTTTTACATTGAGTATCCCAGTCTCCAATTCAAAAGTGTTGTTGACCCCTTGAAGAAAAGATTTTGCATGTACGCCGGTAGTGTTGGCATTTACACGCATTATTTTGCGTGTGCAAAGATTTTTGTCCATGAGAAACGCTGCGCTGGCAAAAGACGCTTGGCAAAGGATGATGACAGTTGATGTATCAGATGTATCATCCATCCTGGTCTTCGTCATTATCATGTTTCATATTCTCTTAATGTTTTTCCTCCTTTTCTTCTTCCATGTGTGTGTGTTTGCAGCTGTGGCTTAATGAATGCCAACGAGAACATTGACCCAACCGCTTTGCTTATTGGACAATAACAATGTGTCAGAGGTATTACTACTACTACTACGAGTACTATTTTTCTATTAAGATTATGCGTACCTCGTAGTAACAATGTTACTCACCTGACGATAATAATTTTTCCACCGTCATTAGCAATATTATTGCCTATTATGCTCTTTCATGGAGAAAAGAGAGGAAAAGTGAGCAAAAAACGTGCGCACTGGCTTGTAATTGAAAAATGCAAAACCAGGCATGTTCATCCATCCCCCTCTTTTCAAATTTCTGTGTACAACAAACCCATTCAACAAGGTAGAATGCTAATGCCTCTCATTACTGCATTTATCACCGCATTCCATTACTTTTACGCACCACAACGCAACAGCGCACGCACACGCACACCATTCTAGATTGTAGTAGTAGGTAGTTTTTTATGACATTGCACATTACCAGTGGAGTAGAAAAGATTAGTAGTACAATGAATTAATGATGTCCATTTTTCTTTTGCGCTGCCACAAAAGAGCAGAGGAACAACACAATGCCTTTTACCGTATCCATCATGTCCATCCATCTATCCGTTCCCTTCTTGCCTTTGCGTAATTTTTTCATAAAAAATCCTTTTCTTTTTTTGCTGTTTGCATTTCTGATTAGCATTTTTACTGCAGCAGAGCAGATCAAAAGAGAAAAAATAGGGTTTATGTCCTCTTGAAAATTTAGCCTTGAACTTTTGCAAGTGACTTTTTAAAATATGTGTTCTGCTCCTTCTACTCAACAGAAACAGAAAGGTTGTTATGTAACCAAAGCAATTTGACAAGACACGTTGACATGACAACCAGACACCATGAACGGGCGGGTGGCGGTTGATATTTTTAAAGGGAATTAATATGAAAGGGATAATGGAGAACTGAAATGGGATCATTGTTAAAAATGTTATTGTTGCGGCGTGGACGACGTGATCATGGTGAGGTGACGACAAACAACACAAGAGTGTCTTGTGTTTTAACTGCTATTTATTTCATGAGAGCCGACATGAGTCTCAGCCTCTCATCAGCGGCGGAATATTATTGTATTTTGCAATTCAAAAATGGAAAAGAACAAAAATGAAATTACACATGACTAAAGACATGTTGTACGATGTTCTTCTGTGTTGTTCAATAAATACTTGAAAAAGCGTGTTCCATCTTAATGTTCAATGCTGGTGGTATCATGTCCTAACTGTGTGGCGTGGCGTTGGTGTATGATCTCCATTAACCTCTGAGAGGCTATTGTGGTGCTAATTAGTTTATTTTGATGGAGGTGCGTGTAATGAAAAATCGTATAACACCTTTCTTCACGCATTTTTTTAGAAAGATTGATTTTGTACATAAAATAGTGGCTTTTTTACTGTGACTTAGATGGAGTATGAGTATTGAACAGTAATTGCTTTGTAGAGTGAATGTGCAGAAAAGAGGGTGGATTGTATTGCTAGTGGTTGAGGTGCACTTTTATCGCCAGTATAGCCGCTAAATGCCATGCAGCTCATTATCATTACGTCACATTTTGTGAATAAATCATTTTTTACTGTTCAATTTGTCAATTTCTTCTTCAAAAAACAGAGATACGAAAGGGAGCAAGGTAAAAAGAAATGGAAAAAGAATTGGTATTGACTTAAGTATTTTTTACTGAGCAAAGCGTTTATTGTTGCACTTTATATAATTTTTCATAATATTTCTTGTGGAATGTTGTACATTTCATTGTGTAGAAGGCCTTTCATTTTCATTCTTGCTTGTGTCGTTTTTTTAAAAAGGACTAACATGCGAGATTGAGTGTTATAATGATATTGGTGATTTTGATGTATTACAAAATTCAGACAGCTAATGAGGTCTTGAAATTAAAAAAAATATTAGTTTATTACTAGAAGAAATCCGCTAAAATTCCAATCATTGATTCATTGACGCAATAAATGCTATAATTGCTATTGAAAGTTGAATTGAATCATATATTCACAATTTACAATCTCAAGGTTTCAAGTATCAGTGAATAGAATAGATGTAGTTTTAGCTTGATTTCTGCAGGCACATTCTTCCAATTGCTTGTGTATGCAATGCATTGCGTGAACTTGGACCATCAAACATATCAGAATTGATTTTTTCGTAATTCAATAATACGAAAATGCACTTTCACCAACGAATCCCAAATCATGGAGCAATACGAAAGAAGTACTTGCGTGTTATTTTTGTGAACGAATAATTTCTGACATTGTAACTATAACATTGTGAATACCACCTGACCAGGCCATTAGTTTAATTAAACGTGTGGTTTATCTTTACAGATTATATCGAAACCATGAAACATGAATTGAAATCATGTTAAATTGCTTTAACCTAATAAGCAAGATACAACGATATTGGTTGCAGTGGTCCACAGCTCCTTTTGTACCTTTACTTTACAATCAACTGGAGAATGAATCGTATTTCTTATAAACATTACTTATTTTATGTACTTGGGATATTAATATGTACACGAGTAAATTTGCCATGTTCGGGATCCATAATAACCTACATTAACTAGTAAATAGAGCAAAATCTTAATGTGCACGGACATCTGAGCAAATATGCTAGCCACAGCGATGATGGTGGATGTACTTGGTCTTAAAAATATCATTTTTTCTTCCAACCGGAAGTACATTTTTCTTTGCTGCTACTACATATAAGGCATTTTATTATATACAGAAGTGCAAAGAGCACTTAAAATTGTGTACATTGAAAAGAGGCTATTAGTACGGATGAGTTTGTAAAATTCCTTGCAGTGCAGCAATAGTAGTGAACAGTTAGCAAAATGCAATGGTAACACTACCATAAAAATAATTTGCAAAAAGGTCTATTAAACGGGAAATAAAATGATAAATAAGTGCAATTGTTGTGTTGTAGTAGTAGAAGTCAGCGCATACAGACCAAAGTGCCATTGGGCATTCAACCGAGCAATTGGCTAAAGTGGCAGTGGCGGCTGTGTCCTTCCTTCTTTTAATACCAATTTTAGCCAAAAAAGTACAAAAAGAGCCTTCCTCATCACATAATCGTCATTATCATTACCAATTATACCAGCAACGTGCATTCACAGCGCGTAACCTAGTAGAATGGCAAGTGGAAGGCTACAAATTTTTTTTGTTGAGAGAATTTTTATAGTTTTGCGAACGAAAACAGACTGTGTGCCCTCTACTGAACAAACAAAATGGAGAATTTAGATAGATAAATGATAAATGCAGAGGAATGACTCAATGACTGTATGTCTGTGTGTGCTCAACAATGACAAAATGGAAGAAAAAGCACGTCAAAATTAATTAACCTTTGAATCGATTTTTAGCCAGTTCTCCCACAAGCCGTGCACACAGTCAAATATCTCGGCTGGGATACTCGCAATTTTACACACAAAAAAGTAAAGAGCTACTGCTGCTTCCACATTTGTAATAGACAATTAAACAACGACATAGAAACAATAAAGCTAATGAGTGACGTAAGAAAGGAAGTAGTTACGTACAATGGGCTTACCAAAACCACCAAAATATAGCAAAACAAAAATGATGAAGCAGTAGCAGCAGAAGCATGCCATTTTTTGAAAAATAAAAAAACAATAAGACCTGTGCACATCGTCACAGGTTCAGTCAGCGTGCGTGGAAACCGGAAATTCCATACTGGTATGTACTTAGAAGCAGACAAAAACAACAAATTGCTGAATTTTTGGCTTAGGTGCGCTGTGGATCTCTACACTCTACTTATTATTTTGGTGTTGTGATAAATATTTTTGCACATTTAAAAATGCTAAATGCTTGGATGGTTTTTGAATAACAATGATATTAATAAATGCTTGCCATGACGAAAGACAGTCCTTTATTGTTCCGTGTAGCTTATTTGTTGATTTGAATTTCATATATAATAAAAAATAAATTTGGGCAACAAGTGCATAAAATTATAGGGTTCTCCTTGTTCATGTGCTCTGCGATAGAAATCAATTGGTGTGAATACCTGTGTAAACCAAGTCGGAAAACAATGTTTAAAGGGTTCATTAAAAATGCATATACCTATGAGGTTCTCGTACAAAGTGTGTATATTGCGTACGATAATATAAAACACAGATCCTTTATGGCATGACGTTAAGAGTAATAAAGTATACACGCGGTTAGGAAAGTGTAAAGCTAATTTTTAAAACCATCAGAATCGTACTAAATTTATTGATTTTTTGTTTAGATCGCTTTTGTATTAAAATCAGATTCTTATCTTTCGATCTGTTTCAGCTGCCTACTATACTTCTACTGCAGTATGCCGTTGTTCAATTTGTTTGCATATTGAATATGCTTTTGCTGAATCACCCTATCAAAAGGAATGAAATCCCTATTTAGTACTACTATAAAAACGCATAATAATTTATAATTCTTTGCTTGATAGAGCTCAACTCTTCCTGCATTTTAATTTTCAAGCGAACTGTTCCTTCGATTCTGAGTCGAGCGAGCGAGAGGACCGCAAATGTTTGATTAGCATACCGTCATGTAAACGTAAACCTAACTACGCCTAGATTACGGAATCGTATATAAAATGGGGGATCTTTTGATTTAAAAAATATTTATTGTTTTTACAGGATAAATTAAAGTTGCACTGTGTATTTTTCTACATTTGATATTACATTCTTTTCAAATGGAACGTTGCCAAGAGAAACAAAAGCCAATAAATATTAAGTTGACAGGAGGTGCAATTTCAGGTAACATGTCACCATCAAAAGTATTCGTACCAAATTTCTAAATAATACTACGACGAGGAATATGAGATTAAAGCATGTAAGGTGGTTGGATTGCACTTTGCACTGATTATTGTTTTTTACTGGATGAAGAAACATCCTGAAGCTATGTGTGCGCACACACATCTTATGTGCATCCATTTAATTGGCATTGTATGTTGTTTTTGCTTTACCACAGAAGAGCACTTATCGCAGTCAATGTTTGCACTTTTGCACATTATTCATCAACATATCATTTTTTGATCATCATATAATCATCATCGTTATGGCCACCACCAGCTTACTGGGTGGTGTTCTGGTGTTGCACACCAAACTATGTGCAATGCAAAACTACTGCAGTAATAAAAATGTTAATACGGTTTGCACAAATTGTGAACTACATACATTAAAAATGCAGTCAAGTTAAGAGAGTAGTGATGATGTAGGAGAAACAGCAAACCATATTTTTTTCAAGTTTGAAGCAATAGTCTCAACTACTGCCTCCTGCAACCTACTCAACTTTAGCAAACAAACTTATTCTGAATGCAGAAGTCACCAAGGTATTGCCAAATACTCATCATCAACATTGTAAAAATGTTATTATGGACATATCATAACATTTTTGTCCCTTTTCAAAATGAATGTCGTATGTACGCCTTAGCAAGATCTCCTCCTCCTTTGGCTGCCGTTGACAAAGACCTGAAACTTTTTAAAGTGACATTTTTACATAATGGCAAGCACATTTAAAGCAAGTACGCCATCACCGCCATAAAATCATATCTATGATACATTATGCAGCCAACTTGTCTACTGTGCAAATCTTGTACTTTTTTTTGCTAAAGAAGCCCTTATCAAGTCATTTTCCATTTATTTGCTCTGATTGATGACAGATTTGGGAGCCTCACCCCTTTACTCTTTATTAGTGTCTTTGTTGATATTTCTTTGTATTTGTATTTTCCTACAAGGCATTTTGCGTAGTTTGGGATTATCAGGATTGCTAAATTACCACCGCCACGCCACACTGCATTGCCACTACCAGTCCATCGCCACCACCACAACAGCAACCGCCTAATTCAACTAATTATAATTATGATGATCATGTTGGTATTGCATTGCACTACCAAGCACAGCTCTTCAATGTGTTTTAGTATATCGGCCTATCATCCTTTTAGTCATCATCAAGAGAAGGTTGCAAAGAGTAAAATCCCATTTGCAACAATAATAATGCTACAAAGCTTTTATAACAAGTATTTTATCCTGATTCAATAGATGATGATGATGAGCATGGGGACGTCCATCATGAGTAATAACGGCATTAACTCCAACTCGTCGCTTCGGATAATAAGCCAACGTTGCAAAAAAGTCTTCTTTTTTGCAAATACAAATGTTGAGACGATGTTATCTCTTATCTGAGAATCTTGCGATTTGCTATGTGATTTGATTCAATGAGGAAGTCGTCAGATATCTGATGGCGCTTGCCGTGCTGATTATTACAAAGAAAAAAATAAAAGACACAATATTTTTGCTTTTAACCAGCATTTATGTGTGGGTTGCGAACTTGCATAATCGAATTCTAAAAAATATAAAGGGGATTATGAAGGTTGTCACATTTTGAAATGTTTATGGTGGGACGGCCTGCTGGATTTTGTAAAAAAAGGAATACAGTGGTTGACATGGAAATCAGCAAGGGACCCTCGATCAAGATAAAATTCTTAATTTTGATTTTGCTCATTTTCCCTTTTGGGTTGGCACGGGGCTTATGGCTTCTGCTTTAAAACTGTAAGGTATGTACCGTTACTTTTGATAAACTTTTGCAGAAATGCGTTGACTTAGATGTGCATCTCGTTTTCATTGTTTCACATATTTTTATCATATCGGCAAAAAGTGAGATTGATAATGTTTCATCGCGTGATGTGCTGTGTTCCCTGAGAGAACATTGTAAGAAATAATTTTCTTGTAAAGCGTGCTTACAATAAACCATTTTGTAGCTATTATACAAAAGTGTGTCCTTATAAGTTGGTGTGTTGCATATTGTACAAGAAAACCTTCTTTGTCTGCTTTGATGCTTTGGTGATTTTTTAGGACACGACACTGCGCAAAGAGTTGAGCTCAGATTCTTGTTCAGATTCAGATTCGACGGTTTGAGAAAACAAGAAATACTGTAAGGTTCAACAGGAACTATTCGACAAAGATATACAAACTATATGATTGGCATGAACTATGAACAATATCGGTAATTTGTCACACATGACTCCATGAAACATTATTTGAATAACATTTTTCTTCCTTAAATATTATCAAGACCATGAATCATGGTCCATAATGGCATAAACATCGCAAACACGCGTACGATCAACATAATTTTACTAATTTACCTATAAAACGGGGGTTCCAGTAAAAATATTCTATGCAGTCTTCACCTTCATACTGTGTAAAATGATTCCAAAATTTTTGTGAAACCACATTTTGGAAAGTAAGGAATTATTAGACAGGTTAAGCTAGGAAAGTGCCTCGCTCCAAATGGTAAATATTTACTCTTAAGCACGATATTATAACGATAATAAGTCATAAGAGACCATGCTTGCCTTACCAATTGTTGCATTTGACATGACTATCTGATAACCTAGTGACAATGCAAACAATAAAGGGGAAGTGAATCACTACTGTTCGTGTCATCATGATGAACCTCGTGAAAAACCAAAATTTGCCAGTTGTCTGTATTAAACTCATCCGCCTTTGCTGAATGCATAAACGCAAAATAAAAAATAGGAAAAATTTTATCTGTACATTATAAAAGTTAAAAATATTGTTTATTATGTTACTGAACATTTTTCGTTTTTAACCGTATAGCCTGTCATTATCATTATCGCAAGCAGAGTTGCGGTGGATAGTGATACAGACCTGCAAAGTAATTTCTATAGTTTCTTTTAACTAATTAGGTACATAAAAATCTTCAATAATAGGATTTATATTTTTATTGCGTGTGTCTTATCTGCAGGCTGAATGCTGCACGATAGTTGTTGTGTACCTCATATTCTTTTACATACCAAATTACACAATGCGATAATTTGGTGTATACTATCCGAAACACGTGTACAAAACCGCTACAGTGTTACTTGATTGAAATATTTTACTTGACAGTATAATAAAGTTACGACAAACTGTGGTATCCAATGACAACTTCAAAAGAGTCTTGCCGGATGCCGCAACAAATGAAATAGATGAAAATTAAGCTAATTTGGTAAACTTGCACTTTCCTTCGCTTTTATATGTTTTTGAAGGAAACGTAGCAAAGAGAAAGGAGAATGCATCTCATAAATTTTAACTATTAGTTCACTCATTCTATTTTTTGTGATCTTGATATTTGCCTTTTTTGACGCTTTACCTCGATAACACACAGTCAAATACCTACTTTCAACGCTATTCTGTGTTTGATGTATGCACATTTTCATGCTGTTTTCTGACTAATTCTCCATAATGAAGGGTGTCGCCAAGTGTGCACCATCATGCAGACTTTTTAAACGCAGGCCTGCCAACATTCTTCTTCATATCGTGGTTCTTATTAAATAATAAAGCAGTTGTTATGGTAACGCTAATAAGATTATTGCGAATACATTATCATACCGTGATGATAAGGATGAGGTGATTGTTCGTGAATGAGCTGGTGCTGAAAATGTCCTAGTTGAGCAGCCAACAACCAATTGGGTCACCGTCATGAGAAGGAGATGGATGAAAAAACTACAGCGATTCCAATATGCAAACTTGCATCTCACAAGCATTGTCACAATCTGATTCAAGTGCCTTTGCTTGGTTGCTGTTGCTACATGATGCCGCTTTTCTCCTCGTTTCGTTTCTAGGATGCACCATCATGCGTGTTTGCTGCGTACCCCCAAAAACCTCATGTCATTCAATTGAAAAATGCAGCGCTTGTCATTTATTCCCACTGACAGCAAACACAAGGATCCCTGTGCATGCAAATCATTTTATAGTAAAGCACCTTACTGCAGTACGTACAAAAGAATATTAGATTATTTATGCGATGATGTGTCTTGACGAGCAAAGGGGTTCCGCCAGTGCAACATTATGCATCATCATCCTTCAACAAATTATACGGTTTTTATTCATCAACAGCGGTTGTCCTAGGCAACCGCTTATATAAGATTTACTACACGTATAACAAACTAAATCAACAAATCCAATATGCATACATTCATTTGGTTTGTTGTAAGATTTTTTTTTTGATAATAGTGATTTGTTCATGTGATGATTAGACTAAATATTACGCTTTCGATGAGAGGACGCTTTTAAAGAAAACTTTCTGCTGATAAACAGGTAATACACTGCTCCCCTCTGTTGTCATGGCACCCTGTTATGCATCGCTTTTCTCTGCTTAAAGTACCAAATCAAACCGAATAATTCCTGAGCCCTGAAGTTGATAATAGGGAAGAGCCTTCTATGTCTGTATACTGAAAGCGTATCATTTTTGTGTCCTTTCCATTCATTCTGCTTGTCTCCCAGAAACGTGTGCATCCATCAGTGTGCCATGGTCGGCAGGTAGAAGATGTTGTCGCAGAAACTGGTTATTACCCTATTTTCGGGTCAACTTGTTTTTGCCTGCTGGAAATTATAGTGTTTATGTTCCTGCTCTATACTATGACGTAGGAAATGTTATCATGGCAAGTGTACAATTGAATTGTAAACAACAGGTGCCAGAATAGTAATACGTGTAGTAAGAAAAAAGGCGTGGATCGCCCAAAAGTGTAAAATAAAAATGTACAGAAATCCTCTATCCTATCATTTTAATTTGCCAAAGTAAATCCTTGATCCACCCAATTTTTAGCAATCTGACTTTGTTACCAAGTTCTTTACTTTTGATACAGTTATCTGATGCTGTTGTTGATGTATTTACATTTACCTCACTTTAGATGTACGATTTTCAATTTTCCGAGTAGCGAGTATGTCATATAAAGCAATTACAAAGGATTTTTCAGTTTGTCTATCTTAGCAGGGATGAGACTAAATATATTCTGATTCATGAGTGCCATTGCAATTCATTCATTAGATTTGCTTGCCTGCACCATATTACGCAAGAAGGCGTTCACTTGAATACCTGTGCAAAACCCTTAAATTGTCAAGGATTTTTATCACGATTTTTTGCACAAAAAACATCAAAAGCTTTGTATTAAAACTACATCTGTTTTTGCTCATTTCTTTCACATATCCCAAAGTCTATGCACATTTGACATTTTGTGGAGACAACAGTGACGGTTCAGTAGCGAGACATGAATAAGTTGAAATGTAAAAGGCTAAAAAGTAAAACGAAATCCCCCAAAAAACAAGCAGCCAAATCAAGTGGAAACAATAGGGACTCATGCTAGCAACTAAATTCACGCTGTTTGTTTCATTTTCATTTTATGCAGACAGGTAGCAGGAGGAATAGTAGAATAAAATTGTAAGATAACAGGACTCTATCCCCTTTTGCATCATGATATAAAACCTGATTTGTTTCTGATCTGATCGCAATGATTAAGTAAACACGTTTTTGTAGCAAATGGAATTGGTTTCCTTGGTTTTTGGGTAGTCAATGAAAGAAAGAGTGAGTCCAAGTCAAGTCATATGGCGAATGGTGCTGTATACTAACTGAAACTGAAATGAATGGGATATGAGCAAAAAAAGGATTAAGACAGGAATTAAAAATGTTGGTACATGCAAATGTTCTCTTTTAAATCGACCAGACCAGAATCGTTAACTTCTTCCTCCTGCCTTTTTTTATATGTAGGGAATGGACTATTTCATTCTCTTTTGTAAAAATATATAAAAAGTTGCAGCCAATTCTTATTTTGAATCTTTTGCAAAATATCTTGTTTCCCTTGACGTAGCAGCGTTTTGTTACCTTAAAAAGTTCGACCAAAATCACAATTCATTTGTTTGATAGGGAGAGTTTTGTAAACGTACCATACCCTACCACTATAAAGAGTGAAAAATTTCACTAAGGACGCTGCTGCCGTCTTCTTTCTTTACTCTCTGTGTGATCTATCTGAAATTGTATCCTTAATGTTTTGAACTTTTTAATTTTTCTGATGTTTTTGGCTTCCTTCCTCGCAGAAGTTAACCTGAGCACAGGAATGAAACAGTCAACTTTAGTGATAGAATTTTCATTTGAAATATAATAGCATTACGCTACATTGCATGGTTCAAAATATTAATTCAAACTATCTTTAATTCTCTGCCAATAAATTCTCATCAACTACGTCAGTGCAAATTTGAATTTGAACTTTTCTTTTAAGCAAGTTGTATTACTGTATTACAAACGGCAACATTTAAATCAAGCTGTTTAATGCAAAAGGGGTAGACAAAAAATACACATTTGTGCACAAGCTGATGGCTGGGCCGAGGGTGAGGGCACAGCGAATTAAGTGAATTTTGCTCAATTTTTGTAAAAAATCAACTTTGCAGTATTATGGACTTTTCCCTAGGTACTTTGTGAACCCACGCATGCTATTTATATGGCAAAAAATGTACTAGCTGTGCAGAAAAAGGGCATGGCTCAAAACGTCAATTTTATGCACCACAACACAGTTGATCTGTACTCTGCACTCCATCATCATCGTATTATTGTGCTTTTTGATATTTTGTACTTATGAAGACTTATCATCATCATAATAAGAAAAATAAAAAACGAAACATGATACCTGGCACGCTATATTATCCTTTTGCTACAGATTGAATTGAAATTAGGTATGATAATCAACAGACGATGATGATGACTGGCTATACTATCAAATTTCATTAGTAGTACCACCACGAGGACTGCAACTCTGTAAACCTGCACATTTTGTGGTATAAGCAAGTAAGATGTAGATAGAGGGAAAAGATATTAGTATGTAGTACTAAAAGGGTGCATTGTTGTTGATAGCAAGAGTGATTGTGATTTGTTGTAAAAAAGTTTGTAGCAATTGTAAATGGTAGCAGTAGATGCTAAAGTGCACAGGTAATAATGTGTAACAGACGCAGAAATATAAATAGACTGTCTGTATCACTATAAAAGCGCAGCAATCGTACTTAATGTTATGAGGTAGCATGCCTATTAGCATTATTCAGTGACTGAGCACAAAACTGAGAGTAAATTCACTTTCGATTCATTTCAACTGTTGCCATGCATGCATATGCATGTACATGCACATTTATTGCCATTATGATTATGCACTTTGCTAACAATTCATTCGTCGTCATCACAACAATCACAATGCTAAATACGTTATTATTATTACTATTATGATTGTGCGCGCTGCTGTTACCAATACTACACGGTACTAATAATACCAAGTAACAAAGGAGCAGCAGAAAATTTGAAATGTATGCCTGGTTTAAATTAAGCCCTTATTTCTTTCTTTACTTTAAATCAACTCCAATATACGCAGGTTTCAAATAGTTGTACATTGTTGGTAGTTAGTTAGAAGGGGAATGATAATTGTTTGCGTTGGATTACTATTATTTATCATTGCAGCTTATATTTTGACAAGAGAGGACATTATGTAGAGATAGGAACAACGAATGTTGAACATTTTTCGATTCAAAGCATTTTGTCCCTTTGAAAATCCTACTTCGCCTCTCCTTGCTTACCTGTGGGATTGTTTCGTGTTGTTAGGTTACGTACAACTTTGAGTGATCATTGTTGCTCATGATTCCTGTTTGTAACTGTTTGTTATAGTTGCCAGTTAACTTTGCAGTGCTATTCGTTGCCATAGGATTAAGCAGTAGTGGTGCCGCTAACGCATTCATTTTAGAGTTGACTATGCACTTATCATCCTTCCCTTTTAAAAGTATCCCAATCATTCACTATCACTATCATACTCAGCCATGCAAGTTTTATACTTTTTTGAGGTTTCATAAGAGAACACGAATGAACGCACCGCGCACAACAGTACATAACAGCAGTCATTCATTGTTGCGTTGCGCATTATATTATATATACCCTTTACAATTTTTGCACTTTTCCATTAGTGCGCCTATTGTGACAGTACGTATAATAGCTAAGAAGTAAGCAGTAGTTGCAACTTTAACAGTCCTCAGAAAAGGCAAAGCTGAGATAATCTCACAATTGCATTTGCATTATTGTTGAGGTAACAGTCACCATCGTCGTAATAATAATCAGTCAGTGGTAATTCCAATAATGCTTTTATTATTGCCATTATAGCTGAAATTTGCCTTTATATCCCTCTTGTCGTCGTCATCATATTCTATCATCGTCCCCGTCACCATAGGAACACGCATTACTTTTTTGTAGGCTGTGCTATTTGCTATCATATCAAATTCCCAATTATAATAATACATTATACATTTTTCAAGATAAACTGTTATGAATTCAGGGAGATTAATAAAATAGCATAAGAAGTATACTAGGAGTATAGCAAGCATTGTTGTGATTGTCGAGTGTGTCCGTGCTATTTTGCAAATTGCAACAAAGTCACAGTTTCAGGAGTCATTTGAGTGCCTAGCTTGGTCCCTTCCACAACAGCCCTCTATCATCGTCGTGGTGCGTGTGTGTAGTTGTGTCAGGGAGCAGGACTTGGAATATGAATGCCCACTTGAGAGAAATAAAAACATTATTTTGACAATTTGAAAATTACTCAGTAAAAGTGACACAATAAAAGTGACTGGTGGCTTGCAACCCGGGATTTTTTTTCGTATATTGATTTAAGTGGCAATTTATTGTGCATTTACTCGTGTGGATTTTAGAGTTGCTTGAAGTTCATCTTAAATTGTTACCGTGTGTTACCAAGAGGAATCTGGACGGTTACCATGGACTTTTTATAGCAGGACAATTTACAGAGACAGAATTAAAAAAAAAAACTTTTCTTCTACTCTGCACATTTTAAATAAATCTAGAAACACAGTGTTTTAGTTTATATTCTACAATATCGTCTTAAGTCAACATTCCAAATGGGACCTGTTCGTTGGGAACATTGGACTAAAAATCGCGTCATTTTAACCTAAACTCTGTTTTCCAAAAAAATAGTGATAAAAAAGCTATCATTTTAGCAAAAATTTCTTATTCGACCACACGAATTGGTTTTTAACCTTTTTCTCCTTCCTTTTTTTCCTTTCTTCTTTTTGTTACTTTTGTAATAATTCTCTCTCTAGATATAAATACGATTTTTTGAAAAATCCACAAAAATTTTTGTTTCACTTTCGTTTTCTACATCCTTCGTAAGAGAAGCAGTGAGAATTTTTTGTTGAAAGAAGAAGGCAATAATCATCATCAAACGCAGCGTAATATATATTTCTTGGCTGAATCTGAGAAGAAGTTTTTACAATTTTTTTCTTCTTATTGTTTGTGTGAGTGAGTGTGTGAGCCCGTTATAATATTACAACTTACCTATTTCACACCACACCATTTTCCACCTCTTGTACTCTTGCTATAGATATAAAAGATATATAATATACACCAACAGCAGCAGCATCAAAGCCGCTCAAGAGAAAAATTATTATTGTATTTTACGCTAATATTAGGCTGAAAGTGAATTTCTTTGTTGTATGAAAAAAATTTGCCATAATCGTATTACAACACAGCAAAAACACCACCGCCAAAAATACATTCTTTTTAAACAAAATTATTATTTTACACGTTCCTTTTGATTACGTTGGAAAATCACTGTCAACTGTTTTATTGCCAGCACGTGGGGAAGAAATTCGAAAGGCTAAACTGAAGTTAAGAAAATATAAGTGGTTCAGAAATATAAAAGTGTCAAGAATACAGTGCAAGACTCGAAAAGGAACCAAAGGGTTCGCTGCAAATTTGATTTTTTATTCAAATTCTATCAATATTTTATTGGATCGGATTTGTTCAAACTGATTGGATACAAAACGGAAGGGGTGACGCTTTTCCTATTGCATTCCATTGAAGTATGAGGTAAGTATCTAAATGATGGCAAGATTATGTGCTTTTAAAATGAACATTCGGTCATCCTCTCTTTTGATTGTTGACATGCAAAGGAATTACGTGACAAATGATGCATTTTCCTTGAGAAAATGCACTTTTGAAATGGGAAACGGAAACAGTTTGCGATACAAGCGATTATAAAGGGAGTACAACAAATTAAGGGAAAATTGAGTTGTCACAAAATTCAAGTTTTTACTGAAAAACCACACACTTAAAAATGCTATATAGCAAGTCAATTTCTTGTGGCATGTACCAGACACCTATTACTGCTACATTTGGTCCTCACCATAGTGACATAATAAGATGTTACCGTATGGTTACACACTGCCACAGAACGGAAGCAATGATCAAGTTTGATGCGGATGATGTTAGATTACTTTTTTGTACAACCGCACAAAAACATTAAACGCACTTGTTACCACGACCATTTTTCTACAATTTGGCCACATAATAATAGCAAATCTTTACATCTTGCAGGAAATTTCCAAATTGTGATACTTTGAGTATCACACCAAAAAATGGAAAATTATCTGTAGCAATGTCAATGCGTGATTTTATTTTTGCCTTCAGGCATAGAAATGCAAGTTATTTGCGGTAATGGTATAGTATATAAGTGCACATATAATTTGATGTATACGTATCAGAAAAGTATAGTCCTCTAAATCTTTTAAAAGAAGCGATAAACATCATCGTGTGCAGCTAATTGTCAGGTTGTGTTTACGCATGTACGACAGTATCTCAAAACTCAAGCAACACAAATGCAGTAAGTAAAGGAACGCCAGACTATAAAATTCTGCCATCTTAATTGCAATCTGCAGATACGTCTCCTGGTTCTGCAGATGCTGACATGACAACTGATTATAAATATCCGTTTGTCTCATTAAAGCACAAATAGTGCTTCTTCGTTTGCAACTTTTATTTTAAAACAAAATAGAAATGCAGTAAAAAGAAAATGAGAGTATACGGTAATTTTTATTGTTGTCACGTCCGTCCCTCCATCCTGTGCTTTGTTAGCTACTATTGAACTTTGTGTATAAGCTGAAAGTAGTAAAAAGGGTACTTAAAGTGGTTGCAGTAAACACCGACGAGAGTGAAAAGTCTACGATGACGAGAGTCGTTATAGAAAAATGACAGATTTTGATACTTTGCCTTCGAGCTTCTAGGCTTGCGCAACTTCTCATAGTCAGCGATTTTTTTATTAACTTGCTAAAGTGCAAGAAAAATATGCCTTGTAGACATTTAAGTCTCATTTCATTAAGGCAGCTATTGATATTCCTTGTAAAAACGGCGTGAGTGGAGATTGGTATCAAGGGCGGATTTGAAAAAAAATTTAATGGTTTTTAGTATGTCGGCATTCTATATGCTGGCTCAAGTGAGCAATGACTATAAATAAAAGTTGTAATGAAGTCACCTTCACTATCACATTTGCTATTGATACTAGCACAATTACTTTTTAATGTAAAGAGATAAGGTAGATTAGCAAGATAGGTATGATGTGCATATAATGAGAAGTGGGGGTAAACCATTTTTCAAAAACTGATTGCAATACCGGATTGAAAAAAGGAAATAGTTATAAGCTTGTACTTGCAAGAATAAACAAAGAGGAAGGTCAACCAGTCACTTGCATTTCTTGCAAGCACGCGTTTTCTGAAGGAGTAACATTACTTTATATGAGAACGAAAGTGTGATCGATGACAGTTTGAAAGCGAAATGAATAGAAACTATTTGCATTTTATATTACATTAACTGTGCACATAGTGTTTCCCGTTGTTGTTTGTGTATAAAAGCAATAATCTGCTCAAGTCAGGTAGTTACAACTTTAGAATATTATATCCGCCCTGATTGGTGTGTGACCTAAATATATGATTTGCCCAAATATTGACTTGCAGCTGGCTACTTGGTAATTCTTCCAAGAAGGAATGCTGCCCTTTGGTTTCACAACAGCTATTTGAAAGATGGAACCGGTTTAAGTTCACCGATCGTTCCGCTTCATCTTCCACTTCCCTGTGCACATTTTAAAAAATATTGTTGTTTATATGCCAAGTTTTCTACAAGAATAATACAATAGAATTTAGTCTGCCAATAAATTCTAGCAGTTTGATATTTTATAACGCAAACTACAAGATTAGGAATTCTTCCTTCTTGGGTCCGTGAGATCCATGAGAAAATTTAGCAAATCTAATAAGCAAATACTTCCTTAACTCATGATTACAGATGATCAGACAGGCAACAAAGAGCATGGTAGCAGCAAGATTAACAAAGTTTATTCATAATTCATCCGTAAGCTTGTTAAAAGACTAAAATCAGAATAAAAATGTAAACTTTACAGAAAATAGGTTGCCCTAGGAAATAGGAAATGAGAGCTTACATCTTTTCATTTTGTTTGGACTGACACAGCTCATAATTATGCTGCAAACATTCTGCAACTGACAAACATCAAGGAATTTATTTGCATGACGTACCTCGAAATACGAAAATTATGTTAAAGCGCAGCAATGGCATGGATTGAAAGAATTCAATATTTATTTTTTTAATTGTCTATGATTGATTAAAATTGCGTGGACGTCTGACGCAAAAACGCAGACTGCAATGTTCCATTTCTGTTTCTCTGCAGCACAATTTGCCGGCTTTTGTTCCCACCCCATTATCATACTGGCACAATGCAATCCCATCATCGTCATCATTAGACGAGAAAAATGGCATAGGTCGTATGCTTTTCATTTTTGTATGCTGATTTTTAGGAAGAACACTTTATGTTCACACTGCATATGATATTGCAATATTGCAAATTTCCTAATCATTCCTGGTTTCATTTTTACATTATTTTTCATTATTAAAAACAAAAAAAGGAAACTATTAGTATTGCGAAAAAAGATGGCCGGTATAAACATATTCGATTCTTCTTCGCCTTCTTCTAATCTATCTACAAATTGGCAATCATAATGATGATGGATGATGGGATTGTGGGCTAATCTCAGCCTACACCGTTGACTCGAATTGTGCAACAACGACAACAAAAACATGTCATCAAGAAAAAACTGCATCATGTTTATTAACTTCAAACTTGTATGGCATATTACATTTTATTTAATAGTGTGGAAAAAGTGTGCCACTATAATAATGACAAAGCAAAGAAGAAGAAGCCTCAATCGGAAGGAAGTGAGCAATTCTTCTTTGCTTGCCATGCATTCATTTTGTGACAGTCGTTCCTATAGAGATATATTATTATTATTGTTATTTTACAGCTCTCTCAATATTTCTACACCTTTTTTATTTCCTACCGTCCTGTCGCAGTCTCTTCTTCCGTTCCTCTTCTGCAACTAGTAACAAGTTTTCTTTGGCCTTATTGTGGGGCATACGCCGTACAGCAAGATATTTTAATTTGCAGTGTGTGTACAGTAGTAATAGGTAATTGATTGAGAGGGTGGACAGGTGCCTCTCTGTCTATTTGCATATTGCCATAATATTATTCCCCTTTTCTTAGAATAGTGTACAAACAAAATTGTGTCGTACGAACCGTGTATCTTGTCTCATTGCAAATATTAATGATTTTTATCCTGAATGTAAAATGCATTCCACATTTGCTAATTGTTTATGCGTACTATTTTGTACTCCCAATAAAACTCGATTTGGAGTTATATGATTTTCTTATTATGAAATTATTTTTACCCTGATGAACAAAAGTGAATGGTGACACCACGTTATATACAGAGGTATCTTAGTAGTCAAAGTTGGCATTTTTTCAGTATGGAAAAAATCTGAAAGTTTACCAACAAGTTTGACCAGTCGATCACGACGATCATGACGATAGCCCTATCAATCTCAGCACATGTTTAATATATGTTTTTTATACGCCTTTACATTTTGCTCGGTTGAAATGCACTGTTTTGTTCGAACAGTGAGCGATGAGATAATGATGCGGTAATGTTTATGATGATGTAATTGTGGCATAACGGAAGAGAGGTGCGATATGACAACATTATACTTATAAATTCATCCGTTTGTCATATAGGTTTGTAAATAGGATATTATATGGCAATTTATACGAGAAAGGATTTTTTTACTATCATCAGCGGATGTCAAGTACTGTAATGTGTTTAATATAGGTTGCTATGAAATTAGGAGATCTAAATGGATTGAATGCAAATTTTTGTGTGTTCTTAAATTCTGACTCTGCAATCAATGCAACACAAATCATATATGCCAAAATGCAACAGGATCAGAGGAATCCTGTTTTTTACCACTGTCGCTCTTTTTGTTTGTTGATGTGCAATAAAGGATGTGATAATGATATTAAGCAATGATGTTAGGGAATAGTCACTACTCACTCAAACAGGATTTAAATTCGGATGATGCGTTATTTGCCTAATCCAAAGAGTGCAATGGCGTTGACTAAAACGAGATGTTGCAAAGATTGCAATGTTTAGCCTTTCTCTTACTCTACTGACAACAGTAAAAGTTACATTCCTGTAGCAAGTAGTTGAGCGTCATATATCTACACGTGCTTATTTTTTCTTAAATGAATGATGACTTTGAGATCAAAAGTGAAGCTCTGTCCCGTTATCAAAAGTTGACAGGAATAATTCTAACATTTACGAGAATAATGTAGTCAATCCATACAAACCCTGTTATTATCACACTGATGAGTTGAGACAGGTAAAAAGGATCAAGACGAAATTGCACGAGTTAACCTTTGACTTGAAACAAAGCTGCACCGTGGAACACGACGTGGCGATTAAGTGAAGAGCCCGTTGTTTATCATTCCCTTGGTAACATGTCATTTATGATCTTTAATAGATCTTTGCTCTTTACTTCATGATGACGGAGACTTTTCTGAGATGTCACGGTGGCTTCATTAAAAAGTCCATCGTCTAAAAAATGATAAACGATAGTGACTTGACATGACTCAATTATGGCATTATGAAATTGTTGATTACTTTGTCTTGTGAAGAAAAATCCCTTTCTCTCTAGGCAATTTTGAGTAGCTTGTTGCTCTTAACGATTCTTGAAAATTGTGAATCATTTTTTGAGTGTTTTAAACATTTATGTTTGAGGAGACTGCGTGTAGCGTGACTAACAGGAATTTACCAGCTTGTTGAGTTGAATTATGTAAATTTTACCAAAAAAGTAAATCAGGTTGCTTGACTCTTCACGCTATTAAGTATGCTTTGTTTTACGATTTTAAGCATCTCTAATCTTTCCTCCCGGTCATTTTCTGTTTTAATTATCGCTCCAATTCAATCTGCCAAGGTCATCAATAACATGTCTATTTTAGCAATTGCAATCCTGATATTATGTAAATGAATCAGAGTCAGGTTTCTACAGGTTTTTCGTGTGAATTTGTAAGCACGGTTGAATTGCCAGCTGAAGCTGTTAAGATTGTTTGATTTGGCTTTCTTCTTCCTTCAGCATCACCATAAACTTTATATGCATACACTGGAATGCAGGGGATTTCTTAGAAATATCAGTCACGTACATCATCTCGTGTCGACAGGGCAACAATAAAAAATTACCTATATATTTTATACCACACACATCATCATTATATGCTTGTTCTCATAATAATTAATATGGACGTGACTACGCAGTTTGTTAACAATCTGAGGCGAGGGATTCATTTTACGTGTCCAGACAAACACTTGCAATCTATAATTATAAAATGTGCTCAGGTGAGCAAACTTTTAAAACTTTCCACTTCATAAAAATGATACAATAATGATGATGACATGATTGATGCAAGTCAGTCAGTCACCCAGTAGCAATATTACTTTTAAAAACTCAAACAAAGTAAGCAACTATGAGAATCAAGCAATGGATGCAACTGGTAAGTCCTTTGGATGCATACCTTGAACTCTATCAAATCAAAACTATACCAATCCTGAAAATTTACCTAAAAATTAAAGCAGACATTTTGAAAAATTTTACTATGCAGAAAAATCCAGACAAGATTTTAATGATTTTATTATAGAGTCTAGAGTCATATTTTTATGGGATCTTCGATTTGCAAAAAGCAAAGTTTCTTTTATCAACAAACTTACCCAAAACCTTTATATTCGTACGGCACGGTACAGTACCCGCATTTGTACTACACATTGATATTCTCATCATGCCAACCATAAAACACTGAAAAGCTTTTAAAATTTAATCTTATTCTATCCTCTATGTTCATTTAACTCCCAGTCCAAAAGTGAAGAATATCAACCCTAAAATCACTACGAGACATTTTACCAGTACGATAAGTAATTAATACTTAACGTTTAGTAAAGCTTATCTTCTTAAAAGAAGCAAGTTCACGTTACGAAGTTACGTTTTGTTCACATAAAACGTACTGTGTGTATTTTTTGCTGATATTTATTTTAAAACAGCGAATTATGAGAATGTACAGAAAGCAAGAGTGAACTGCGATAAAAATAACAATATATTATCGTTAAAAATCATCTGCTGATATATATATTTAGTGTAGCCCTTATCAGCGTTTTAGTAATTTAAATATACGCGTTTATGAGAATATTAAAATTCATCCTCTCTTTGGCGTTGCGCAAGTCCCTTAACTAACTGTAATATATTGGCTAATCCTTCTCAGTTCAGTTCAGTTAAAGGCCTTTGTTCGCGTGCAACAAAGCTACGTGTACACGTATACCCCATTCTGCAATGCATATTAATATTAGCATGTGCAAACTATATAAACAGCAAAAATGCCAAATCAAAGTCTGAGATCAACAGAAGCCCATTATTGTACACGTAGAGTGGTGCAGTGCAGTATTATTTAAATTTCGTTGCACTATTGTTGATGCAGGTTACACAACCCCTTGTTCAGTACTCGGTACACTTTAATGGATTCAGTGAAAACTGCTGCTTGCATGCATGGGTTAAGGTTGAGCTGAAATGCAATTTATTTCAAAATTTTGATTGTGCAAGTCAACACGAGTTTTTCTTTTGAAAACTGAATTTAAAACCCATATAAGCTATAAGAAAAATATACAGACACAATACGCAGTTTTGTATACGAAATTGTGTAAATTTATTTTTTACTGACTTGTTGTTATGCCTTTGGTTGTTAGCAATGACTCATTAATTGATTTCTGAAAAAGGGCGACCTACGTATTCAGTCCACCCTTTTCTTCGCAGAAAAAAGCAATGCACTTTTTGGAAGACAAGTTGACTGCTTGTGGCGTTCAGACTTCTTTTTTAAATGGAATTAGGGCAAAAACGTGAAACAATTAGTAGGAAAATGTATTGCTTTAGAGCAACAATTGTAACAGCATCATTTCCAGTGAAGGAGCTCACTAAATTTGCCATAGCTGCAAGTGCAACTACACCTTACTTTATGACGTTATACGGTTTTCAGGAATGATATACGCGTTTCAATCTATCCATTTTTTTGTTTGGAGGGAGTGGCATGTCTTATGCTCGTTTTGTTGCAAATGATTTTGTTTACTTGTGTAAGAAAATTAATTTGACAAGAAATGCGTGATTTTGAACTTGAACGTGCGTTGTCGTCGCTTGAGTAATTACATTTTTAAACACAACGAGCAATAAATTTATCATCTTTTAATGTTTGAAGATGACATAGTTTAAAATTACAATTTGCGAAATAAATGACTTTATCTTGTATGCTTGAACAACCTGCCCAATTTATGGGGACGGTCAACATTGTTCATCTTTTTAATTATTTTTAGTACAAGAATCACGTCCACAAAACAGTAGTAGTCCCTTGTAACCATGGAGACAGAACGGGATTGGGTTAATGAGCGTGCGCATTGTTGTCGTAATTTAATATACAGTTACTCGCCAACTGCATATTATCTTGTTGCGTTATTTTTGTCTTTATCAAGTTACCGTAATTTGATTAAAGACAAAAACGAGTCATTTTGCAAGATATAAAGAATGACTAGCTCCAAAACAACAAGATGTATTATTACTACAAAGATTATATGATGATGTCGCTGGCCAACAAGTTTTTGACACAATAGTCGTTTTTTTGGTTATGAGATGAACAGGGCAAAGAGAAAGACAACGATCATAAAAGTGATTATCATATAACCTATCTTTATCTTTAAATTTGCAAATACTCCTATTATCAGCCAGACGTCATCATCAATTCGAATTGTCACGACCATCTTCTTTTGAAACCACATTGCAGCACAAAAGACTCCAACAACGCCTCTCTGAAATTCCAAAGGGTCATGCTTTCAATGTGGTTCGAGTATGAACAGCATTAATCATAGTATTTTACAATGAGTCAAGAGGATGTACTTTAAGGCAACGTATGACAATCTCAGTGAACGGCTCCTTTTTGATGAAGGACAGTGTCAGCATGACCAATAAACTTTGGGACTAATAATCACAACGACAACGTATGCCCATTCATTATTGCCGTAACAATTACTTCAACAATGCAATGATGATGTACAGATGAGTTTATCTTTTAGAGTGGATCAACTCCAAGTAATTTATAGGCACAAAAGTAAAGTGAATGTTTTGTTCAATGTGTACATTTTAAAATTTGAATAAACGCACACTCACACGCAGCAAAAAAATCAATTTTCAGTTTTTGTGGTTGCATCGTTTACTGCACGCGTCGTGCAGCATTCCACTACCACACAAGACCAGGCTAGATGAACTAGCTGATTATTATCGTTTGTCAGGGACCAATTCATAAATATTATAATCATGGTCATTTTCTTTCTCCCTTTTTCTCTTCTCTCTGTTGTGAGTTGACAAATATATTTTTGGTAGGTTTGCTAATTGGAAAGTGCAACGTATTAATGGACTTTTTAGTTGGTGAGGACGCTGCTGAATTGAATTGGGCTACGCAAGTTCTTTTTTGGAGGAATAATGAATTTTACATATACCCCATCATCTACGGTGATTTACGTGTCTGCACGCTGCAGCATTCTACTTTTCTGTGCAGAAATTGTTACGCAACTTGTTAGGTCTTTCAGAAGTTAAAAGATAAATTGGTGTTAAGTCGGTATAGCGGCATCAACTTGGTCAGTTTGTTCGGCCGTTTTGTTGTGGATGTCACGCAAGCCCTGTTTCTTATCTGCAAGAATCTTATCTCCTTGGCAACTACCTTAGTCGTTTATTACTGTCGTGTACTATCTAGTTTACGACGTAAGACGTGGCTGTTTGTTTACTTTCATGCAAAATGCAAGCATGCGTACACAAAAGTTATCTGTCATGCGCTCTCAGAGGATGCCACCCATCGTGTGCTAATAGTGTCCTTATTCCTGTCAAAAGAATTAATTAGCAAAGATGAACGGTTGTTTAAAAACATTATATTATTGTGGAAGCTTAAAGAAAAAACTGCAGCGCAGTAGCGAAAGAAGTCGTGCGGTGCAATAACTTCAGAAGAAGAAAAGCCAACCGTGAATTTGTTGATTGGATAATGGCTATCAACTCACCTGGAGCAATATTTTCAATGGAAATCCAGGTGAGAATTTTAGCACCGTGCGAAATAGGAAAACAGAATCTGATTACACGGGTAAGCGTGCAAGGTGAATGGCAGTTCACCGAATTGTTTGATTTGCTGACGTAGTTACGTCTTCTTTTTTTGCTATGAGTCTATGCGTGGGTGAGAAAATACATGCTGACCAGATTGGCAAGCATTACGTAAAATGATTGGCTGATAATGAATGAACCATCTGCTATACCAGTAAACAATGCTATTTTAGTAGACGGGAAGACTTTTTACACTTTGTTTTGAATTCCGTCATAAAAGCCACCGATAAAATACGGTGAATGGATGATTAAGCGCGTCTGCGTCTGTGGTTTTTTCTCAGAAGGAAGATTATATCCCTCCAGCAAATGGTACTTGCAACGCATTAAAGTGATTTCATTTGTGACGGCAGCTTTTTGTGAATTTCTCTCAAAGCAATGTCTCCTATTCACTATGGTCTACAAATGTTTGTTTTTCAGAAAGTGAGTTAAACATTCGTAGGAAAAATGATGGAATGATGTAGGTATGTATAAGAGCGTTCTTCATGCAAAAAAATCTGGTTTAATTTCAAAAGCAGATAGGAATAGCTCATTTTACAAAATTGAAAAATTACAGGACCATGTCAAAATGATAGTACGTGCGTATTAATATTCACGTAGAAAAACTTTGGTGGCGAAAAGGGCGAAGTATCAACCTTGCATTCATTCCTTGGGAAAGATAAAAAATGTTCAGGATCAGAAAGCCGTAAAGATATAGTGTAGTTACTGGCACTGGTAACCTTATCTTCATACCGACTCCATCTTGAATTCATTAATTCGCTGATACCAGCCCAGCTTTTAACATTTTCCGCTTTATTCTCCCCTTCTGCTCTGATGCTTTTCGTAATTTTAGTTCTGACCCTCTCCACCAGCTTATCATTTCAGGTAGGCTTTTTGCATAAAAGTTTGTAATGTTTCCAGCTCCAAGGTCATAATTTTTTCAACCAGTTCATCTCATCATCATCCAGTTTTCTACCATTTTTGTTTCCATTTCAGTTCTTGCTTTTATCTTGACTTAACAATTGCATCATTTTCTTAGCATGTAAGCAAAGTAAAACAGAGACGAAAAAATATGATCAAGAAAAATTATGGCTGTGAAACCTACTGGACTGTGCATATTTCTAACATGGCTTGTCTAACACCGACTCATTCGGCCTGAACAGGAGTGTGTGTAGAATGCACCCAATACCTAAACTTTGCATTACCAAAAACAGTTTGTGTATCATCTTACATTTTCCTGTTCTCTCACAAGAATCATTCATCATCGTTCACAAATTCCGCATATTTGTACTTTACCTACTACCAGCATCTTTTAATGCAACCTAGTATTTTTGTTCCACATGAACAATTTTTGCATTAAACTTCATTAAGCTTCATTTGCATATTTATCATGTACATCAAAAGAGAAAAACTGCAATAAAACCAAAAAATCAGACATTTTCATACTTCTCTTTCAATTTTAGTATTCCGCACCACAGTACATCATCATATCAGCATGAATAATAAGTGTATCATGTAAAAAGTGTGACTTGTGGTTATTTTTCCATGCCTACCCTTATAAAAGATACTAAGGTGAAAATGTACAAAACTTTGAATGACGACGCAAATCAGCCCGATTAGCAAAATATTATCTCAAAAGCGCTACAATTCAAAACGAGCCACTGTCGTCGTTCTCGTTGTGGGTTTAACTACACAACTTTGTAGGCACACACTGCGAGTCAGGGACCACATCAGGTCCTAAACCAGGAGTACCAAGGCTTAGTTATATAATGGCCACAGTATATGTACGCGATCACCTTACGATTTTTGGTGTTTGCCTGCAAGATCGCAAAATACGTAGCATGATGATGTTGATGATCGCCTTCACCACAACGAATACCATAAGCTGTTGTTGAAGAGACGGACTGGTTGATTTTTGGTAGCAGGGATTAGCATGGATCTTTTTGAATAATCTTCTGCTGACTAGCACACACGTTTTGCATGCTTGCCTGCTTCGCTGGTTGATCATCATGGAACAAGGAGATGGAGAGGAGAGATGATAATAATGATGAGGTTCGCTTTGGCTTTTTGGTGATCATGATGGAGGAACCACAATTGTACAGGTAGAATTTAGGTAGATACCTGTGTGCAAAGAACTTTATACTATATCGCGTTGCATCCTGCAATGGCAATGATGATTGCTTTTTGTACTTTTTTCGCTGCTCCTGCCAGGCAGCCTGAGAATGGATGGATGATAAGACAAAGGCAGGTAGAGCACGGACAAACAGCAGCATTTGCCTGCGTGCAGGGTTGCAGTGAGCACCAACTAATATTCACCTCTCTCTCATCTCCACTTCTTTTCTGTAATATTTTTTCCTTGTTCTTCTTGAAAGCGTCTCTCCTGAAAAGCGATTCAAATGGAAAGGGACAGTGATCTGCGTAAAGCGAGCAGAGATATAGCGACAAACAAATGTAAACATAAAGTGCGTGCAATAAAATGACTTTGTTGCTCAGTCTCTCGGTGCTTTAGTTGTTAAACTGATTTTTATATATTTTTAACGCTGTTGTGGCTGGTCCCGCAGCTAAAGTTAACAAGGAATTTTTGTACAGTTTTTGCACTTGCCACTTTTGCGCAACAAACCGCACCATTTTTTTTACTTTGGAATGGAAAATAGAGATTGATGGATTAAATACCTATCTGATCTGCCTACCTGGTCTGGTACCTTCTCAACCGTGTACACAAACAAGTCAGTATAAAATGCCTAACTTGTTATCAAAAGGAAGTCAAAAACTTTGAGAAAAGTTGTACCTAAGTGAAAACATTTGTTGCAAAAAATGTTGGAAACGGATGGAGGCGACAGTCTCAGCAAACTTATCTTCATTCTTGCATTCATCCATCACTTGGTGTAGCGATACAGAGGAAGACGTCCTTTTGTAATGGTGCTCCTGTGATTACAACAAACATTAAGGATTAACATATAAAGAAAAACCTATTTCAATGCCATTATAAAACAAGATTAACATTTTTAAAACCAAACGAGTATATAGTCGTGTAAGTAAAAACGTATGCAAAACTAATCAGTCTCTGTTTGCTGTGCGAATTTGAGAAACAGTTTTGCTAAAAAACAAGAAAAGACCTTTAAAATCAAATAAAAACAAAAGTTAGTTAGCAAACGTCATCAAACAACAAATCTGTGGTATAAGTCAGCTTTACAGTTAATTAATTAATTAGCAACGACACTCTAGTTTGTAAAGTAGCAAGAAAAAATAATATAGAGAGTGAACGTCATTTTTTTCTCACCTTTTTACAGAGTGTAGGTCAGTTGCTACCGTGGTAATTTGCAATTTTCATGCAAAACTTGCGTGTTTGCTGTTGTGAACATGCTTTATATATTTTTTCTTACGTAACACGTAAACAAGCTTCTTGCATTGATGTAAAGTAAAGGAAGAAGAAAAAGGACATTTATACTGACTTTATTACATGCATCTTGTGACATGTAAAGATATTATGTCTATGTGAATGAAGTTGTTTACTGTGTCATCATCGTCATCTAACTAACTTCTGTTTGGGGCGATAAGACAGTCCGATAAGCACACTCGAAAAAACAGTGAGATACTTTAGTGGAAAAACTTGATAATCGTGTTTCTAGTGCTGCTGCTACTGATTGGTGCAGAGCAGGAATCAGGATAAAAGTGAGTGTCAACCTATATCGCAACGGCGACAACAAAGGAATCACAAGTTGGTTACCACGGTAACCATACCTGCACGTCTTCTACATTCCCAGGTTTGTTTGCTTGTTGTAGATTTAATACGGATGTTGTTGATTTTGCTGTGATTTTCTGTGCACCTCGGATAGTTTTTGGCATTTGAGCGTAGATAATTGCTGGGAGTTGAAGCTGTATAGAAAAGGGTTAAAGAGTGTTGGTTAATGAAGGATAGGAAATTACGTTAGCATGATGCTGTTATTGGTGGTGGTGAGGCTACCAAAACAATTTTAATGGAACCATGTACCGGCACCAATTGACATCTCTGTTTCAGCTGCACAGTATTACATACTCCGTGAACACAAATTTTTTATCCCTTGCCTTGAGACGACAAGGATTTCCATCGTATTTACGCTAATCGCCCTGTTCCGCTTTACAAGTGGGAGTACATAGTGCAGATCGGAGTGGTGACGAAGGCAATTGTTGTCGTAACTGATAAACCAAGTTGTCATCGTCATTATATAAGCTAATGTATCTAACTATGCATACTTGTAATTTGCATGAGCAACAGAAATTCATCCGGTTGATTACATCTCCATCAGAAAAATGTAGTAAGAATAAATGCAATATTTGGAAAACTTGCCCATTTGCTCACAGATAAAGTTTTTGTAGAAAATTTATTTAAAATAAAAAAGGCGTGCTCAATGATCCAGCAAAATGAGTCGTGACCAATTTTTGGCGACTGACAGGTAGCTTTTTAGCTAACAATACAACACACGTGTATGAATACAGCAACAGAGGGTTAAATCAATAGTTTGTTCTAATGTTACGCGTTCCCCTTTTGATTTGTCTGTCTGTGTTAGTGCATGAAAAATTTTATCACGCTTTGTACTTTCCCTTTCGATATTAGTCAAGCATGCAGCTAATTGTAAAGTGCATGGAATTGATAGACAAATCATTTTTAAAAGCAATAAATATGTGTTATATTTTAATTGTCACCATGGTGATAATATGGAAGATAATGATTGTGTCATGGCAAAGTTAAATCACTTGAATCGAAAAAATAACCTTTAAAAGCAACAATTGACATATTATTAAAATTCATAAGTATCAGGTATACCCGAATTCGTTGTCTACATAACCTACCCAGAAGGTCCATGCAATTTTTGACAAGTAAAGTTGGAACAAAGAAATACACTACAGATATCGTTTGATTGCGAAATCAAAGTGATAAAGACAAAGAACTTTGCATGTCTGCAATTTTGCATCTGCTTAAGGATGCAATTTATGCACTTGAATTGTTCTTGAGCACAGTCTTATTTCAGGCTGGTGTTTATTTTGTTGCCATTTTTGCTGTTAAATGAAAATAAAACAATTTTTCAAGTTATGCTTCAAGTGTTATAGCCATTACCTATCACCCTTACCAAAACTTGAACTACCTGTGCACTAACAGTCATGTCTGTTGTGGACTTGTAGTATAGTAGTAGAGATGATAATAATTGCTTCATAGTTAACCGAGTGTTGTATTTAATAAGACTTTTAGGCATATACTTTGTATCTTTCTGACATTCTGCGTCTGAGAGCAAAAGTGATGTGGTTTAAGCCTTTTTATTGCAGCACCTGCGTCAGGACAAGTTGCTACTGTCTTTAACGTAGATAATGCAGGCTTAAAACATACCTATTTGTAAAATGCAACGGTGCATAAAGCGTGCAAAAATTTATACGCTGATAATACCTACGTTTATTTTTACACAACACACTTCAATAACAATACTACAATGCCCACAATAATAACAATAGGCAGACTCACAACAAAACGGCAAAGAAAAAAGGATAATTGTTTAGCAGATTTGTTGTTTATTTGAAGAAATTGCGCTGCAGTAGCAGTGCACTTTAATGTAAACCTCTCAATACCTGCCAATAACGTAGAGACTGAGTCTGTGAAGCTCTTTGGCTTATGATTGTTGCTGATTTATTGTTGTTGTGCATTATTATGCAGGCACTATTCTCATTCTCACAATGGGTAACTGTTTAACAGTCTTGCAAGCAGTTAGTGTGAAGCATTACTACATCGAAAAAATGCAATGTCTGTCTGTTGTTGTACTTTAAGTCTCTCTGTTGGTATGAGGAATTGTATGCTCACGTACGAAAAGACGACTGCAAATATATTTTGCTCGAATGAAACTGAAAGTGAGTGGTGGGGGTGGTGGAATCAGAATAAAGATCTCTTTCCACATCGCAGCAACTGCATAATATTCCAACAACGCCAAAATGCTAGGAGAAGTGCTAACAGACACGTTTGTCTGTTATTAAAAACGGTTGTTTACTGTTTTGTTGTTCTGCTGATGTGCAAATGGCTACTATTGCAATTTATTATGAAGGAATTAAAAGTACTATGTTGTGTATAGGCTTCAAGGTTCTTGGCTTGCCAAATAATTTGTAAATGCGATGAGCACAACCAACCGGCTTGTTAATACCCAAATTCTTAGAACCTCCTGTAGACTGTCTTCTGATTTAGAAATGCTTTTTGAAATTTTTGTTGGCAGATTGAAAACCAAAATATAATATTACTTATGGTACAAGCTTCTCCATTTGGGAACAAAATCAAAGAGACAAAAAATTGTAGTCTTTTTATTGCTCTCGTCTTCTGTTGGCATACGTTTATTCACAAAGAGAAAAACTATTTTTAATGTGTTTAATTCTAACTCTCGCAAGTAGAATTTGGCAAAAAAACGTAAGCTTTGGGCTTTAAGTTTAAAAATTGTTAAGAAGATGAAAAGGGAGAATAGAGGAGTAAAAGAATAGATGTGTAAGGGTGGGAGCAAGATGTTTTCATTATTACGACCCCAGTAAACATGAAAAGAAAATCAACCACAAGCCCTATTTTTCAATTTCAACTTGCCATTTGTGGAGCAGTAAGCTCATAAAAACTTAATGCAAGCAAAAGACATTTAATGTTTTGAATTTGAACTGTATTACTACTAATAATAATGCAATAAAGAGACATCTCTTTCGAAAGACTTGTTTTAATAAGCATACTGTAGCCATAAAAAGACACCTCAGTCCAACCAGTCCGACTACTGTTCACTTGTTCCAATATATTGAATTGAAACATAATAAAGTTGTCAATTATGCGGTATTTATCTACTTTCCGATTGCTTCATCTCCATAATAATAATCATAATGAATGTTGATTAGTAGAAGTCACAAAGATTGCTCACTGAGTAAGCAACAATGCACAAAATTCAAAAATACAGTTAAAAATTATAAGTATTTCATTAGCAAGTTGTCGTGCTTGGTGGATTGCGTTATGATGCATGTGCGTGGGAGTGCACAGTGTACACTTGATACACAACCTGTAACAGTCTATATTAATCTGTGAAATAAGTATATCTGCGTGATTGTTGTGTGAAAAATGAGCAACTAACTGTCTTACTTTGTGCAAACCTAACCACAAAATCACTCGTTTTCGGAAGCCCTTAAATTGAAAGAGAAAATGATGATTTGAATGGAAGCATGAAATTTTATTGAGGAAAAATGCTGAGAGGACACGGGAATCACCGTGGAATAAGTCATTGTGGAAAAACAGCGAAATTTTTCATTGTCATTGGCGTAAAACGCGTGAAGTGTGTATAAAATACACAGGCCATGTTTTCATTTTTCTCAAATGGGTCGCTAAAGCTCAACATTTTTACTAATATTTTACAGCAATTAAGCTTTACGAACAACTTTGGCTATCTTCAATATGTTTTAATATGTTCATTCTATTAACTAAAACTTAATTTTTTGGAAAAAACCTTAAATAAAGTTAATTACAATGTTAAATGTTACCCTAATTATCTCGTTTCCCCCCAGAGTGCTAGAAGCTTTTTTAACGAAAATCGAATCTCCAGAGCAAGTTCTTTCATATGCGCATTTAAAATTTTCTAGCACTCTGGGGGGAAACGAGATAATTAGGGTAACATTTAACATTATAATTAACTTTAACTAAAGTTTTTTTCAAAAAATTAAGTTTTAGTTAATGAAATCAACCTATTAAAACATATTGAAGATAGCTAAAGTTTTTAAAACAGCTTAATTGCTAAGATATTTGCTAATTGTTGTAACGTAGTTAAATTTGAAATGCTTATAACTCGACAATGCCTTAACATAAAAGGATGATTTTTGTCACTTTGAAACCTGAAAATATTCTACTGTCTGCTGGTTGAATTCGTTTGGTTCAGTTTTAAAATCGAAAATATGGTCTGTCCCGTTTCACGTGATGTTACCCATTCATATTTTTATATCCATATTATTATTCATCATCGTCGTGTGGATGTGGATCACTTTGTTTCACAATTATTGTCATATTTTAGAAAGAATATTTGTTGCTTTTGTCACATGTATGTCTGCTTAGGTTGCTTCGATGTCGACGTGATAAAATAAAGCAATTTATGGATATCTCTTTGACATGATTATCGCTTTAAATCGACAAGAAAAAGCGTATACAGTAGTGGGAATACAATTTATAGGATAAAAAATTGCCTTTTTATCACCACTAGCGTTTGCTGCTGCCAAAGACATTTAACATGACATTTTTACAAGATAATAGTAGGATCGTCGCGGTTTCGGTTATTTCGGTTAACCGGCGGTTTTGGTTCGGTTTTTAATTCGGTTACGGTTTCGGTTTCGGTTCGGTTACATTTAAAAACCGAACACTGAAAAACCGCCGGTTTCGGTTATGATTCAGTTTCCTTCGATGAACTACTTTATGAAGATTGATGTCACTTTTCTTTGCTTACGACCAGCTCTCTACCTCGTTACTCAAGCTCAGCCACGTGGCTTAACCGCTTGAGTGATGAACTCTGGGCTTGAGGTCACGGGATCGATTCCCACATTGGACATAACTTTTTGCATGAAGTTTTTTTGGCTTGCCATTTAGTAAATTGGCTTAGTACCCTTTTTGCGTTTTAATAAGATAAATGTTATTTTTTCATTATTTATATATTCATTCATGCTCCAAGTTTGGATAGAGTCGGCGTACATGAATGATAATTTAAGAATAGATACTAAGGTAACCGAAACCGAATTTCGGTTCGGTTACGGTTTTTAACCGAAACCGTAACCGAACTCGGTTTCGGTTACGGTTTTTTATTTGTAACCGAAACCGGTTTTCGGTTTCAACTGAAACCGTAACCGTGGCAATACTAGATAATAGTTTGTCAACGTGCCTCAGAAGACAAGGTAGTCTCATCATAAAACTCAACATTATTGGCGGATGGTGGTACTAATAAAACACTGCTCAAAGAATAAAAACCATGATGTCTTTTCTGCGTACATGCAACTTCAGCTGTGGAATATTAAGTGTTTAAAATCAACAATTATATTCACGATGAAGTAGTATTGTGCCATGATTTTCATTGTCAAGTCTCATTCTCTCTGCTGTCCTCCTGTCCTGTCTCCTCTTTGCCGTTATTACGGCTATGTACTTCAAAAGGCTGCTGATGATGATGAGAAACGATCATCAGCATTGATTTTCAAGTCACACCACACACTATCCTTTCTGGCACTATCCATTTCACAAAAGGCTCTACTCCTATTACCAGCATTGCAAAAATAGAGATAATACTCAGCTTAAGTCTTTGTGAAATATGAAATGCGATATGAACTCAAAAATTTATCAAGTCAAGTCATGTTTCTCTCTGTGTCTCTCACTCTCTTCTTGTACCTAACATTTTTTGGTGTGACCTTTGCGAAAAGGTTTCTCACGGCATGGTAGCCATCATGATCATCATTGTTTTATTCATTTCATTATTATTATTATTACACGTTTAGCAAGTGCTTGTAAATGCAAACAGAATGAAGAATTTTCTATCATGCAGCTCATTTCATTTGAAAACCTACTACAAATAGACTCAAGTCTTGTCACATCTAACATCTTTCATTTAATTGTCTTTTTATTTAAAAAACGACTACGATATTTATTCAGTTTATTGGCGATGACGACTGTTGAACATGCACGGTTCATCCCTTGAATCCGCACTTTAGTTTTAAGCATGGTATTTACATTTAAGTACTTTAGAAGGCGTAGGAAAAGGATGGCCTTGTAGCCTTGAAAAAAGTTTTATTTTTTTCATGTGTGTCGATGGACGCATATAAAATGAAAAATCGTCGAAAAAAACTTTTTCTCTTTTATTTACACGGATCAGTACAACTACAACCACTGCAATTAATTACTTGTAAAAATCTTTTGTTATACGACATGAAGAGAAATTGTGCATTTTTCAAATGCATTGTGAATATTGTGATTTCTATGTTCTTCGACAGTTCCTTAATTTTAAACACGACATAACACCATGTCATGTCATTTTTTAACAGAAAGGAAAAGTACATTTTTATCCAGTCTTGAGCAAAAACAAAAACCAAGAGGGACAGTCTTCACATAAAACTAAGCACGCCTCTCTTCTCCAGCATGTAATTGTAATTATGTTTTTAGCAATAAAATAATAATAATGCAGAAACCACAAAGCCAGCAAAACGAAAATTTTCTCATCTCATCACGCATGAACAATCTTTCTGCAGACCACGCAATAAAACACGGACACTATCAATTTTAAACAATTATGCATGAATTAAGCATATTGCTTCTAATATTGCATGCTTGATTTCTGTTTCTCATCGTTTGGGTCTTCTTCCTTCATCCAGCCAAACTTGCAGACCAATGGACTATTACATATGAATTGATATTTATTATTATTGTTACGCCATAAAACACACTTTTTGCTGGAAAATTACATGAGAAGTTGTTCATGCTGATACAGCACGAAAAATAAAAAAGATGCTACGTTTTATTTTTATTTAGTTTTGATCTTCTATGGCGTGTTAAACAATGGCAAATGAGCGTAGTTGTATAGGTAGCTTGTGGAGAAAAAAACTACAGATCATGATGGTGTTATTACGGAATGAAAACATGAAATGAAATGGATATCTATTATTATCCACGTTTTCGTTTTCTTTTCAAAGATGACGATTAAAGCTTAACAAAGGTAAAGTTGAGGAAGTCCCAGAAAGAAGAATCCGAGTTAACAATCATGATGATAATAGTATCGCATGATAGAATCGTGCTTCTTAGTATCGCATAATTTTTCTTCTAAAAGGTAAACTAGAATTATTATTATAGTTACTTCACTGTACCATTCATATCAAATCAAACCAAGTATAGTACAAGATGCTCTAACGTAATAGTACAATTCCAGCAGAAATGTAACTGGTTACAAAGTAAAGTAGAATAAAATTCTCACGAAACTATGTTCTTTTAATTTTTTTGGAATATGATATAGGAAGGTAGATGTTACACGATTCTCTCCTCAGGAGGCTAACAATATGTGCATTTTATTTTTAATATAGAAACGTGTCTATAAAATGTGGACAAGTTCATATAGCTCATCCTGGATTTTTTGTGACGATCATGTTGTTTGGTGGTGTGTATTTAGAAAATAGCGTAGTTACATGCAAAAGTAATAAAAAATGTTGGCAGTAAAATAATAAGCTTCCATGTTCTCAGTTTCCCATCGTTCTGGTGGAATACAAATGGAAGGGAAGAAGAGCCTCTTCTTTTTAGATGCTCACTAGACAAATAACTAGTAAAAAACTACCCTGCCTTTATAACGAACTAACCTTTTCCTACCTGATTTATTTGACCAATCCTCCATGTCTAACCCGAGTTATGTTTTGTTTGGTGTGACGGGGAAGGTGGTGGTGATGGCAAAAAATGGGATTTTTTAGTTTTATGATGATAAGTTAGGCGATAGCAATATTGTACAGGAAGAATTATTATGGTGAATTATGCGAATGTGAACACGTCTCTATCTCTGGAGACGTGAAGATGAATAGGCAAATGAGTAATAAGTCTGTCTTTTTGTAATTATCTGGTCATTCGGTGTTGGTTTGTCAGGGATGATAGACCTCCGACTGGTAAACGACAGTTCCAACTTTGTCGCTTTTTCACTTTTCACAAGTGTTTGTGCGAAAAGAGTTGAGCTATCGGCCATTTCATTATGGTTGCATCCTTTGTAAGTACAGTGTACAAAAAAGAGAAGAGAACCGAGTTTTCAGAAGAAAAAAATCGAAAAATGTAACATTTCAAAATTGCAAGCATTAAGTAAATGTTTTTTTTTGTGATTTAAAGGATAGTTTAGCTGAGCCTACTAGAAGCGGCCTTATCATGGCCGATTTTTTAGGCCCTGCCCGCTTGCTGCCCACCAGTGAAATCAGACGGAGCAACAATGAAACCCGGTTATTGAGACGTCGTTGCTCACAGCAACTAACATCTTTTTCGTCCTCACAAGGAAGTTCCTCTTCCTCTGCACACTCCGAGGATTCATATTGTCCACACCCGGTGACATCCTGTGACGTTAACACACAGTCCACCGCTACTGCTGAGAACAACGAAAACTGTTACTCAGCAACTGCCACATCTTCAGACCACAGTTGGTATTCCTCTTCTAGAAGAGCGACAAACCGTTTATCTTCGTCGATATCGTCATCATTGTCTTCATCACCTTTAGTATGGATCTCTTTAGTATTAGCTTTAATATCATGCAGCCTCGTCAGCCAAGTGGCTGCTATTCCGTCAAATCAAGTAAGCGACAATAATAACAATAATTACAGATTGAATAAATAATTTCCCATAATTGTATTATCCTAATCATTGTTATCTCATCTTTTTTCCAGATTCACACTCAAATGGGTGAGAAGGAACTTCAGCAAATCTTTCAAGTTGATAGTCATCATCAAGGTAAGAAAACTCAGTGGTCAATACTCTTGATTTTTTGTCTTCCTAAAATTAACATCCACCTTGAGCATTAAAGTAACCTGTAGTGACCATCACCTTAACAAGCTTTGGCTTACATATGCATAATATATTTTTGAACTCTGTTTTTTGTTCAGTTTCATAATGTCCCTGTCCCAATGTTACAAAATGCAGTAGATACTTTAGTCACGTTTCAAGTTTAGGACAGTTGTTTGAACCCGAACCACTGACCTAGACAAGTAATAATGCACTCCTTACACAAAACATGTACGTGGTCAACTGTGTTGTCTTTTGTTAAAAGCATCAAAACAAGTTTACCACCATACATAATGGATCTTCAGAAGTACTTTAGTAGCCCATTTCCAGCAAAAGGTCACCCGTTCCAGGGTTTAGTTGAGCCAACATCTTGCAAAACGTCCCTTTGAAAATTTAGCTTTTAGTGTAGCTGAGATTAAAAAGGGTTATTTTTCACAGTTACGCTCGAAAAACATCATTGATTCCTGTCAGCCTTCTATTCTTTGTTACCATGACTTTAGGAACCTAAAGTACATTGCATTTGTATGTTACTGTATCACTAGCTTACTTTTTAGACACTACTAGGTCTTCATGCAAAACACTTGCTCAGACATGGTTTTACTTTCAAAATGACCTTGCCCTTGAAAGCAAAAGTGAAGGATATGGATGGTCAGTGTGCTTTTTTACATGTTTACTTTATTTCCTAGCTTATCCATATGTGTATATTCTATAGATTCAATAAAGCCTTTTCAATCCATTTAAAAACCTTGCTCACATGTAGTAATCCTCACTCAGACTAGTAATTTTGCTAAATGTATTCCTCTTTTCTATTGACCATATCTAAAAATAACATAGACATCTAATGCATTAATCTACCAGTTTGATTGTAAAACTCTGTCACTTTTAGTTTCAGCCTAATATGCTTTGTACCAAGTGTAATCTTCGGATTACATTGTTCAATTTGTATCCCCATATGCCCCAGCCTCAGTCTAATATCTCTCTATCCATCTAAACATCAATATTCTCTGAGCAAAAGGTCGTGCGCCAACTCTGGTTTCACCTAGTGCAGAAGCGTAGATAACTCAAGCTGAAATGCTTCCTGGGGAAATTCGTTCAGCAATTTATTCAACCTTTGGGAATAGAAGAATTTTAGAAATTAGCCATTTTTTACTCCATGCTTGTGTAATAATGTGCTTTGCTGTATGCGCTACAAAAATATTTTGCTCTCTGCTTTCCTGATAACAGAATAGAGTGACAATTGACAATACAAGCTAAAATATAACTTTACAGGCAGGTTAAACAAATGCATTGTTGCTAGGTCGACGTGTCCACTTACTAGCATAACAAAATAAACATTGTTGTTCTGTAGATGAAATCGAAAGGACATTCTAAAAATAGTTGTTTTGGTACATGGTACACCTTTTGTAAATTGGGCAGCAGGCTGGGAGCTAAAAACGAAAAAAAGAATCACGGTCTGGCATGACACTGCGCAGGGATCTACTTTAGCCAGGAGGGATGAAGGATTTGTTAAAGGGACACTTGAGTCTTTTTTTCCTTGTCTTCCTACTGTTTATATCCCTTTAAATTTTATGTTTCTTACATGCGTAAAGGTCACCGCTACACAACAAAACGTGACAATGACTGTTGTAACCAAACAATACCACTACGTAACACAAGAAAAACTATTATGGCATCTTTAGTTTGTGTGTATGCTTTTATAGCGGAGATTTAGATGAGATGAGATGAAAAATGATAAAATTAAGAACTTTTTGCTGTGTCCCCAATAATCACCCCGATATTATTCTTTCACTTAAATTCCCCACAAATCTTACAAGAATAGAGTTGAATGTTGCGAGATGAAAACTTAAAACTTATTATTGTGGTAATAAATCATAAAAATGAAAATAATCTGTCATAATGCAATGCTAAGATCATAAATGCAAATATTTTATTTTTATGATTACACTTGTTTCTAATTTTTTGTTCTTCTTTTCCCTATGTTATAGTGCCAGAGTATGAAGTAGTGTCAATTCGTTCGCGGAGTAAAAGGTCGATAGACGTTACAGACAATAAGAGACTAGTGAGTTTCAATGCATTTGGGAAGGATGTCAAGTTGCAGTTGCGCAAGAATCCGCATCTCGTCAAACAATCCCTCCGCATGTGGATCGCAGAGCCGGACTCATCCAAAGGGATCCACTATAAAGAACTCACTCAGGTACGAACCACGTTTTTATAAATTAGCATGCACCCCTCCAGGATAATCATTGACGATCATCGACAATTAGCTTAAAACTTTTGCACTCATTTGACCTTGCATTAATTTTGCATCATGATCATTTTCATTTAGAAAAATGCTTGTAAGGTTCATAAAATAGTATTACGTCTCGCATCAGTATACTATATTGTATACTTGCAATCAACATTGGATCTGGTCATTACACAGGATGACGCCTCTGTGAAGAGTCTTCTACCTTCACATTGACAATATATTTCCAAGTTGCGTAATTGCACCGTGATCGATGATGGCATTGCATTGAGCTAATTGAACGAACTGTCATTTATCTGTAACTAACGAATAACGAGTGTGTCCCATCTAGTCGTTCATCAGATTTTGGTCTAGCCCTTCATACAATCCAAGTTTTATGGAGCTCACCTTACTTTTTGTATGCAGCTTTTTTGTCATAGTATAAGAGTAAAAGAATAAGTAGTGTAGTTCATAACACATAAGAAAAGAATATAAATTTTTAATGTCGATTCCTATGTTTTCCTGTGGTCATGCGCGTTTGTGGAAATCAAGTGGTTTCTGCCCACCACCACCACTGAATAAGGTGCATTCACTGTAATAAGCCAAATAAACTGAACGAATAGTTCTCTCTCTGCAAATCAATTTCACCTTCAGCCAGTCGGACTATAAATTATGGTAATTTGAGATTTATGAGGATTTTTTATAATTGCTCGCTCCATCCCCTAATGCTAAGCAAAGCACACAAGTGCAGTTACATGCAGTTTTATATTATGTCGGTGACTTTAACCCCATCACTCATTTGATAGATCGACAGGTGGCATTATGCTACAGACATGTACCTATTGCAAGAATGTCTTGAGGAGATCACGTCCTCTTCAAAAAAAATTCTCATTAATAATTCACGCTACTTTGCTGCTCAAAGGGCACTCAAAATGTTTAGAATTGAAAACGTTTCAGACGGGCAGGAGATGACCGGCATACAAAATGATGAAAGCATGGCCAATTATTAAAAAATTCTCCACCTCGCTATAAAATATTAGGTCACAATTATTAAATTCCGTAATAATAACTATATCAAAAGGAGACATTATTGATTGGAGAAAAAAATTGACTGGCGATTGTTTTTGCTCATCTCAACCAAAATGGCAGAAAGATTCAAAATAGAATAATTGAGCAGGAGGCTCTACCTACTTAAGATGCCAAGTGTCGGACAACTGTCTTAAATTACATTTTTCATTGTTGCATCATCATAAAGTATATTGTATTATCATCAGGCTGGTGCATTATTACGGCTAGACCGCTATTAGATGAAATATGACCTATAACAAACAAAATGCACTTACTTTTGCGCTACAATCCGCTTAATTGTAAGTTTTTTGGCTTATCTATCTACGTATGAGCAGTTTGTCTTGTAGCTAAAAGCACTAAATTAAGTACTTGAGTGCGTGCAAGTATCATGAATCTTTGGGGCGAGAAATGTGATGAAATATCATAACTTAACATTCTCCTTATGATCTGCTGAAGCAATATTATCTGAATCTGAATGAATGAATAAGTTTTTTATTCAACAAAAAACGCTCAATGTTAACCACAGTGCGCACGTATTGGTAATTTTTGATTGAACATTTAATGCAAAACAATGCAAGTTTATAATGTAAATATTGTGTGGTGGCAGTGTAGTAATCGCCTCAACAAATTGCTTCCATTAACCAACATTATTTGAAAAATTATTTGCTTTAAAATGCATCACAAAAGCCATCATGTTGAGGTTTGGCCGCTGGTAAAATTGATTTTTGAAATTAAACTTTAAAATGAACCAGAGATTTAATGGAAGTTTTCATTGAGACAATGCATTCTCCTGACATGGCCATGAGATATGTGGCACTGAAATCGTTGGCGTATGCTACGTACCCTAAATCTAGTAATTTGATGTACTTATGTAATACACCAAAGTAAACACTTCTAATTGCACTGCACAAAAATGAAATTAGTTGCTGTTGTCCCATTTAGGGATAATGCAAGTATGGTGGTGTCTGTTACATTATTTGCAAGTTGCAAGTGTGCTCGCAGCACCAAAAACTGCACCAGCACGGCCGTAACAATGACGGTTGCACAGCGGGGAAGGAAAATGAAAATGAATGAGCCTGTTTTTTAAAGGGACACACATGACGTGATCTCCTTTCTCTCCCACAGGCTGATAGTTATATAGCGATGATATTGTTATTAGTTTTTATTGCGACCCTAAAAAGGGGACTCCCAAAAAATGTGATAATGACAATATTATGGTAGTAGCGGTGGTGGTTCGACCCTTATGAATGTTCATTAAAATAATTTAATTAATACGGGGACAAGTGCGTGGTTATGTAGGGGGTCCCCAAAAATAACAAAAATTAAAACCATGTACGTCGTTTCCATGTATTGAAATTTCCACGTACTGCTGACACAATTTGATATTCATTCATTCACCGATCAAAAGTTATGTATAAGCAGATTGGTAGTTATATGGCAACCAAAATGGTATGAAATCCTCTTTTCAGGCAATATCTTTTATGAAAAATGACAGTACACAAGTTCAATATCATGTATGAATGAATAGAGCTACAATATTCAGCAAAAGTAACATAATTTTGCTGATTATATAATGATATAATTACAGGTATTCCATTATGATAATTACTACAACGTAATCATTATCTACTTAGGCATGTTTTTGTCTTTGACTTGACTATTTTGCGCTAAAAAGTATAAGCCCGTTGCCATCATTATTGTTGCTTATTTTATAAACATTACCAGAGGCTTATTATCCTGTTGCACAATTTTTTCCTTCCTAAATAGCTATAATCAACTTTTAAGATAGGTTGTATTTAAGATACCTAATAAGATATTATGTGATGGCAGTAAGCTAATAATAATAACACATTTTAAGCTTAAAATTTATGTTCTTTATAAACTGCATTTATACAATCAGCTAACAATAGCGCGTAGATTTTGCACATTCATGCCATGTTGTTAAATAACTTCTACTACTTACTATTACTTCTGCTACTGTTGCAATAGTAACAAAGGCAAAAGAATGATATTGTTTAGAATGCAGTATAAAATCAAAAATTGCAAGATTATTGGACCATTATGACTACCAAAATTCTACACATTAAAATATAAAGTGCTGTTTATGTGGGGGCGTTGCAGTACACTGCACCCAAAAGGTAAACGAGAGACTATTAATTTGTATCGACACAATACCAAAGAAATGCTAAATAGCTAAGGCAATCAGCAAAAATACACTATATGCCTATGTAAGAATGAATAATACAAAATGTATGATGCAATTCAAGGGGATGCCAAAGCCAAACAATCAAAAATGTGTATCTCTAATGTGTACAACAACACCATCAGAAAAGTTAAACAACAAAAGGGATTTTCTGCACTGCACAATAAAATTATTTTTCAATAAAAAACAAGCACCCAGTCTAAAAATTGTGTTGAGTTAATAGATTGACTGCATAATGGGGGTGCTTTTTATTCTTGTGGATTTTAGTTAGATAATCGCCAAAAGCTAAAAGGAGTAGCTCTGTTTTTTCCCTTTCTGTAAAAATCTTCACCGCGATAAAAAAATGATTGATGCCTTTTTCATTTGGTTGCCAATACTGAGTAATTGTTGCATTTTTTGAAAACTGAATGAATGAATGACCTTGGATGTAGCCTTAAAATTATAAAAATGTACAAAAAGTTGCATCGCCATGAAAAATCAAAAACACGTGTCTTGGGAAACAGGAATGCTACTACTGTACCATGGAAAAGAAGCATTACAATTTGTCGTAGAAATGGCTGGCTGATGTGTTTCATTTTATGAAGTGTGTACCACATGAAAACAAGCAACACTTCTATAAAGGGTGAACAAATGAAATTGCATTGATCCGAGTTGATTATTTATACAGGCAGAAAAAGGGAGATAGAGAGAGGACTAGGTGCTTATTGATTGTTTTGTAAAAGTGCGTGCGGTAGGGACAATAAAAGAAATTCTATCATTATGATCATTTTTGTTGGGTCTGGTCCTCGTCTAATTGCTGGCATTTCCCCTTTGTTCGAGTGTCATCCGAATGTCGTCGTGCCTTTTCTTTCATTGTTGAAAACTGCAGTAGTGGTTATAACAATAGGTAACCTGATCTGATCTATGATCATTTAAAGATCAAAAACCAAACAAGCCCCAAAATCCTGGTGTGTTACCCATTGTCACAGATTTTGATCATCTTATCACTATCAACAAATTGTACAGAGAAACCGCGATGCACTGTACTGTGTTCTTGCTATTACTATGACTTTTTGTCTACCAATCCAAACATATACAAAGTTAAAGGAGCAGCGGTCAGTAGAGCTTTTAAAGGTTTATCGGGAAACATCTATCAAATTTATTCTGCATTTTATCAGCGTGGTTAATTTGCTAGCAGCACTTGGAACGAAAGATTGTATCTCGAATACACACTTTCTTTCCCTTTATTTTGTGTTCACCGAATTCTGGTAAGAAAGGTCACATTTCTGGTCTAGCTTGACAATTTGTTTTCTAAATTTAGCCAATAATCAGCAAGATAGAATCACTTGCATGACCTATCCCGCTGAGAAAGATGTAGTAGTGGCAGCCACAAACCTGAGCCCAATAAGATTTTATTGTCTGAAGCCGAACTAAACAATGAATTGACCTTATACCTCAGTATTTCATGTCGTGTAATTGGTATTGTGTTTTTGTGTCCCGCAGCATGATATGGGTTTTACGGCCGCTGCCCGGATATCCAGTTTTTATCCACCCACACCCATAAAAGCAGCCCAAACATCAATAAATTATCTGAGCATTTTTGATAAATTATCTTTGCATGGAATATTTCCTCAGTCTTCTCGACAGCATTAGTATAAAAGCATTTCTGACCTTGGCAAATGTAATTTTTCATTTCTTAAATAATACGCATAATGCATGCATATAAGCTGTTGACAAGACCGCGTAAAACTTGTCCCACAAAGTCTGTTGTGATTGCGGCTGATGTAATTAATGAGTCAACTGGTAGGTTCATTAGCTGTACCAAAAGTGTTACCACGACTACTGTATTATTTTTAGAATTGTAATGAAACTGAAACCCGTTCCAGTGAAGCATTACAATGAATTCGTGGGTATAATGGGTCCGAAAAAAGTTTGGTACTTTTAACAAGGTTCGGTTTCATGCAAACGACTCACGTGGTGGTGGACTATTAGTTTTTTTGAAAAAGTAAATGTAGAAATTAACCTTGAACTCTGTGACTTACAACTAAAAAGGGTTGATCTCATACTGTCGAAAAAAGTGTCCTTGGTCAACCTGGAACCAGTCCAGACAACGTTTTACTATCAATATCACTGACACGTTGTTCCAGTAGCAAAATATTTTGCTGCATGCACATGCTAATAGGCAAGTTGTGTTTTGCAAAATGCATAAATGTCTGTAGAAATTTATCTCGTCACATGAAAGAAGAATTGCGTATCGGTTTATCACTTGGCTCCTGCCATTTAGTTTTTTTCAAAAGCTTCCTTATTCATGCCACGTCTTTGCTTTTATAAATCGGCTCAGTCAGAAAAGTCGAACACTTCAATAAGCTGCTTTTCAAACTGGAAAAGAATTCATTGTAAAAAGTGGTCTGTGGTTTGGATTTAGGCCATACCACCTTAAGATTTTATAAAAATATTTTTGCAGTAACCATTTTTTATAACTGCTACAATATGTTCATGTAACTCTTAGCCATTAAATACTTGTTTTCTAGAATACTTATTTGTTATTAAAAACTTGGCCGAGCTCATCTTCTTTTTCCTCGCAGTCGTTATGATGAAGATCATCACATAATCTTGATCAGTGATGATAAAGGTGTAGAACGATGGAAGATGCATGTTTTGACGTCAAAAGAGAATGGCAAGCAACAAGCAAGTGGAAACTTTGGAAGTAGCGAATATCTCTAGTAGACAAATATGTATCCAAATGTCGGGAATAACAAAACACGAAAAAAAGCTGATGCTATCCAGTCTGCCAAATTTTTTGGCAACTGTTCAACAAAGTGTTTTCAAAAAGCTAACCAATTTACAGCATCGCAATTTTTGATAAGGTTATATCATATAGTAACAATAACAAAACTAGGCTTCGTGCTTACAGAAGCTCCAAAATGAAATTAATGCGCACAATTATTCTGGTCACTCAAATAAAAACCAAGCAATATTTTATAGCAGACAGTTTGCACTCCAGGTTGAATGAATTCTAATTGCAAATTGGTCTGTTCGATTGCCAGTTTCCTGAAATGATTGCTGATAATTATATTAATAATAATATAATTTGTGAGCAAGTAGGAAGTTAATTATGGCAGAACTAAACAAAAATTGGTGAAGAATCTGCTTAAGCAATCAGAAAATAATAATAATATTAATAATTGTGAGTCAGGGCAAGGAATCTTTTTTTTTAATTTTGGCTTGATTCGTGTACTCATCCAATTATCGGTGTTTAATGAATTTTTTCAGAGTATGTGGCTGCGTCCAATCCAACAATTTGTACGTTGGCAAACGAAAACATTCTTGTTCGTAGTCGCTAGCAAATTTGATTGAGTTTTAATGGGTTTCTGTGCTAAGGTCGTCATCATCTCATTATTTAAAGGCACCTTCGTGGACGTCGTTTGTTGCTGGCGTTGTTGATGCCATTGTTAAGCGTATGTTTTTTTATGATGGACAGTACTTATTCTTGTCTCCCAAAAACTGACAAGCGTTACCAAAAAATCAATCATCGTGATTCGTGGAACATCCGTTAACATGTAATTTACTTCAACTACAGCCATCAAGTATGCTTTAACTGGGTTAGCATTATTATAATTAGGCCCACACCTGAGAATTATTTACAGCGGCTATTGCTCGCGCTCTTAATTTTTTTTACCAAACTGTCGAAATTTACTAGGCGTAGTGCCAGACTTGATAAATTGTGGACTCTGATGTTACCTGTATGAAAGAATGCCTGCATCGGTTCTGTTATAAATGCCTATGTAAGGTGGCTAACTGCTTTATGGCAGTTTTTATATTCTGTCATGCCAGTATGGTGTATTTCATTTATAAATGTTGAATGTATGCCAGTGAATATAGATAAAAACTATATCTGGTTAACATGGGATTGGTTGTAATAAAATTAAAGGAGATGTTTAATTTAATTAATGTCCTGTTCTTCAGGAGTATATATTTGTAGCACAGTTAATCTAGTTTTCCAGATTTTATTATGCCAAGAAGGTGGAATTGTAACAAGTATGAAGTAACCATCTAGGTGGTCATCAATTCTCGCGTAGGTGTCGTAATAACAATATTAGCATGCCAGCTTCTGATTTTAAGCTGTCGTTTTAGGGCCAATCAACTGAAATTGCACTTTTTATTCCAGTTTTACAAGTATATTTACAGTTTATTAATAATATGTTACCGACACTGTCCACTGTCTGGGTTTTTGATATCTGCATTACAAATTTGCATGCACTCAAACTAGCAAACACATTTTTGGTATTTGCACAATCTACGTTGTCGAGTAAAGAAAAAGTATGGAACTTTGAGTACGTTATTGTAAATTGTAATGTGCTAATTAGAAGAGCAAACAAACAAAATTAAAATTAATTGCCAGTTGACACCTTGAATATGATTATCACATGTGGAAAATAGTTTCCTTGTCTTCAAGATCATTGGCATACGAATCTGTTGATGAATGCATGGAAGCAGTTAAGTGTAAACGCTCTGTTTTTAACTAGCTAGTTTTATAACTCCAGGTGTAAATATAAAGTTAACACAATACAAGGATTGCAGTTACATCATTTGGCACCACCTATCTACTTTCGCATTTTGAGATGGTGAAGGATAACCACAAGAAATAGTTTCGCGCAGAAAGAACAAATATATTGTTTGATGTCGGCTGCATCCAACTTACAAACGCAAGACCTTTGATATTTATGTACAGTAGTGCGGTAATAAATTGCGCAACAATGATAATGACAGGAAACACAAAAATGTCGTTTACTGCTAATTAGTACAACTTACATATTAATATTTCATACGCAAAAATTATGACTTACAACTTATGGCAAAACAATGATGACATGCCAACAACAGTTCAAATACAAGTACTGCATACCATTATTGCTCTTGTTACAACACCTGCAAGCATTTCGAGTAGTTTATGACGATGTTGACCGTAGTCATTGCTCAATTAACATTTTGAAACTTATATATGACAGCGATGCATAAAGACCACAACATCAACCTATTTTGAAATATGAGCATCATGTATATTTAGAGTAGAACAAGTTCATGCAATAAGTTCAATTGTAATATTCAAAGAGTTCGCCAATTACAACAAATTTTTATATTATGTTCTAGCAGGATGCAGAAGAAGACATTGGTGAAGCCTACCAAGATGAAAGCAATCAGGCCGCCCTTCTGATTCATCATGATAAAGACGATGGCAGTTTACTAATGGATGGAATGGTGGGTTCTGACTTGGTCGTTAAGCCCGTTCCCAGTGCCTTCCGGAGTCAGGTTCCAAAACCGGATGACGACGAAGCCTTCCTGGACGAAGAGCTAGCCGACGACTGGGTGGTCAAGAAGGGTTTCCCCGCAATGAATGACTCTCTTCCAATAATGGCAGCATCAACTGGAAAGAATAACACGCAAGGGATGCACATCATTTACAAAGCCAAACACATAAACAGTCACTCCGACTATGCTCTCATGGAGCCCGACCAAGATCCCTTTAAGAGCGCGCTGAGGACCAAGCGTCATGCAGAGTCGAAGAAACGGGAGAAACGTGACGCGCCTTATGTGATTTATCCTGAAATCCTGGTGATTGTAGACTACGATGGGTACAGACTTCACGGAGGGGATAACCTCCAAGTGAAGCGGTATTTTGTCTCCTTCTGGAATGGAGTTGATCTCCGTTACAAAATCCTGAGGGGACCAAAAGTTCGCATTTCTATTGCTGGAATTATAATTTCCAGAGTAAGAATCAAGTTTGATGGAAATGTACTTTTAAGGCAAGTATCAAGGTACCCTTTGTAAGTTTACCTCATGATTTTGCTGCTTTTGTAGGGACGTGACGCTACGCCATATCTGGAAAGAAACCGTGTCGGTAGGGACGCGCTGGACTCTGCGTCTGCACTAACAGATCTTGGAAAGTACCTGTTTCAGGAAAGACGACTGCCAGTTTACGATATCGCTGTCGTCGTCACTAAGTGAGTACAAGTTTTTGCTGTGGGGAACAAAAGCCAAGAAAATGGGAGGAATTCATATCCCTACTGGCAAAATTCCCCCGTCATCAACTTTCAAATATTTTTATAATGATATATTATGTGTCTTATTACATTGTTACCTTTATTCACACGAGCGTACCAAAATCACACACTTTATATCCATTGATGTACTATCTAGTAATCTCATTAAGGTCAACCTAAAATTACGACTAACTTTTTAGCAGGCAGAGGTTAGGTCAATATCCCAGATAACCCGATCTTCCCCTTTCCATTGTGATCAAACATATATCACTAACTTTTTCAGATTAGTAGCAAAACACATACACAACACAAAAAATACCTAAAAAATACTTCATTTAGAACATTTTTCATTTTTGAACACAAATTCCATTAATCTTCTATTTCCATTGTTGCATGAAATGAATTGAATGGTATGCGTGAGATGAGAGCTTATCGTTATAGGTATGACATGTGTCGTCGCCGCGAAGGTGGACGTTGCAGCCGAGGAACTGCTGGTACGTTTCGCAGTTGCCTAACTGCGAGTTAATTTGCTTCCAAACATTTTAGCGAAATCCTTTTTCGCTGTTTTACTGGGTTACGCCTCAAGGAATATTGTGATTGACAGGGCAGCTCTATTAATCTGCTGTATATAAATTTACGTGAAGTCTGTGTTGATTAGGGATTTTCGGGGAAAATACCAACAACTTCAAACTTACTACGCACTAATTCTTATGGCAGTCAGGTGTCAACGGTTTTTGAATAACATTTTTGTGTTTTACTAACATACATAAATACACTGAGATTTTTGTGTTATGAAAAATATTACATCCATTCTTATCGTTCATGTCTGTGTGACCACGCTTTGTACATACCTCAATGTAAGGGAAAACGTGTGTTCTTCATTTTTTGAATCTTCTAACATATTTCATTCTCCAGCGTAATAATACTTGTACAAACTTCGTGTGCTGGAACTACTAATCTATCCTTATCTAATATGTCATCTTACAGATTAGACATGTGTCGAAGACAGTTTGCAAACGACATTTGTAATCGCGGCACAGCAGGTAACGAAAAAAACCAAACCAACTCCGGTTACCGGAGTTTATTTAAAAAATACAACAAAAGAGACACACAAAGAATATATATCTAGAGCTATAATATTCTCTCAACATGCAAATCTTTACGTAGCACGCGTCTTCTTGTTAGTAGCAAAGTTATATAGTGGTTGTGTGAAAGTAAAAAGCTTGACTGTAGATCACCTTCTTTTCTCCACAAAAACTTTTTCCTCGCACCTAATTTTGCATTCAAATGTAATATTTTTACTAGACGTATACTAAGCAGACTATAGAGAAAGCACGAATGGCATGAGTTCACTGATCACTTCGTAATCTGTTATTTATTCGAAGGAGTCTATTTAAAACGCACGATTGTCTATTGTACCTTTTTTACACATCTTATTTAATAGATGCTTTGACAAATCGTCGAGAGTATGTACTATATACTAGTATGGCTTATCGAATTTAATTTCCTCTCTTTTAGTCTATCAACTTTTAATAGAACCTCAAGCATGATAAATTTGCAATATGAAATTTCGCACAAATTCTCTGAATGCATCCATGAAATGTAAAAAATGTGAATACAAATTTCAATACTTACAAAGCATGCATTTAACTACAAACTAACTGTTCCAAATTTAGATCTTACCAAAAGTAAAATTTAATAAAATGTTTTAATTGGTGATCGGTCTTACTATTGTTTGTAAATTTGTACTTATGTATTACTACCTCACTTTTGTACTTCAAATCTGTATTATTTTGCTTCGTGCTTTATCAAATATATTTGCCTCATTAGCTGTTCGATGGCTTTATAAACTAACTATTTCTGCACTATACACGGTGATGGGTGTGTCTTGAAGGAGATTTGGGTGTATCAAAAATCTAACATTTACAAATCCATTAGGATTTGCATACGTCGGCGGAGCCTGTGTGGTGAACAAACGACTGGAGAAAGTCAACTCTGTAGCTATTGTGGAGGATACCGGTGGGTTTTCTGGAATCATTGTGGCGGCTCATGAAGTCGGTCATTTGTAAGTACTGCATATTTATTTTTATCAAGAACATCTGAAATCGATACAATTTTGTAAATGGATTTTTAAAACGTATCGTTAACAATTTAGATTGGGATGTGTCCATGATGGATCTCCAGCACCAAGCTACTTGGGAGGACCAGGAGCACAAAAATGTCGATGGGAAGACGGTTACATTATGAGTGATTTACGTCACACGGAAAGAGGATTCCAGTGGTCCGCTTGTTCTATTGCGCAGTTCCATCATTTCCTAAAGTAAACATTGTATCCAACATTGAACACAATTATGATAATGCAAACACTTGTAGAGCTAAATTAAATGAAACAATCCTGTAACTAATTTATTTGTAGCGGAGACACGGCTACATGTCTGTACAACTCACCACACGAGGACAGCTCGTTACCCAGGGTTTTACCAGGAAAACTTCTTAGTTTGGATGCGCAGTGTCGGAAAGACAGAGGAACTTCCGCTTGTTTCGTTAGTAGCCCATTCAATTTAATTTTCCTGTTTCCTTTTCCTATTTTGTGTAACTAACCTCAGTTTATAATTTTGGTATTGTCATGTGGAAAATTTGCAGAAAGACGATCGTGTGTGTGCACAGCTATTTTGTTTCGATGCCACATCAGGTTACTGCGTAGCTTACAGACCTGCCGCAGAAGGATCTCCCTGTGGAGATGGCCATGTATGATGATAATTCACTTTGAGAAATGCTTGAAATTATTTTTGCATATCTGAATCTGTTGTACTGATCTTGCTGGAAAATATTTCGCATTGTTTGCAGCAGCATTGTGTTAGCGGAAGATGTGTGATCGAGCACGAGAACATTATACCAGATTACTCGCAAATTACCCCTGCCGTTGTACGTGGGGACGCCTATGGAAAGAACTCTTTCTCTTTCCCCACCTCATCGTAAGTAGAGCTTTTAGCATTTTGCGCGTTCATAAGGCATACAATGCAATTAGATTTTGTGGCATAAAGCATCAATTGACAACAAAATCATATAACATGATTTCGTGATCCGTGTACACTTTTACAAATTAACTGTTTCCCATAACAACTATTGATGTTGTTTACGTTTTCACTGAAATAACTTTGGAAGAGACTTGATCAGTTTTGTACAAATACGCATTAGATTCTTGAAAGAGTGTGGTAAATGTGTGTTGATTCTTTGTGCATGGTATGTGATCTCTTAGCAGCACGCTATACAATAACAATCACCCAATACTATAATTTTATTAAATAACACTGTTTTCTAACTAACACAAATGCATGAATGAAATCAATTGTATTGTTGCACTAAAACTAACAAAATGTAAGGTGTATGGATTATTCTTAAACTGCATGTGCCTGGATGAAATTAATGTTGGATTGAATGCGAGGAGAAATCTTCAAGGATGACGGATTTAATGACGATGTGACTTTGGATTTGCATTATGGTTTTGATTTTGCATGTCTGTGTATGCATCATAGTGACAAATACGTATAGTGAGTGATATAAACGAGTGTATATAAAATGAATGAATAATTCCAGAAGAATCAGTAAGTTAAAATGCACAATTTAAATTGTAATACTTTAAACATAGTTCACTACATATGATTATATTAACAATGGTGTAAAATGACAACGGGTGATCAACAATATATAATCTCCGAATAATTGTAAAATCTGCAATGCATGCAAAAAAAGATTAATACTGTCACAATAGCTTTTTGAGTATTTAACACAAATAACAACAAGAAAAAATGTAAATATTATTTAACATTGCATGAAAAATACAAATAATAATAATTTGACTACGCAATGACAAATTCATGATCATACAGTAGTAGCTATAAATATTATGACCAATTGTTTGACTGCCGAAAAATGTTTTTGTAAATTTTGCAAAGCTGCTTTCATTTTTTGTTAAATCGTCCGAAAGAACAATGGATGATTCAATTAACGTGTATCGTAATTCATCATTGTAAAGTTAGATTGTAAATGAAAAGAAAAGTGAAAGCAAGATTAATACTTACCTAATTCAAATTAATCATAAAAACATTAACCAATGTGACAAACCTTGTGTACATATTGTATTGTATTCCATATTTCAATGATGATGCGTAATGATGGTGATGGTGGATGAGCAGGTCTCTTGTCGTATCCTCGACAACGACCCCAAGATCTTCGAGCACCGTCAAGAAGAATAGTCCAACTACCACTACGCGCAAGCCAAAGCAACAGCAGCAGCAACCAAATACTTCCAAAAAATCCTCACCTTTTACCGGAAGTCCTAATCAGAGCTCAGTTCCCAGTAAATCCTCTGCGGCAACCAAGAGACCAGCAACTACGTCCTCAGCTTCTTCCAGTACGAAAAAATCGAGAAATCACAGTAAAAATTCCCGAACACCATCAACAACAACAACCACATCGACAACCACTCCTTCTCCCAAACCTCTACGAACAGCATCCAATCCATCAAAAAAGTCTTCCTTGGCTTCTACTAGCAATAATAATAACAAGAATAACAGCAGGCGAACCTCGCAAAGAACTAACCCTAACAAAGAAAAAGACAAGAGTCCATTAGCGGAAGTGCCTCAAAGTATTGAGATCTACAACCAAATCTAAACTCTTCCATTCAATTATTTCCTTCTCTTCTCTCTGAGTAATCTCCAGTCTTTTCTTACTTTCTCTTTCTTTCGCACCTTCTCGTCGATCGTCACTTCCTACTTTCACCGTTTTCAAACAACACTTGCGTATTTGCATGCGTGCACAAAAAGTTGACACACTCAACAAACCTAATACTAACACATTTTTGATAAAATTGAATAACTGTACTTTAAACTCATTATGAGAAACATATGCCCACATATATTATCATTTTGCGCTTTTCTGATTTGCCACTTGCATGATTCCTGCATGAACAATTCTATAATGGCTTTTGAGAGAAATTATGTTTTTCTCGATAGCCTATTTCATATAGATAGATTTTGTATTGTATTTATAATTAATCAAACTGTAAATAATACATGTTTTGGGGCAAACTGAAACGTTTACTAATTTGTGTTTGTTTTCTTTGAAAACCTTTGATTCGTTACAGGAGGCAGATCTAGTGATACTTCTAGGACTACTAGCAATACTAAATCTACAGTTAATTCTACTCCTAAAACAACAACCAGTGATTTTAATTCTACAAAGCAGAAAAGTACCAGTGGTAGCGGCGGAGGAGTTTCCGTTTCCAATCGTGGAAGCGGAGGAGAACCCTGTGAAGATCGCGTGGCTCGCATTGGAGGAAGCTATAATTGTCGAGACTTTCTTACCCGCTATGGTTACAAGTATTGTTCTTCACCTTACATTCAGCGGAATTGTTGCGCAGCCCACAAACTAAAGTGTTTACGATGATGACTAGGCACAAATAATTTTAATTAGGGATTTTTAATGAAAAATACCCACTTACAGAAAATGCAGCAACAAAAATAGATGTTTGTTTTCTTTTTTTGTGTCTTCATAAATATTTTGCAGTTTATTACTTCAGTTAATATTTATGTTGTTCAATTATTATTATAATTAATTCTAATAATTGTCCCGTCAAATAAATGTTCCCACGAAATATATATATCCCCGGTTTGTTTTAATATTTTAAATAAAATATCAAAATATATGATGAGTGAGGAGTTTTTAATGAAAATGGACTGGTGATCAGTTTTGTGATGGTCTATCCATTCAACAAAAAATAAATTCAGGAAATGTTAACACGTTTGCGTTGTTGTCCGTCGTAGCAAATTGCTGTGTTGAAGTGTTTTTGTGCCTTTTTTGACTGACAATAATAATTATGAAGTTATATCTATATAATTGTATTATTATTATTATTCCACGGAAAATAATGATAATATTAAGAAACTGAACTTTTAATGTGAGCAAGTACTAGGTTATTACTATAATGTTAAATGAATTGCGAGCAGTACATTTATTAAGGTCCGCCTATATTAAAAAGTATGTATCAGGTAGCTAGACATAATTAATTGTAAATGTAACACGAAAAAAACCATATTGTAACAATTTGTAAATTTTTTGGAGACTTCCTCCTGCTGGTGACAATTTAAAGTAGAGTTTGCTTCATGTAAAGTTGAGTAATTTTTATGGTGACGACGGCATACAAAAGCGCGACGAAAACGGAAGCGCTAAAACATTTTTTACTACTATTACATTCAGCATTGCATTGTATTGTATGAATAATTGATAGGAAAAGAGTATAAATGCTTGTGATGATGCTATAATAAGTGACCAAACCACAATGACCAAGTGCAAAAAAGCAATAGATTTTTGTACACGTTTTACTTAAAGTAATCATTTTTGTGTAAGTGCCTTTTTTAAAGAAACAAAGTAATTGTGACGTACGTGACGATAAATAAAAGGAAAACACGTTATAATATGATGCAAACTAGCTAAAGTTTATTATTTGCACCCTGGAATTCACATAATGATACAAGATTCATATACCAGAAGTACAAAGTGTAAATGTTACAAAAGTTACAGGAAAACATTTTGTATTTTGGCTGGATATTTCTAGAATAAGGATCCTTGGGATTTCTTAAAAGCAAATACTTACCACTAAAGCGGAAAAGCGACATGCTTTTGTACTTTACGTTAGAATGAAGGCGCTATGGAATTTGCAAGCTATAGTGATTTTACGACCAAGTTGATATAACTGAAAAGGCAATATTTCATGTACGAAAATATGCTATTTGTTAAGGTCCGGCAAATTAAAGTAAGGTATGGCAGGCGGTAGATTACTGGTCATTCAGGTATGCATCCATTTTGGATGCATATCACTGTTGCATGGACAACGGCCGATAAACACAGGCACAAGAGAATCCTCAACAACAGTGAGATATACATCAAATATTATTACGGAAGATGATAGGGACTCTAACTTTCTCAGCACGCAATTGCTGGGGAGCCCTAACGTACCCCCTTCACGTTGGACCACTACCAGTACACGACGTCCCATAGAGAATCTTGACTATCCAGATAGTACTCATAGAAATCCTTCCAGACCTGTAACCACTACCCGGTATCCTCGACCACCAGAACTGACAACAAGAAACTACTGGGATACCACAAGAGACATTACTATCGTACCAACTACCCAAAGGCCAAATAACCGATTTAATCACGAGTATAATCAATACATTACTGCTCCCGCTCCAGCAGTAAACTACTCTGTGTTTGACTTTAAACTGAACATGCTAAATGTTACTTGGAATGCAACTTTAAGGCAAGGCTCCGTTCCACTGAAAACGCTGAGACAGTTCTCGTTGACCTTTATATGTAATGCATCGTACCCTGTTGAATGGCTTTGCGAAAAGCCATCAGGCGCCAGCACTTGGGACGTGGAGGAAATAAGACATTTTGAATTGGTTCGTCGTTCCAGCAGTTTCAGTTTTGGATTGCAAGATTTACAATTGGAACCAATTTACACAGCTTTACTCAAGCTTACCTATGAAAAGATTGATAACATTCCAGAAAAGTTGCAATTAAATTGTGCTCGCGCTCGTCGTAGTGAAAAGTATCGGGCAGATTGGGAAATGAAGTATAGCCAAGTTAACATTTCCAGAGATACGAATGACACCCTCCATGTGCGTATAAAAAGCCCAACTATGGTACCCAGAACGCGAACAAACTCAGGAGGCAATACGTCTCCACTTCAGTACGGTGAACAATTGGGGCGAAATGTGGATTGTCGAGTTGATTTGCGGTGGTTCGAGTCTGAATACGAAGACAACAGGTTTGAATGCACATCGGAACAATATTCTAACGCTAATATTGACTTCAAGACTGATGATAACAAGTGCTATGACGCGGCAACCTGCGAGCGGATGTATACAAAAGGCAAGAGCGCGTGTCAGGGTGAAAGTCCCAGAGGAAATACCGAAGTGACACAGAAAATTCCTTCGGAACTATGGACCGAAGGAAGTGCTCCATCTGCAGGAGTGGTTTTCTGCATACGTGAAGACGACAAGCCAAGTATGAATGACAATAGTGGCAATAGAACGGACGCCTTGCACTTTGTTCATTCGTTACCCCCAATCTGTCTAGAGGATAGTAGTGATGATTCCCGAGCATTTAGAGAAAAACTATATGTTGGTGCAGATGTTGGAATACCAAAAGACATGGACACCCTGGAAAATGGATTTATGTCATTTTGTTGGACCCCCAGATCTTATGAGAAGCAATATAGGGATTGGAAGGTATATGCAGGCGAAAATGTTTCTGTTACATGCATTGGGTCTATCTATCATTTTGCTATGGGCACACGAATTGGAATTGTAAGAACTCAACAAAATCTCAATGACTGGCCACCAAGACAACGAGAACAGTGGGATTATGCTCGAATAGTGGAAAGTAGCACTGAATTCAAGAAAACTGACGGTTATTTTAACTACACAGCCAAAGTTCACATAAAATCTGCGGACGTATCCCAACTGTTCTGTGAGACTTACTTGAAACAAAGGGAAAGCTTTATTCGAAAGTACATTCCAATTCGTATAACCATTCCTAAAAACATCACTCTTATTGGAAATACGCAAGTAGCCCTGTACAATTACACGGGTCAACGGAACTTTGAACTTAAATGTGAAGCCCATGGTGATCCACCTCCTACGATAACGTGGAAAAACCAGGGTCGTGAGATTCCCAGTCTGATTGAAGAGAAAACGGCTAGTACAGTAGATGGTAGGGTAATATCTGTTCTCAGGTTCCCCTCACTTAAAGATTCGATCAAAAACTTTTCTGTAGCTGAGCTCCAGGGTACTTACACGTGTGACGCATTAAATCAACTTGACAGGAGCACGAAGGCATTTTTAGTCTCCTCAAATTCCTCTGAGGGAATTCCTATTGCTCCAACAGCGGCAGTTGAAGTTATGGAGGGAGGATCCACATGGGTTTTCTGGGTTGTTTTACCAATTTTTGCAGTTGGTGTAATTGCAGTAATATTATTCCTCGTTTGGAAGATAAAAATGCAAAGTAGAGAGCTTCGCTTGTTGAGTAAAGCGGAAGTTGATGAGTTCATTTTTGGAAAACCAGAATTTCTGCAACACCATTCGAGTTCAGAAGAGGTGAACAATTACGCCCCCTTTCTGCCCTACAACCAGGGCTATGAAATTGGCAAAGAACAATTGGAAATTGATGAAAATGCTGTGCTGGGAAGTGGGGCTTATGCCATTGTACTTCGTGGAACTCTCCAGCGGAAAGACGGAGAACGTGTCCGTGTGGCAATTAAAACGTCCAGGGCCATGGATGATATTAGCTTTTTCAAAGCTCTTTTATCCGAGCTGAAAATTATGGGTTTTATTGGAACACACCCGAATATCGTCAACTTGGTAGGAGCACACACAAAAAACATACAGAACCGAGAAATCTTTATTGCGATTGAATTCTGCGAGAATGGAAATCTCTTGACTTATTTGCGGGATCACCGAAATCGTTTCAAGACTTTAGTGGGTCCGGATGGAGATGATTTTCTTCCGGGAAGTCTGGAAAACGTTTCTAGGGACAGTTTCGTCAGTCCAGCAAATGGACTGAACACTGTGACATTGATCAAATGGGCATACGAGATTGCGAATGGGATGGAATTTCTCAGCCAAAAGAATGTCATTCATGGAGACTTGGCTGCTAGGAATATTCTATTAAATGAATACTTGATTGCCAAAATCGGTGACTTTGGTTTGTCCCGACAGTTGTTTGAGTATGCAAATTATATAAAAAAGCAACAAAGTCCATTGCCATGGAAATGGCTGGCGATTGAGTGTCTGCAGGACATGCGATTTTCGGTCAAGTCGGATGTTTGGGCATACGGTACGTAGAACATCAGGGATCTGGTTCACCAGCGCGGCTCATTGCTCATTATCATAGCATGGATCGTAAATACAAAATTTAATGCGATAATGATAATGAAGCAATGAAAAATTTCGGTGAAACAGATCCCAGATTACTGATTGATTCCATCTAAAAATGCATACATATTTATATTTGTGCTAATAAAAGTGCGTTTTCTTCGTGCAATAGGCATCATGCTGTTTGAAATATTTTCTTTGGGGCAAGTACCGTATCCAGGGCATTCATATAACGATGAATTTTTAGAAGCCTTGATTAACGGGAAAAGACCAAATAGGCCGAACAATGCAACAAATCAAATGTGAGCTACGAGACTTTTGTCATTATGTATAAAAATCGAAAATTCAAGTTGAAATTTTCTTTACTTGAACCTTTACATTTAATTCTTTCCAGATACTCATTTATGACTACTTGTTGGAGAGACAAGTCTGAAGACAGACCCAACTTCACTCATATCAGGGAATTCTTTAATAAACTTTTATGTAGCTTGGTGCCCCAAGAGTATCTTGACCTTCATGAAAAAGTTACTTCCACACCACCGAATCCAACTAGTAATACACTTACAGTGGATGTCCACCAATGTTGTGCAGAAACACCAAAGAGTAGTACCCTTGGCTCCAAGAAAGATGAAGGAAAGCAGAGTCGGTTCAGTTTCAACACAAAAACTATTACTGCTGTGTTCCATCGAAACTAAAAATAAACTGTTTATAATACGTTCAATGTTATTTGTTTATTTCAGTAAATAGTAAGTGTTTATTGTACATATTCACTACGGTAATTATTGAAAGAAATTTGAAATAAATCATTCAAGCTGACTACGTGAACATTGACTTTGAACACTCTACTCATTGAAATCAATAAGACGCAGGGTCAATTTTAGTTGACATCACTAAATTAATTGAACATCATCACAGTTTACTCTTGAATTTTCACAATGATTATAGTACTAGCGCATTTGATTAAAACAAAATTGACCGTTCACATTGATTATACTACTACTACATAATTAGCACAACTTCCTATGATATTTTCCTTCTTATAACACATGTAACTGCCGTAATATCCTCATAGTGAATGGAATTTTATTTGGTATATATAATATTTCGAAAATTGCTACATTTCTCCAGGGAATGGAATGATACAGATCAATCTTACATGCTTTAATTTCCAAATTAATCCGTAAATCTACGGTTGACGTTGCGGCCGAAGAGCGAGGTACGAATTTCTGGCACCATTTGCTTAGCAATCATTTCCAAGCGGGACTCGAGAGTATTGGAAACCTTTATCTTGCCTCTTTGAGCAAGAAGTTCCACACCTCCACAACTAGAACAACAAAATCAGCATTCAATTAGCGATGATTTCAAGAAACTGTTGGTTTGGAATAAATATATTCACTTACATATTGGGAGACAAGAAACTTTCTTGATCCAACTTCATGAGTACATCCTTGCCAGTTTTCTCCGTGTAGTCTCGCTTGGCGTTCTCCATCACTTCCTCCACCAATCCCAGATCTTGCTGACGACAACGGATAAGCACGTGTTGCTCTAACAACTGGAGAAGACCTTGCGTGATCAGAGCATGAAGCAACCGTTTGTACTTGCCAGAATCCTTGGTAATTTCTCCAAGTCTCCTCTTTGCCTCTTCCAATACGGTACCCACATGGTCCTCGCGTGACTTCAAAACCTTTAGCCTGGCAGCGTTCAACATGTTGGATTGTTGGCTGTAATAAGAAGGAAAGGAAATTATAATTATAAATTAGGATTATCTGGGAAAATAGCTAAGAATAATGCAACATTTAGGCTAAAGCTTACATTTTCTTTTGCAGCTCAACTTGCTTCTCCTTGCGCTCATAATATTCCATAATTTTTATCCTCTGCTGCTGCACAAGACGACCCTTCTCAATGTTAAACTCCTCCTCAGCCTTGGCGTCAATTTCCTCCGCCTTCTCATTGGCTTCCTGCTCGATGAAAGCCATCATGTGCTTGATCTGAAAAATTGATCCCCAAAATTAGCACCACATTCGTACAAATCATTGTCCCGAAAATCATTTATTTACTAACCTGCTTCGCGACATCTGCGTCACTGAGTGCCATTTTGGATAGTTATTCGGAAATTGCCCGACTATTACCAGAAAAACAAATACTGCCAGCAGCGTCCAGCGACTGTGGTAAATAAATTTGTTCTGTTAAAATATTTAAAACAAGGTTAACTCTCTGACAACCTTTACCCCGAAAAAATCGAGCCCTGTTCCAAAAACTTGTACAGAAAATTATTTAACTATAACTTACCTTTAATTGTTCAAGGAACTGTTAGGATTTTGGTTAGAAAGTAGTTTCCACTTCACTGACTTCTCGTCCTCGACTAAATTGTGGTTAAAGCCGTATTAAGCGTGTGTTTAGCACTTGGGCGTAGTTCCAGCTGCATCTCTCCTGCTAAAAAGATGCTTTAACACATGAGCGTATGCTGAATACCTACATTCGTTCCATACACTCGCATGCAGCTCTTCTAATAGGTAGTAAAAGCCTATATATAACACGGCTATACGGAGTTTCTTGGGTTTGGTATATTTGCACTCGTATCAAATGAATGCATAAACAGCAACAACATGGGGAACCTTCATTAGACAAGTTAAACAATTAAAGTATTAACAAAATATGTAAAGATAACCTTTCATCATATCAACATTAAATCAAATATTCATTGTGCCTAATATTTTTTGGATATTGTTTTAAGCGTGTATATCATCATGGAAGTGGGACGGCCAAGAGGGTACATTTGGGTTAGTTGAGATATGGAACATTATAGCTATATTATAGCTGCTATAATGCAATTGTCTAGAGAGAGCTTTATGCAAGACTACTGATTTCTATTTATCTATGAATCTTTATATTATGCTTTACTTTTAAAAGGTTTCCCTATAAGTTAATCTTGTTTTTTCATTTTTGTATAGTATTTAGTTAATGTGTGAATGCATTCTAAATTGATAATGAATATGAGGGTGCAAATGTTAGCTCGATTAAATGTAGAAAACACCCGATAACTTACACTACCTACAACCAATCCAGTACGATTGTTAACTATGTTCTGTTACTAATGACACTTCTGCTGCTTTTTATGAGAAAATTAATTTACTACTTATTTGTCTTTACGAAGAGTAAAATATAAGCTTTTCATTCATTCTTATATAGCTTTGCAGAAGTAGACAATAGACAACAAGTACAAAGTAATTTGGGCAACCTATCGAGTTCACAATAAAATATGTACTAAATACAATCACAATTAAAATGCAGTTCCATAGTAAGTATAACATTTACTGTATCTTTTATTTTCATATTATAAAAATACAACGATGGTTCTAATACAGCTACGTGTTAAAATCAACCCAAATAATTTTGTCTGGTGCCTTTAAAAAACTGAGTAGAAAAAATAAAACAAAGACATAGCTTGACAACAATTTCGGCAGGTAACTTTTATCACTGTCAACATCATTTTGTATCAGATCGGTAACAGGCATTCTTGACTTTAGTCTCTTCGAGGAGATGGGGGTAGTTGAGGATCCTTGTTCCAGTCAATGGACGCAAAGTCAATGACAATCTTTTGGTTCTTTGGAATGTACTGGCTGCATAAGTTGAAAATATTACAAAAAACATCAAGCATTATTGAATATTAAGCATAATTTTTAAGATTTTGGTAAAATAACCTAAAGGTAACACCAGCAGCATTGAACATCTTTCTACTTGCCACGCATTCGTCCTTCGTCCAATTCTTGTCGGATAAATAGATAACCTATCAAAAACAATAAAATTTCGTACAACATTCTCTTGAAATATTTTGTTGAATTTCCTGAAAAAGAACTTCTACCTCTTTAATTCCCGACTGAATGATAAGCTTTGCACATTCGTTGCATGGAAACAAAGCTACATAAATCCGGCATCCGTTCAACTTTCCGACAATCTTGTTGAGAATCGCATTCATCTCCGCATGACACACTACGGCGTACAATAATATATCATTAGAGATGTCTAGTTTATCATTTCATTAAAAAATATCCTCTAATAAGGTCAATAATTGGTGGTTCTAGTTCTGCTTTAATGATAAGCTTTAATGTTTTGTACCTACCATACATATACTTAGTTTCAGGCTTCGATTCTGAATCTTTTCTCCAGGGAAATTCATCGTCACTGCATCCATTCGGCATGCCATTGTATCCAATGCCAACAATTTTATTCTCGCCGTTCACAATGCAAGCGCCAACCTATGGGAATTTGGCATATAAAAATAAATTATCTTATGGATACATAATTACCAATTATCATAAACTGGTTTTTGTGTTTTACATTTCAAAAGCTTGAAGAGGAGGCGACGATAAGAAAGAAAGAGATTGAAGTTGGTGTGTTTTGATGTTTTAGTTCTAATCATATTCTCAGGAGTTATCAATATTAAATATTTTTACCTGAGTACAAGGATCTTTCGACCGCATGGCCGACAAGAAAGCGACACCCATAAAGTAATCCGACCAGTTTAAATAGTCTTCCCGTTTCTTAGTCAGGTCTCTAGGAATCTCTCCATTTACACCATTCTCTCTATTTTGAGGAGTATCTGTAGGCTGATCATTTATTGACAACCTGTCCATTTTGTCAATGGGACTCACTTCAGAATGGCCACTCATAATGGAGAATCTGGAAATAATTTCCTACGACAAATGTATGTGAGTTTGAACAAAGGAAAACGGCTGGACAAGGCACCACAATCAAGTCAATATTTCGGGAGAAAGGATTTTCCATCGGATTTTGCCAGGATTGAAAACAACTGCGCCTGTCTCCCTCGTCAATGCCTGCCTCGATTGGGGTCTTCAGAGAATTGGCAGCATGAATGGTTTGTCAAGCGCAAAAGCGTTAACAAAGACTTATCTACCTACACGTTGCACTCATGTTCATATTGCAATATTTGCAATTCCACTATCCAGCAGAATTCTTCTCCAAGCATGAAAACCAATTTCATACATACATACCTACTTCATATTCAAGATTCATTTTTCATTTCATGAATCAAAATATTCATAATCATGTAACTAGGTATTATCACTGGAGCATACAGGTTTGTTTGAAATTTTCAGAGAATTCTTTAGCTGAGGAAAATAACATATTATTATAGAAATGTGTTGAGGAATGTAAGAATTGTTGTTGATTTGTTCAAAAACTGAAAGGAAGCAGAGTACGTGCGTGTACTCACATGGCAACAGTAAAATATGACTAGGATGGGTGATTACTATGGAATCGGTTAACTTTTTGACGCATTAAAACAGTTCTGAGCGTCATTAATTTGTCACGGCAAGAGCAGTTCTCTGAATGAAATAAAAGTACCTAATCGCACGTGTTAATTAGTAATTTAATCACACTTTCCCGTTAGTAATTCAGATTCAGTGACTGTGACAATGACGCAGGTTGCAAATTTGCGAAAGTAGCTCTATATGGGAACCTTCTAGAACAACTAAGGTATTCGTATTCATGTTAAGCATCATTTGGATTACTTTTTCTGCTGCATCAATGCAATACAAACAATGATGCATAATGCTATTTTGTATTTCTCTCATACTTTTCATCAAAAATCGACAGAAACCAACAATGCTACTCATGATTACGTTATACACCAATAAAAAACCATAACCTTTGAGAATGTACAAGTTGTTGAAAAGGTAAATGTTATATAAAACACTGGTTGATACTCCAAATATCTTATCATTTTTTTAATCTACGAGTATTTCTCAGATTGTTCTAAAAATAGAACCTCATCTTTCGAATCCCGTAGACCTTTTCTGTACATTGAAATCTCCATCCATAATGTGATTATCTCGTCATATCTTTAGATTTCATACTTGGTTTCCCTCATTTACGTCATTCGCCACCAACCAACACCACCACTTTTCATGAACCATGATTAACCCTTTTCTATATATTAAACAAGGGCAGTTTAATAAACTGGTTCTCTTCAACAAATTATAATTTTCAGCAGCAGCCCAAGGTACTGACTAGCTTATTGCAAAGATATTTTTGCAGACAGGAAAAACACATGGGGTGTGCGCTTCACCACCGGCACTGGGGGATGATGCACAGTGATTATAATGGTAGTGTTCGAAATTCATGCATGCATGCCTTTGGTCACAACAACAACTGCTTGAAAAAATATCTATTATTTATTTACAATTTAAGGATTATACCATCATCTGCATAATATGTATAAGTGACGTTGCCTGCAATTTTTCATCAAAATTTTGTTTTCCATGCGTATCATAATAAACAGACATTTTCTCCGGCATTCCCCTAATTTTTTCAAAGTTAAAAAGTAAGCTACGCTAATAAAAACTCATTAAAGTCCTTATATACATCTCTTCGTTTATCATCATTTTGTGTTTAAACAGTAATCCGTTATCAACAGAAAATCTATTTCTAGCTTTGTGCAAAAAATTAATGATAATGTATGGTGGAGCAAGGGAAAACGTTGAATATATGATTAGGATGTCTGCTCATTTAAACTTGTTGTGAGGAATGCTAACGTTCCCACCACCTGCGCCATTATAACCAACGCTATTTTGTTTACCACAAAACCAATTTTTTGTTACTGAATACTGACCATTTACGTGCTGGCTAAAATTTGATGCGCATGCAATTCATCGTACTGATTTTCAGTTCACCGGGTTTAAGCCGTATAAAAAGTGGATGAAGTCCAGTCTCAGGTCTCAGTTGTTGAGTTTCTATACGCACGTTATTTGCTCCATATTTTTTGCAAGATCCGGAATGTGTACCTGTGCATTTTTATTTCCCCTCATCGTCAGCATACAATTTGCCGTTTTAAGTTGTTTTTAAAAGCAAAATACCCTCTACGTGGAATTGTCCGACAGTTTCCACTAGACCGGAAACAATGACGTGCATTCAAAGTTTTTAGCATCAAGAACTACATGTTGTAACTGTTCATATTTAGCACTTGCGAGATCAATAGGTACATATCCCATTCAAGAAATTTTTATGGGTTGAGGGTATAAAAGAAGTTGAACTCTGTGCATTATTGAACCAATACGTTTTTTGCAACTGAACGAGTAGCATAGGTGGTTATCTGTTATCTCCGTCGTTAATCAGTAAAAAGTTTCTTCAGTGAAGTGTACGGCAACCTTGTAATACCCAGTGCATTTAAAAATGAGCAATCTCGGGAAAATGTCAAACGGAGCAGTTTGTGTGTTCCTTTTTGTCAGTTTATTCGCGTCGTTTGGAGAGTGTCGTCCACGTCCATATTACCGGTGGTATGACTACGATTTCTTTGCTCCACAAGCCAAACCACTACAGGACACGGGAAGTGGTCAAATCTTGAGTACCTCTGTGAATCCTCTTCGTCCATACGAGCCTTGGGTGCTAGACTGCAACTTGCTTTTTATCGAAAAAGTACACGAACCAGGAAAGAGGCACCCAAGATGTAAGGAGGTGGATGAGACAAATGAAAAGGAGTACGCCAAGTTTTTGATACATGTCCGCCAGTGGGAACAGGCGTATCCAGATAGGGCAGAACGATGGAACGCCAGATTTCCGGAAGCAAAGGAAAATGAAAAGAAAAAGTATGAACAGTTGAAGGCGTATGCGGAGTCGCACCAATCGAACGTGTAAGCGTACATTCATGTAAGTTTGTGTTTAAATGCCACTAGCCCATGGCAACTCAATGCAGAGATTTGTACAGGTTTTGGAATAGTGAAAATAAAATGAATATTTTCATTGATATTTTAGGGATAGTGATGAAGTTGGTTCGTCGACTAATACCGCATCCCAACGAACAAAGTGTACAAACAATGCAAACTGCAAAAGTCCAACGAAAACCGAAAGTCGACAGAATCCAGAAGTTTCAACAGAGATGTCCGATTCCAATAACTCGGAGCAGCAATAAAATACAAAAATAGAATCGATAGTCTGCCTGGCAGCTTTTGCCGTGCGATAATACACTGGTACTTATTTGTGAATAAACTCAACTAATTTAATACTTTTCACATATGCCATTGCGCCCAAATTGTTCATACTGAATAGTAAATTTTATCGGTGAGGAACTTTTAGCTGATCTTCTTTAAACAATGGGGCAACATGAGACAATTATGGTTGCAATTTGTTCAAGATTTTTTCTTGTGTCTATGAAATCCTTATATTTATTCTGGAACACATATATATCAACAGTGCTTGTATAGAAGCTACAAAAATAGACGTAACAATTAATTAAACTTTTACGCTAGTTCATCTTTTATTAATGTTCTTTTTCACAAACGTGACATCTGTAAAAGTTGTTTCCACAGAAGTTATGCTGGGGAACTAAGTATGTAATTGTAATTACAAGAAACACATTTATATTTTTACAAGAAAATAATAAAAAAGAATGCTCTACATGAAATTACTCATCATGAAAACAAGTTTTCTTTTCTGTAAACTCTTGTGCTCCGTCTCGAATCTTATCAGTAAACATTTTTCATCTTCCACCACCATCACTACCGACGTCAGTGGCTTTATGGAGCGTAGCATTACATCTCACCACCACCTAGGTAGCTTGGTTGAGCATTTAATGGATTGTGAAAAATGCTTTTTAAAAAGCTGCTTTAAATACTACTGAACAGTACAACGCATCAAGAATTCCACCTTGGCAGGGTAATTAGCAGGTACAAAAAGTTGGTGAGTCGGATCGTTTCTTAAAGATTAGTAGGTTTACTACCACTTATTCTCCAATTTAATTATGTGGTAGTACTACTGCATCCATTGCAAGAACATGGATATCAAAACAACATTTCGCAAAAAAAAGCAAGACAAGACATCCAGTGTTGCGTTGGCCAATCTGATTTACCTTAAAATTACGTTTCTCAAAAAAATCGTGTGGGTATTAGATTAGTTGTCGATTTGCAGTTTTTATGCCATGAAAACAAATTTAGGTACTCACATGCCTTCAATTTTCAAATTGACTCGCATATTATGCTGTCAAGTTCTTCCTCTTAGTAATTTACTATATTCTACCTGATACTACAGCAATGATTTTTCTGATAACTTTTACGTTTTCCTTTATAATGCGTGCAACATTGAAAATATATTAACATATTATTCTCATGAAAATTAGGTTTGCTATAGATGTTTCTATTATTATGAATCATCAATTTCTCGTTGATTTTCACTTAACGATTCAGTTCGAAAGCATTGCCATGCTAACTATAACTTATAAAATTATACAGCATCCATTGGTATTTCTAAATTTCAAATTTGTAATACTAAACCGTGTAAAGCTAACGCTTGCAACCAATGTTGACAACCAGTGTAGAAAGATAGGGGCAACATGAGAAGTGTAATATATGAATACACAATTTTGTTGCAAATTGTTTCAACTTTACATTTATTACATAAGTACGTCATTAATAGAAATAAGTTTAAAATCGTCTTCTCATTATACGTAACGCTTCAGTATATTTAATGTTTAGTAGGTACTTGAGTTTGGTACTGGCTCGTTGGACATAAAACGTATTCACCGCATTTTTCATTCATCTCTATAATTACTATCACCACAATGAAGGAGGGAACTAGTTATATCTTACATGTGGAATTTAAAATTTTTGATGCACGTTTTATCATAAACAATTATAGAGATTATACCTCCAACTCCGGAGATCATAAAAGCCACAATTTGTTATCATCAAATCCGGTACATAAAACCACTAGTTTTCTTACGCAATTTTAATGATTCAAGTATAGAAACAGAAAAATATTATAGTTTTGCTTATGTCACTGCACCTATCAATGCCGGCGCTATATCGCAGTGCTGTTTTGTAGTTGCCTGGCATTTATTCAAACACAGAGATTGCGACGTAATGTGTGGGGAGAAAGCAAGAAATGTAAATCGATGTTAAACGTCCTTCTTTGTTCACCGACAAAATATTATACAGCAATGCATTTCGATTTTATCCTACCTGTAAGTCATAATATTCTCATTTGAATCAAAACAAATGTATTATAGGTAATGTTGCATTTTGTTTTATGATGGATAGTAAAGCCAAAGCGTTTATAATCTGTAGGCTAAAATCCGATCCAGTAGTAAAACTTGAATTTGACCTCAAAAATGTTTATCAAAAACAGAAAACATGCTGCTGCGAAAGGTGGTAATAGTAATAGCTTGAGGTAAATAAAACCGGCACAAGGTCAGGATTCAACATTTACTTATTTCCAAATTTAATATCACGCAATAAGATAAATATGCGTTTGTTTTCATGCCAAGTGATGATGGGAACTTTTATCATAATAGCATTTTATCAATACAAGACAATTCCAACCTTCCTCTATAGATATAACAACAGAAAGCCATTATATATCAGAAACTCATTGTCGGTCAAACAAGCATGTTTATTCTAGTGTTTGGTGGAAACAAATCGTATTAGTACCAGCACCTTTCCATCTCTACCAAAATTTTATAAACATGAAATAAACATATTAGAGTGGTAATCTACCCAAAGCAAATTCAAATTAGCAATATTGCATGACATGCAACGTTGGTGATGAATCAAACTTTCAAAACTTCCACATTTCGCAACCCTATATTAGAAAAAAGTCACAGACTGTTTTACTATTCGGGAAAAACGTGGCTCAAAATATAGTTTTTATGATCCCAGTAACCTTGGAAACAAAACTTTCAAAGACGAGAGAATAACAGACAACAAGATGATCAGATATTTTAAATTGTGTTTTCATTTCACGGTAAATTGTAATAAGCATAAAATGAGATGTACCTATGCCAATAAAGAAAGGTTACCTGCTGAGACGCCGGCAAATTAGCTGACCGTGTGTTTTGTACCATAAAACCAGCTCATTAACTAATGTCCGTTGCATTGCAAAAAACGATGGGATATTTATTTTCAGCAAATGCACAAGGTAGTTTGTGTGCAGACTTAACAAATCAGTTTCCTTGTTCGATACGTGTACTTTCATATAATTAACTGGTATTTATATTAGATTTGCCCTTTTCTGCAGTTTTTATGGTGCACTTAACATTGCAACGAAAATTGCATTTTAATGTTTATTATGACCGGCCTGGGAATATCGACATGCTTTGCCTGCTATACATACAGTTTGCTAATATGTTTACAATCATCATAACCTTTTTATAAGTGGAAACCTCTGTAATAGAAGTAGAACATCAAATTATCGTGCACATTTTTACTGCATGAATAAATTCCATCTTCCTTGTATCGATTTCATGAAGGGAAAGGGAAGCAAAACCTACGCCTGTCCTGCTAGAAATTGTTTACTGTGCAGAATAAGAGTACTACTAGAACGGAAAGAATGTAACTAGATTTTGCACTAAAGCATAAATGATTTTTTATGCATATACAAGTATTTTTCCAGTAGGTGGTCACGGTGATTGGATTTCTAAAATTAAAAATTGTTCATTTTTACTTGCAATATTGACAGCTTCCTAAAATAGAATCTGACTTCATTTAAGCCCCGAGGCAGGATAATTGTGGTAGTAAACAAGGTGTAGTTGTATAAAAGCTTTAACAAACAACTATCTAGTATGTTATCCAGAGGAGCATCCAATGCAGAAGAGGCGATTCAATCTACAAGATTATTATCGACAAGGAAAGGTTGATTGAAAATGAAATGATTATGATCAATAACTAAAAAACAAGATATTATAAGGAAAAATAGGCAAAGTTTAGCTAGGACATTTAGTTGATGAACCAGATAATCCAGAATATAGAGTAATGCCTATGATGACTAATCTGTTATCCCAATATTTACTAGCAAAAACTTTCCAATATTTCAATTTCAATGACGCTGATCGATGATAGATAAACTATAAAACCCACCAGCTTGTATATTAAACTACAGCACTAGAAAATTTGCTCGCATATTCACTGGTTATTTGTTACATTGTCTTCTCATAATAAGTCCCTTATCAATCATTTATACAATACTAGCTATCCGGTAATCATGCTGTTAAGAGGAAAGCTTTGGATCGTGACACTTCTCCTGTCAGTAATTTCTTTGCAAAGTGTAACAACTTTTCCCTCGACAATGAATCGTCATCTTTATCAGGAAAGTCGACCTGAAGAACCATCACTACTAGAATGTGACGAAGATGTGGATAACTTCCAGGCAAGAAAAAAATGTCAGGCACAGGACAATCTGAACCTTCAACGATACAAAGAATTCATGGAATCTATCCGTAAATGGGAAATTGCAAATCCGTCGGATGCTCAACAATGGAATCTACTCAACCCTGAAAAGGTACTGGAACAAAAAGCCAAATTGCACGTTTTAGAGAATCTGGCTCACGTTTCCAATAATTATCAGGAGGAGGATTTAAAAACGAAAATTAGTTTATAATCCTGCAAAGGATTATTCAGCAATACCATGACGATGACATCATTCAGCAATCTTTCGGAATCGTTATTTCGGGTTGCAACTAGAAACAGTTTTTGTACTCAAACAACTACGTGGCATGGTTGCTTTAATTATATTAAAACGTGACATGATACCTTAATCTCTAAATACAGCAACATCTATCATTTTGTTGACCTTCAATCCACCTCTAAGATTTATACTCAACTACTGTTTCTTCTGTGGATCATTGTCACTTGTAAATTATAAAATGTTCGCTTTAGTTTATGTGGACTGTATAAAATAAACAATACAAAATGTGCAATAAACGAATTAAAGTATTAGATAACTTGAATCGAAAGTTTTAATAGCTTTCGTGGTTGTGACAGACAGAATAAAAAAATTGATCTTGTTTGTCATGGATAATGGGTTTTTACCACTGCACAATTGGTTTGCTTTTCTGCAATGGCTAACCAGTTTCCATCTTGCACTGCATGCACATCGATTATCTTTGTGCGAGAAAAATAGCATTCAAATAACTTGTTCTTTGTTTTTATGTTATCCTGTGTCATGGTTTTTGGATGTGATGACAAGTCTGCGATGTTGTTTGTTGTTTCGTTTCGTATCCAAAATAGCCACTCTACCGCGAATACCGGTATTACTCCAATCTTCTTTTACCTGGCATTACTGGACATTTGTGTAATAAAATGGAAATTTCTAGTACATTTCAAGTCTGAATATTGTAAAGGTAATGATTTATAACAGGTGGTCAGCATTCAAACAACAATTCAACTTTACTAAAAGTCGTAGTAGTGGCCTTATTATCATATATCTATCTAGACAATCAACGTGTCCATGATCAACTTATCAAGATTTCATGCATAAAATCAGCTAAATGGGCAGATATCAACAGAGTTATATATACCCTGGCAACAACAGTTTGCGACAGTTGCCAGAGAGACTTCAACTCAACCATACGTTACTAAGGAACAATATTTCTCAGTTGTGTCAATTCCATTGTTGCTGCAAAAATGAACAAAGTTTTATTGGTATTTGCAGTCTTCGCCTTGGTGACCGTTCAGGCTGCAAGATTGCACAAAAGGCAAGCCAAGGATGAACGTCCAGAGGCACCAGGAATTTTAGAATGCGAGGAACCAGGTTGGTAACACATGTCTCAGTATGCCCCCTCAATTCTATCTAAAAGATGTAATATCTATTCCTTGTGTTTTTCTTTCGCAGGTGAAAATCGTGAGAACTGCTTTTACCAAGATCCCAGCAACTTTGAAAACTATCGTGTCTATCTTCAAGAAATTGAGGATTGGGAGAAGAAGAACCCAGATGCAGCCAAAGTTTTCAACGAAAAGAACCCCAGCAAGAAGAAGGAGGAAAAGGATTTGCTTGAACAACTCCAAGCATTTGCTGCCATCCATGAGAATCAGTGAACATATTAACTCAAATAACATAACAACACTTCTTTTTTCAGCATACAACAAGCAAATATCTATTATAATCTAACAAGCAACACCATTACTGATGAGGGTCAATAATTCATAAATTTTGAACCATTATTTATTCAACCATGTTTTAGAATAATATCACGAACAGCAATGCAGCAACAAATGGAGACACTTGAGCAATAGTATAATATTAGGATTACATCAGTTTTACAAAATATAATCTTTCCTTCCGTTTTTACTTTGCAAAAATAAAATGTGTAATTTATCTACCCATTTTACGGCAAAAATATCTGTACTAAATTCTTTCTCACTTGCGGCACGTGGAGTACTATTTTCATAATAAGCATTTTTGTGGTTTTACTTTCGTGACATCTCTTAACCTTTTTGCATGCAATATCTGAATATTATTTTAGTTTCAAAAGTTTCCCAACATCAGTTAAGTTATGCTGAAGGTCTCAAGAAAACTGTGAATTTGAGGAAAAAACGACGATGAGTACCGCAGGATGCTTATTAAATATTCTTGCTTCGCATGAAAACTGTTTCTACCTTTTCATACCAAAAAAACCAGTTAAATCCTATAATTCATGCAATGCAGCTTTCCAGTAATTACACTGTAAAGTGGCAAAAATTAGAAGTTTAACTGGTATAATGCTGCCTTGGAAACTCCAATTGAAGTGGCAACCTAAACATAATTATTACATGTGTTCCATTTAATAAAGGGTGTGTATTAAATCGGAGCACAAAATACAATCGAGATTTTTTGAATGATTATATAGCGTCTATACCAAAATAATACATCAATTTAAAGCTCAAGATTAGGAGATCAAAATACAGTTGCAGTTGTATAAAAGTCTATATTGTGTAGGTTTTTCCATACTGAAAACTAAATATTTGAAATTTTGATTTTTTCCAGAGGGCAAAAATTGGGATCCAGATTGAATTTATTTTATGATCACGTGTACAGAAAGCAAACAAAGTTCGAACTTTTGTTTTTAATATATTGACCATTAAGTCCTTTACAAAATAGTACATCCGCTTGAATATAAAATTCCTTGTAACTGCAGTTGTGGAAGGTCAAACATGCAAAGGTTCAAGAAACACAAGTGTATTTAAATTTGGGTTTTAGCAACACACAAAGGTATATCCCGGACCCGAGGTTGTTGAATTTGTGACAAGCAATGTTGCTTCTACTCAGCGCACTGAGGATCATTTCATAGTCAAATGAACAAAGAAAGTTACACAATGTTAAAGCAAGAGCACAAAATTTCATGTTCGATAAAATATGTGCGAAACCAACACACAAACATAACTTTCAAATAAAACCTGCAACTTATACTGTTATATAAGTTTCTGAATCTACATTTTATGGAGATCAAAAAGCTAGTTTGCGTTTGTATATACTGCAGTTTTTCCAAGAAATAAATTTGAAAATAAAAGTTGACTTGTTCGAAATCCGGGAAAAATCATTTTTTGGGTCCCAATGTAAATGCAGCAATAGAATCATTACACCATCAAGTTTCGACAACAAGCAATACTGTTGATAAAGCCCTTAAAATGTAGTATCAGAATACTATAACCTTAATTCGATACCCTTGTATTGTGGCCAGATATAGCGTAACCAAATTTGTGCTCCGATATAATACACACCCTTTAAAAATGCGCGCACTGTTTGAGGTGGCTATGTTTAGGGCCAACTGACACACAACAAGGTCGTCCTGCTTTCCTGCTGTACACCTCTGATTACTATCCTTATAGAAATTGCTGTAATGCCATAAAGTCTAAAGTGAATATTTTCAGACAACATAAAAGCCAGATTCCAACATTTGTGGCAAGTTCTCCGGTGACGGTACTCACGGTGGTACAAAAAATCCGGTTCTGGTTGCATTCATTCTTTGTTCTTTGTGATTGCAATTTTGAACATTGTCATGCTTTTGATCCAGTAGTCCAGTTGGTATATGATAGAATTCAGGCTAGAATGGAAAAGGTTTGTGCTTCACCAAGCGAAACGAATGATAATATTGTACATTAATTTTAAAACGAAAAATCACAAGGCATGAGTGCATTGTTTATAAAGCCTTTCGAAAAAAACTAACCATTGCAAAACCTTGTTTTAGAACAGAAAACATAAACTACGTCACCGGTTTTGAATCTGTAAATCCCGTTTGTACTATTACAGTCTATGAGCAAAGCTTCTTCAAAGATTATGTCAATTTCCATTAAATAAGTATTCATTCAGGAGAGAGCTTAATGCGGTCACAGTCAGGCAGACCCGCTTGTATCCATTGTAGTTGCTTTCAGTTGGGTGACTGGAAGATAACCGACTCAATAATACCTAGCTGAATATACCAATGGCTTTGAGTTGAAACCATTAAGACTATGTACATATGTATGATAGTATGCTGACTTTTCGGAATAATTATTCATCCCAAAATGAAAATATTACTTTATCCCTGGAAAATCATTTTGGGATAAATGAATATTCTTTTTTTTCGTGGTTGGATAAAACAACAAAAAACAAGGTTAAAAATGCAGATTTTCTAGGGACGAGAAATTACATGCCTTCGAAAAATAGCATAAAAAGGTATACGCTTTAAGGCACTTATTTGCTGAACGGCTGGATAAAAAACTTGGATGGTAAGCATGCTTGTTACATGATAAAGTGTAAGGATTTTCTGGAGATAAGCTGAATGAACTTCCTTCATCTCATTCAATTTATCTCATTATTGCTAAATTTATCGCTTTATTCGGTACATTTTTAATTATTTAATTTTGTAACTGGTTTGTTTGACGTCAATGAAAGCAACAATTTTCAAGAAACCGCTTTTCGTGTTCCAGTTTGCCGAACAAACGGTTTACAGTGGTCCTATATAAAAATTAATTATCTACTTATTACATCACACCTACGCTTTTTGGCTAGTGCCTCGCAACACAAAAATACATGAAAAATGTTCATACATGTCCAAATGCTTGCAGAATGAACAAAGCAATTTCAAACTCACTAAATCTAAAAGCCTGAAATTGGCAAAATCGAATACCAATTGCCTGGGAAATGCCATTGTCTGACTGATTACAATAACCAACTAAAACACAATTTATGTTAATACATTTTTTGCTTCAAATAAATAATTCCATCCATTTTCGTAGCTAATGCATACAAGTGCATGTGTCTGCAAGTATTATAAGCTTTTCTACATTTACACTTCATTTGCCACCACACTACATTCTACATGTAAAATGAAAGAAAACAATATCGTCAAGAGATAAAACAGAAATTCTTTCTCCTAGACTTGCAGAGTTTTTAAATAGGCATACTGCATTACTATTGAATGCCAAAGTGCATACTTTGTTTCATTCTCTTTTTCTTCATTTCATCAAGAAATGTGACGTTCCAGCACAATCCTAATCAAATCAAAGCAACTTTTTGCTTTGTAGGCACTCGTACTATTCCGTAATTTTCTCCTTCCCACACTGTTTTATGTGCAAACTTTTTGATAACTTAGCAGCAAGCAGCACTTGAGCTACGTCCTTTTGATGATCTCATTCCATTTTAGCATTTCATCATAAAATTGCGTTTTACCCAAAGAAGCGGAGGAATAAAGAAACGAGAAAAGGGCGACATACGCGCTTTATTCCCAACTAGCAACGTTTTACATGTTATTTCCTTACTACATCTGCTGACATTGCTATATGACTCGGTAAATTTACATGCATACTAGAAATGAGTTGGATTTGTAGAAACAATTATTTTTGGCAAATGTCCACATTTCCATTCTTGATGACTCTTTGGTGAGGACCTCCACCTCCACCCGTCCACCAGTTCATTTTATTCTACACGTTTTCCTGCTTTCAAAATAAAAACTACCAAAGAACTTTTCATTTGATTCTCATCACTAGAAATCCAAGCATTTTATATCCAGCGCAAGAACTTAATGAGCCGAAAAAGCAGCCTGTTGTTATTTTTCCCAGTAGCTGCAAACTGATTTTCTCTTTTCCACCCAAACGTTATAAGACTACGTTTAAAAGTGTCTCCTGTCCTCTCAACTACCAATGTTACATACCTATAGCTACCTACACTATTTGCCACTAATAGTGCTAATCCCCGCCACAAGCTTTCTATACAGACATTTCTCTGAAATCCTTTTATAGTTATACTTTCTGCATGCATATATTCGTAATATTATTCTAATTCCCCTCATATACGTTGCCAAGTCAATGAACACTATGACTATACTACAAGAAAATTCTCTCTTGAGAGTGGCGGGCATGTGCACAAGTAAAAATCGATCCCAAAGTAGGATTGCAAACTTTTTTACTACAAAGAAGCCACCGATACTACCACCTCAACAGTCACACAAAAGAACACGTTGTTAGTTTTCCCCTATGTAATACCTATTTGTTCCCATCTACCGATTTCATGCATTTTGCAAATAACAAAATATCTATATTATTACCTATGTTTCAATGTTTCATACTTTGTGTCAATATGCCTGCTCAAGCTCAGCGAGAACCAGACCAACAAACCAAATAATAACATCAGCAAAACTCTCAGACGAAAATTTGTGATAGCATCTTTTCTCTTTTGGCTGTGGTGGCGTGTGGAGTATGCTAAGGAGAAATAGTATTATATATCAAGTAATTTTCTGTGGCATTTTTGGGGGAAAGGGTGCTTTACTCTCAGCAGACGCATAGTTTCTCCGTACTTGTGTTCCTGCTACTACACAAAACACAAGTGAGAAGAATCCGCGTAGTAGTCAATTTTTTGGTATAAGTTGGTTGGACAGAGTTGAATAAACGACAAAAGGCTTTCTTGGCTTCTGCAAGACTGTCGTCGTGGTGGCTCTTGAGCTCTTCCTTCCTCTTCGCTGGCTCTGCTTTAGCAAGAAAAAATCCCGTTGACTTGTACAGCAAGTTCATAATATAAATACTATTTTGGATCGCAAAAAATTGAAATAGACATAGACAACGCGAGTGAATGAGTAAATTTGGTTGTGCGACATGTGGAAAGGATAAGTTCAAGGATGGGAACGTATAGCAAAGTATCATAGCGTTTTTGGAGCTTTTCATATTTACGAATTCATAACGGTATTATTATCACCGGACATTTTTAATGTAAAGCATATGAAGTTTTTGGTATTTTTCTCTTGACTTAAGTAAGTAGTAGAACAAAGTTGTTGGAAGAGAGCAAGCACGTGGTTGCAAAAGCTTAATACAGTTCGTGTGACAGAGTCATTCAAAGAGTACGAGAATCGTAAACGTGTGTGTACAAAGTACGAGATATAGACACACAGACAGATTTCTTGTCTGGTAAATTTGATAGCATGCTGGTGTAATATTACTAGTACTCCACTAGTGAAATAAGTAGAGCGTTTGAAGAAAAACAATCCAGGAAAGCGGAAGTGAAGCACAAGCGTATGTTTTGTGAAAAATGGAAATGATACTCAATTTGTAGGCGAGACATACATGTGTGTATATTGATTCGGTTCGGTAATCGCCGATTTAACGTTATTCCTTGTAAATTTTCGGTGAAAAGGCGGAAAAACGTTGTGCATTGAAATGTTATGTGCACTCATGCAACACATGGACCACTTTCTTATCTTCTAGACTATTATCAGAATGACCTTGTCTCCTCTCATTTTTTGAAAAGATGTGTGCAGTGAGAAAAATTGAGACTGAAAACTATCGCACAAGCCAATTTTTCTGTAAAATAAGCTGATAGACAACCAACACTTGGGCTTGAATAAGAAAAAGAAAGTGTGAACAGGTTTCATTTGACAATAATAAGTCTTTGGGCGGATTCATACGCCTAAAGGGTTTGGATAAAGTGTCTGTGATCATTTAGTAAAATTTTTGGTCCAAACACGCAAATCATTTTTCAGTAAAATGGACACGGATCCTGTGTTGGAAAAAATTATGGCCCAATTGGGTAAGTAAATACATACATAACAAAACATATTGTTCGTGTTTTTAGATTCGGATATATTTACACATAAGAGATGAACGTACAGAAGACGGACAGCAGCAAACAGAAACAATAGTTCTTTTGTGTGAATGATTCACAACAATACTAAATGTTCTGATACAGTTGTAATGGCCATGTAGAAAACCGGAATTTTCTATGTTCACTTTGTTATGGAAAAATTACAAGTGCCTACATTATCTAATGTAATGAAATGGCCTACATTAGCAACAATTATTCCTACCATTTCTATAAAGAAAGTCTGTATAAGGAATAGAAAAGCAAACTTTGAATATTCATTTTTCGTTGCACTCATCAAAGATATTACCTTATTTCACAAAAATCATACTGCCATTTTTATAACCAGTTTGTAGATAAAGACACTCCTGGAAAGTTTTAGGATTATTAGCAAATAACAGCTATAATCAGCAAATAATGCATTTAATGACAGAACAAAGTACACTCTTGTCAGTACGCAAATAGCTCAATAATAGCAGGTCAATGACAACATGACAATGTAGCAAAAAGATAGCAGGACTCGTGTCGTGTTATAGTTTCCTGTAGTCATCAACAACTGCAACACAATCTTCCAGAAAAGCTGCCTTGCACCAATCTACGTTGCAGAAATTGTAAAAGGGTATCTCTAGAACATAGACATGATTTTATAATGCACCCAAGCAAGTCAGCACAAATGTACTCGCAAAAATGACGCAAGTACCGTCCTATCATCCGCTCTATCCACGAAATCCGGATTTTTCTGGTTTGCTTTTCTCAACGAAAGCAGTTTTTCATCATGGTTCATCGTTTTATGTGGCTGCTTCTGCAATACTAGCACTAGCACTAGCACTAGCACAACAGCAACAGCAGTTGCGAAAAGCCAAGAAGCCACAAACATTTCGCTGAGAATGAGATTAATATAGATAATGAACAGCCGGAGTACTTCTTGGTGGTAATTACTGGTATATCTATGGATAAAAGCTTCAAGGAGTCCATAGGCTGCTAAATTAAGGCAATAATATATAATGAAAGTATGTCATTTAAAAATAATGATTTTCTGCAAAAACGATGACTATAGACAAAAAATCTATGACGCTTTCATAAAATACTAATAGAAAGGGTAATGAATTTGGACAAGTATGCGACAAAGACGCAAGCTTATAAAAATGCAAATTTTTTATGTTTTCAGGCGACTGGGGCAAATACCAGTTCCGTCAGCATGTTTATCACATCCTCGCTGCTTTTCTGGCCGGAATGCACATGTTATCTCTTACCATGGTTGCACCAACGCCTCCTCACAGGTTAGACAAGAGACTGTAATGATGAAATAACGATTTTTGGCAGATAGCACGCCCCCTCGACATGTTCCAATGGTGGCGCTGTGACATTTTCAATACTTAAAAACCTAAACCTCATCTTTAACAGCATTATCCACACGTATGCTGAGTTTGGCAAGTTGATCAAAAACTCTTTCTCCTGTCAAACCCATTTTCCTGCTTGTCTTCTCATTTTTGCACATTATATAGTCAATATTTGAATCCTTTTTGTTATGCAAGAGCATACGGAAAGTAATGCGGGATCATTCAAGGAGAAAATGGAATATATTTTCTTTCAAATTGCAAATTTCTTTGTTACAAATAATGCCTTTAATCTATACAAAGAACGGAAAACGAAGAAGAAGAGATTTATTTTTATCCAAGAACAGTTGACACTTTATTAATTTTTAATGCTTGCGTGTGTTGTTGTCTGTTAATCCTTTCGTGGAACTACATAAATTTCAACACTGAAGCGTGCGTGATGGCTTTGAATAGTTAATGATCAGAACATTGGTGGCAATGCTGAAAATGTATGAAATATATGGAATACAGTCACCGCAGTATTCTTTAAGTGTCATTTTCGGATACATTTATTAGAGTTTTATGTAGAAGAAACCCATAAAATACGTTGCAAACTGAGCATGTAAGGAATAGTACAAACGTCGAAAACGTGGCATTCATAATGGATGACACAATGACACCCTTGTCAAAGTGCAATAAAAAGTAGCATGATGCATGATGGATGGATGGATGGAGAGGACAATATTAGACAACTTTATGTTTCCTTTATATCTCAAACAACAGGTGCTTCATTGAGCAGCTGGACGAAAACTCCACTGACACGGTGACCTTCAACGTTGACCAACTGCGACCTTATATTCCAGTTTCAGCGGAAGGTCAGCTTGACAGCTGCAAAAAATTTGACTTTGAAACAAACACCACCGTCATTTGCAGTGGAGATAACAGCCATGTATATGATAAAACATATCACCAACAGTCAAACGTTTTCACGGTACGATAAAATCCCCGTTGAATTTGAAATCGAAGCTAATATCAGCACAACTATTCAATGTAAAATCTTTCGCCGTTTAATTACAGTGGGACCTGGTATGTGAGCAGCGATATTGGCGAGCCCTCCTCCAAAGTTTTTACATGGGCGGTGTGCTTCTTGGCGCACTCATTTTGGGGCCCCTTGCAGACAAGTAACCACAAACATTATATTTTTACAGCTTTCCCCGATTTGCCATAATTTTTCTGTAGCTTGACATTTCATTACAATTGCACTCAGGGGAGGCTCATAAAAACGCTTTCCTATTGCACTTGACAGGTACGGACGCAAAACCATCTTTTACGTTTCCGGTGTGATCCAGCTCATTGCAGGTCTAGGCTGTGCCTACATTTCCAATTTTTATGTGTACTGTGGACTACTCTTATTCTACGGCTGTTTTGGCTCTGGAGGCGCTTACGTCACTGGATTCGTGCTGAGTAAGTACAACCTTAATTTACAAGGCTTCTTCTCCGGTTTGGGGCAATGTGATATTCTATTTGTAGAACTTGTCATCATAAATTACCATATTCACGGTTACTAAACCAAATCACTTATTTTTTCTTTATTTTTTTGCCGTCCGGGGATCCTTTATCTTTTAATTTTTCTCTTTCTATGCACCTTCTGGACACTAACGTTGCACATGATCGTATTAACTATATCTAGCTGAGCTTAATACCAATATAAAGATAATGGTGAAAGACTTTAGGTGGTGGTGGGCAGTTTATGATTGCATTGAAAATTATGCAAATTGGGCTTCTTTCCTCTTTTAATTAAGCTATGGAATTGGTTGGTGCTTCGAAACGAACGCTATGCGGAACTGCATTCAGTGCACTGTTTGCCGTTGGTGTGATGATGGACGCGGTGTGGGGATATCTTATCAAGGATGTGGTCATTTTGCAGACAGTTTTTGCCTTGCATAGTGCTTGTCTCCTCGCTCATTGGTGGTAGGTCTTTACCGGAAGATACAAACTAGCCGAATGGTATCCGAGAACACACACAAAGTAGCCGTATTTTTATCCGAATAGACATACAAAGTAGCCGAATTATATTATCATATGCATTATTTAAGTCTTACGTTACCTCCGACAAGATAATAAGGCAACCCACTGGAATCTAAGGTTACCCATACGAATTTAAGGTTACCCATACGAATTTAAGGTTACCCATGGGAATTTAAGGTTACTCATAATAATTTAAGGTTACCCACATTATATTGAGCCTTATGTTACCTCCGACAGGATAATAAGGCAACCCACGAGAACCTAAGGTAACCTACCTGATACTAAGGTTACCCACTGGAATCTAAGGTTACCCATGAGAATTTAAGGTTACCCATAAGAATTCAAGGTTACTCACATGATATTAAGGTTACTGACATACAATTAAGGTTACGCACATGCTATAAAGGTTACCAACGTCATATTAAAGTTAACCACATACAATTAAGGTTGCGCACGTGCTATTAAGGTTACACATGGGAATTTAAGGTCACCCAAAAGAATAGAAGGTTACCCACATGATATTAAGGTTACTGACATACAATTAAGGTTACGCACATGCTATTAAGCTTACACATGGGAATTTAAGGTTACCCACATGATATTAAGGTTACCAACGTCATATTAAGGTTACCAACGTCATATTAGGGTTACCAACGTCATATTAGGGTTACCAACGTCATATTAGGGTTACCCACATGATATTAAAGTTACCCACATGGTATTAAGGTCACCCACATAAAATTAAGGGTACCTACATGATATTAAGGTTACCCACATGATACTAAGGTTACCCACATGATTTTAGGTCCATTTTTGACCGGGATTACAAATTTACAGTCCGTTTGTTAAAATTTAACTATTTAGGCCCTGATTTGGGACCTTAATTGTTAAACTTTCCAAATTAATGGACTTATGCTGTGCGGCTCATGATTTTAGGTCCATTTTTGACCAGGATTACAAATATGAGGTCCATTTGTTAAAATCCGTTTATCCGCGGGGCCGAAGGCCCCAAATATCCGCGGGGCCGAAGGCCCCAAATATCCGCGGGGCCGAAGGCCCCCAATGCCCCGAAGGTCCCGAAGTCGATTCCTACTTACTCCATTTGCCAATGGTTTATTTTAAGCCTTACGTTACCTCCGACAAGATAATAAGGCAACCCACGAGAACCTAAGGTAACCTACGTGATACTCAGGTTAACCCACTGGAATCTAAGGTTACCCACATGATATTAAGGTTACCCATGGGAATTTAAGGTTACCCATAAGAATTTAAGGTTACGAACATGATATTAAGGTTACCCACATACAATTAAGGTTACTCATGGGAATTAAAGGTTACGCACATGCTTTTAAGGTTACACATGGGAATTTTAGGTTACCAATGAGAATTTAAGGTTACCAACATGATATTAAGGTTACGAACATGATATTAAGGTTACCCGCATACAATTAAGGTTACCAACGTCATATTAGGGTTACCCACATGATATTAAGGTTACCCACGAGATATTAAGGTTACCCACATGATATTAAGGTTACCCACATGATATTAAGGTTACACACATGATAGTAAGGTTACCAACGTCATATTAAGGTTACCCATAAGAATTTAAGGTTATCCAAAGGATATTAAGGTTACCCACATGATATTAAGGTTACCAACGTCATATTAGGGTTAACCACATGATATTAAGGTTACCAACATGATATTAAGGTTTCGAACATGATATTAAGGTTACCCACATGATATTAAGGTTACCAACGTCATATTAGGGTTAACCACATGATATTAAGGTTACCAACATGATATTAAGGTTTCGAACATGATATTAAGGTTACGAACATGATATTAAGGTTACCCGCATGGTATTAGGGTTACCCACATGATATTAAGGTTAACCACATGATATTAAGGTTACCCACATGATATTAAGGTTACCCGCATGGAATTAGGGTTACCCACATGATATTAAGGTTACCCACATGATATTAAGGTTACCAACGTCATATTAGGGTTACCCACATGATATTAAGGTTACCCACATACAATTAAGGTAATCCATGGGAATTTAAGGTTACCCAGATGATATTAAAGTTATTAAGATGATATTATGGTTACCCACATGCCATTAGGGTTACCCACATGATATTCCAATGAAATTCCCATGGGTAACCTTAATATCATGTGGGTAACCTTAATTGTATGCGGGTAACCTTAATATCATGTTGGTAACCTTAAATTCTCATAGGTAACCTAAAATTCCCATGTGTAACCTTAATAGCATGTGCGTAAGCTTAAATTCTGATGGGTAACCTTAAATTCTGATGGGTAACCTTAAATTCTTATGGGTAACCTTAATATCATGTGGGTAACCTTAATATCATGTGGGTAACCTTAATATCATGTGGGTAACCTTAATATCATGTGGGTAACCTTAATATCATGTGGGTAACCTTAATATCATGTGGGTAACCTTAATATCATGTGGGTAACCTTAATATCATGTGGGTAACCTTAATATCATGTGGGTAACCTTAATATCATGTGGGTAACCTTAATATCATGTGGGTAACCTTAATATCATGTGGGTAACCTTAATATCATGTGGGTAACCTTAATATCATGTGGGTAACCTTAATATCATGTGGGTAACCTTAGATTCCAGTGGGTTTACCTTAGTATCACGTAGGTTACCTTAGGTTCGTTCTCGTGGGTTGCCTTAGATTCCAGTGGGTTTACCTTATCACGTAGGTTACCTTAGGTTCTCGTGGGTTGCCTTATTATCTTGGCGGAGGTAACGTAAGGCTTAAAATAACGCATATGATGTCAAAAATGTAATATACATGCATTGGATGGTATTATAAATTGCAAGCCGAAACATTCGGATATTATTCTGCTACTTTGCTTTGTATGTCTATTCGGATGAAAAATTCGGTTACTTTGTATGTGTTTTCGGATGCGATTCGGCTAGTTTGTATCTTCCGGTCTTTACCTTTACTCATTTCATGATAGTATTTTTTCCGAGTTATTTTGCTTTTATACTGAAGTACGCTAGGTTCGAAATGCACGTGTTGTTTAACATTGTATAGGTTGGTGGATGAAAGCATTCGTTGGCTTTGGGGTCAGGGAAGGAGACGGGAGGCATTGAAAATTGCAGAGAAAGCCGCTTTGACCAATGGTGTGCACTTTGACAACAAAGTGGAGCTGGAGGTAGAATCTCCTCAAGGAGAAGACGGTTGCGAGACTAATGAAAGCGGCGGTGGCGGAGTGTCCGACTTGTTCAAAACGAGAAATCTCAGAGTGCGGACATTCAACGTGGCATTTAACTGGTTTAGTAACTCCCTTGTCTATTACGGTAAGCTAAAGTTCTTCCACACAGCAGTTTTGATTTATGAAAATTGCTGAAAGTGTTTATAATGTATTTAAAACCACAGGTCTATCCTTGAACACTGGAAATCTTGTTGGAAACCCTTTTATAATTCTGTTTCTCATGGGACTCGCTGAGCTACCTGGATATCTGATTGTGATCCTCTTAGTGGACCGTACTGGACGACGGTGTCTCTGCTCATTTCTCATGTTTGTTGGAGGATTCACCTGTATTATGGTAGCGTTTATTCCCAAAGGTAATTCTAATTGCTTTCTTAAACTCAAACAAAAAATCATTGCTTATATAGCTCATACAAAAGTCGTATTGAAAAAGTTGCATTTTTATTAATTTTATAGGAATAGCCGTTACCACTATTGTACTCATTGGGAAGATGTGTATTGCTGGCTCATTTGCAATTATCTACAACTACACGGCAGAGTTGTTTCCCACAGTTGTGCGGAATTCAGCAGGTGAGTACTTACTATTACAATAAAACAAAGTTTATGAAGTTGCATCTCAATGCCCCAGAACACGTTCAAACTCAAGAATTATAATTCTAATTGACAGTCGTAATGTAAATATAATTTATAATGGACAGTGACAGGAAAATAATATTTGCTGTTGACAATTTTTGATAGTTGGTCTTGGCGCAACGGCAGCACGTTTTAGTGGTCTTCTTACACCTCTCCTTACCCTTCTTGACTCGGTCCACAAACAATTGCCATCAATTACTTTCGGAGTTGTAGCATTAGCTTCCGCCATTCTCACCCTGTTTCTTCCGGAAACCCTGCACAAGGAAATGCCACAGACAATTGAAGATGGCGAACGATTTGGAACTGGAGACACGGCCTACAGAACTTGTTTTGAATTTCTGCGATCAAACAAAACTAATAGAAAGAATAGTGAAGAAGATAATTTGGAAGCAAAAGACCAATTGAATCCCAATGGGGCTTTGTGAGCCATAGACACAACTCGCAGTTTTTGTTGCTTCAAAAATGCAGAAATATTATGCTATGCAATTAAATAAATAGGTTGTTTTGCTAGAAATATAATTAAGTGATTATTATGCCATATTAGTATAGTATGCTGAGAACTTTATCGTACTATTCGTACTTAAAATATTATGTACCAAAGTGCAATGATATTGAAACTGTACCACCCATAATCAAAAATGTAGTCATCGCAGTTACCAGAAATATTTTTTGAACAGCTAGCATTAATACGAATTAGTAATGTATAGCTATGCAGGTAATATCGTTTTTAAAAGTGCTTTGAAAAGCCATCCATTTGTACTAGAACAGAACAGCTTTTACATTCTACTTAAATTTTGTACATTTTTCAACTTTAGTTTCTGCACACTTTTCGAATTTGCGTTGAGAGAAAGTACTTTTTGATTTTATGCATTTTACTACAAGTTTTCAAACGTTTCATTTTGAAAAAATATGCTTTTGCCTTGCCAAAATAAAAACAGGCAAAATAATTGTAGAACATTTATTTTAATTTAGGTTAAATAAATAAATAAATAATACATTTTGAGTTTGATATAAATAATGCAGAATAAATAAATAAAGTGGATGGAATAAATAAATAGACTTGTTATTGAAATACTGCTGCATGCAAACCGTCTTGTTCAGTCAGAAGTATTTCCACCTCTGGAACATGACTCATTTGATGTCTCAGTACTGTCGAAATCACACCTTTCAGAAATGTCCATTCTGGATGTTCTTTCCTCCTTCGGCTTCGACACAATTGTCATGCTGCTTCCAGAGTGGCCGTTTGCTGCAGATGCGGAGTTATGTGACGTGCTGCTTAACGATACTCCCTGTGGATCAGAATACGATACTGATGTGGCCTGGGGAACGATGCTGGGGGAGAAACTGCTTGTTTCAGGTGTGGAGAGCACCGGAGATTGTACCTGGTTCTGCTGTTCGATTACTTGCTGTAAAATATTTTGAGAATTTGAAGTTACAACGTCCACACTAGGTGCTGGTGCCATTACTGGAGATGGGGCCATCACGACTGGAGCCATGACAACTTCCGGTTCTGCGAATTGGGGGACAGTTTCAGCCACTGCTGGAATTTCTTCTGATGTTGGCATCACAACAATAGACTCAGATTGTTGTACTTCTTGCGAAGGTATGTCGATAGAAGGAAAACTTGGAACTTGTTCGGATTGCAAGGGAGGAGGATTCTCAATCGTTTGGGTCGGCAATGGTTCTGACTCTACTGGCTGCGGCTGGCTCAACGGCTCAGTTTCTAAATGCTGATCAGATTCTGATGGAGGAGAGATCTCAACAGGTTGGAGCAATATTGGTTCCTCCGCAACTGGTTGTGGTTGACTCGACTGTTCAGTTTCCAAATTTTCATCATGTTGTGAAGGGGGCGAAACTGCAACTGGCAGTTGACTCACTTGTTCAGTTTCCAAATGCTGATCGGTTTGTAGAGGAGGAGAAATGTCGATCGGTTGTGCTGCCAATGGATCCACTTCGACAGCCTCAAGATGACTCAACTCTTCGGTTTCTAGGGGCTGAGGCAGATCAGGAGACAATTCAACCGTTTGGATTTCCAATGTTTCTAGCTCAACTGGTTGCGGTTGACTGAACTCTTCAGTTTCCACAAGTTCAGGTTGAACATTGACATGTTCCACCTCTTGGGATTGGATCTGTTCTATTTCAATTGACTCCACAGCTTCAACTTGCTGCGGGGAGTTCAGTTGCTCAGACGCTACTTCTACCGACACAACATGAACAGGCTCAACTTCCTGTGGCTGGATCTGTTGTTGTATGGGGTCAACCTCAAATTGCTGTAAGTTTGGTTCATGTTCCGCTTGCAAATTCTCAAGTGATTCAGATCCGTCATTGTTCACCGTATCTGATAATGACTGCTGAAGAACGGTTCCAGTAGCCTCTGAGTCACTCTGACCACTGACCATTACCTCGTTCTGGTCTCCCATTGCGGCGATTTCATACATTTGTGAACTGCCTCCATCAATGTGACCCTCACTGTTTTGCCATCCTGATTCACTTCCTGAAGATTCTTGCACCGTATTCCCGGTTAGTTCGTGGTTTGCATTACTACCTAAACTCAACTCAGCAACGGCAGGATTTTCAGGGTCACCAGAAAGGGCCAAAGCTTCCATATGCGTTGAGGACACTGCTGCTGCGGAGCTGATTGACAAGGCTGTATCCATGACCATAGTTGGGCCATCGTAATTTACTAATGGGGTCCAGCCAGCAGTGGTGCCCAGTAGAGTAGGAGGCGGTGCCAGTTCCTGGTTATTCTCTGACGATAATTCCTGTGGTTCTTGATTCTGTGCTTGGTTGAAGACAGAAAGTGTGTTAGATAATATTGAACCTCCATTCAAATGAGGCTTATCGAATATGGATGCAGATGAGCCTTGTCCAGATAATGAGGAGATTTGGGGTATGAGTAAGAAGGACTGGCCCGGATTCGTTTGTGCTACTGGAACTTCCTCTTGACTAACGTCTGGTACAGATGATACGGGAACAGGAATTATTTCAATGTTTGGATGCTGAGAAGGTTGCTCGGGAGCTGAAAATGTCGGCTCATCGATAGCGGGGTTATCAGAAGAGGATAAAGTCTGCTCGGATTCTGGAATAACTTCAGAATTCAATGAGGAGGATTCTTGGAGAAGTTCTAGTTGAGGTTGAGGTTCTGGGACAAGAGGTTGTTCCCAAACCGGAACTGGTTCTTGTTGAGGTGGCGCATGCTGCTCCTGTGGTGGTTTGGCAATATTTTGATGCTGGGATATGATCAGTTCCTGGTGTTGAGGTGGGGATTGCTGATGTGTCGAGGATTGCAAAGATTGAGAAGAAGTCTGTTGTAAATGAGAAGACGAGTGCTGAGGATTCGAGGATGAGTGGCTCAAGATGGCGGAAGCCTGCTCGGCCTGCTGTGGTGGTGATGCTGGCTGGTGAGCTACACTGGGTTGCGGAGGTGCCGCTGGAGTCTGTTGAGTAGGGGACGGGGCTGTCAGGGTGTCTTGAGTTGCCTGGAAATAAGTTTGTGATGGTGCAGGTGCTTGAGGAATGGATGATGCCTCCACTTGTGGCTGGGCTGGTGGTGGGGGAGCTGCGGCGGATGGTATAACAGACTGTTCAGGAACTAGAGGTGGGGCTTCCTGGTGAGAGCTAGATTGCTGTTGAGCAGAAGAGTGTTCAACTTGGGACGGGGATGATGGTTGTTGCGGTGGAGCCTGAGGAACGGGAACCTGGGACGAGGATAAAGGCTGTTGTGGCGGAGCCTGAGAAACTGGACCTTGAGATGTGGGTGATGACTGTTGTGGCGGAGCCTGAGAAACTGGACCTTGAGATGTGGGTGATGACTGTTGTGGCGGAGTCTGAGAATAAGCGGGAGCTTGGGACGGACCGTTTTGTGGGTTGGAAGGTGGTGGGGCATTTTGGAAACTTGGTGGATGTGGCTGTTGGTACGGTTGAGCCGAAATTTGGGGTTTGCTTGGGGCAAAGAATGTGCTGGATTGTATAGGAGTTCCACCCATATTGGGCATCACAGACGCTCCCAACTCTAGCAATAACGATTGATCATAATGGCTTGGTTGTACATTTCCAGTTAGCTGCATGTCCAACACAACCTGGTTTTGCTGATGTTGTAACTGATTGCTGTTGTGAGGTGGCTGGGGGTTTGGTCTTCTTCCCGGCGAAGCGCCAGGCTTGTGGGAAGGCTTGTATCCATAACCTTGTTTTTCGTCATGAGCAATGTCGTTATTTAACGTAACAGTCTGATAGTTTCTTAAGGTTGCACCGGACACTGAATATTTTTCCAGGATTCCAATGCTTAGGAGAACGATCGTTAAGAGGGAAGATGTCCGGGGCAAACTGGTACACCGTAGCAACCCCATTTTAAAACACTATTTAGTAAAAAATGCTTTACAATTAAGAGTACAATTGGATTTTCCAAAACTTTCAAAACATTGCGACTTTCCTAAGCTGAAGCTTTCGATTGAGATTCCGGTACGGCACACAACTTTCGTCAGGGTAACTAACAAGAGTACAAATGCAAATACTATTTGTGCAGGTATGCACACCTGTAACTCTTCCGTCGTCATGCTCGTGATGTAGCTTAAAATAGGGAAAGGTAAAAGTGGCCTAAATTTATGAAATGTGTGTCATGCCAGGTAGGAGTATAAAAATAGTAATCTTTCTTGTAGGTCATCCTTCAGTACCGTTTCTGTGAATTTGCCTTATAAATTTGCTTGCATTCATATGAATCATCATGGATATTAAGGGAAACATATTTACCTATGAATTTAAGATTGTGGACCAACAACTAATGAGGATCATAAAGTGCATCTGCATAGCAGATATGGAAAAATGTCTAATTTGTGTCATTTATTTTTTTTAAAACATTTTCTGTGCTTCAGAATCTGAAGTTCAAATTTACCACAGACTGCACAATTTCTGTAACCTTTGACCTGGTGCCAGCATTATGACATGATTAGTATTATATGAATTCGTTGAGCCACTAAGAAACATCAAGTGTTAGAAATAAATTATGTAAAAACAAAAAGTAGCTTAATTTTCATCCAATTTTAATTGTCAACTCGAAAGATAAAACATTTATTGAACATGATAAATATAAGATTTGCAATAAATAAAAATAAATTATTTCAAGAAAAATAAATAATAATATTTTGTGGGGAAGTGGTTCCCATTTTCCAAGGCTTCAACTAGAGATAAAATGCACTACACAATAAACCAACTTTTAATTTGCCATTTTCTCCTCATCAACTTTGGGTTTATTTGGACCCTTCCATCCAGACTGAGGTGGTGGTGGTGCCCCGGGTCCAGGATTGTGAGTAGTTCCGTTGGCAGCAGAGTCTCCCCAACCGGTGGCATAAGATGCTCCATGATTAATAAACTGGATGTAGTCTCCCTCTGCAAAAGCCTGAGTGTCCTCTTGAGCAGTCACCGTAAATCCAGCCAAATTTTGAGAGTTGGAATTCCATCCGTCGATATTAGACTCGGTTTCGTTGATTGGTACTGCAAAATAAGCAGCGGTGGAGGTCATGTTGGCAATAGCCGGTCGATCCTGTGTGTTGGACACTACAAACAGGGAATTTTCGTTGTGGGCAAAGAGACCTTGAACGTCACCACTGCTACTAGCATTTCCAAATGCAATTGGGGGTCCTGGTGGCCCTCCAGAACCGGAACCTCCCCAACCGGAACCACCCCAACCGCTTGGTCGCGCAGACTGCAAAAATGAGGGCAGGGCTGTTGAAAAATAAAAACAAATTCAATTTATGTTATTTATGTATTTAAATCCTCCAAAATAACCAATAATCTATAGGCTTACCAAAATGTCCTTTGCTCAATTCTTCCTTGCTGGGTTTTTCGGCTTCCACTTCCAAAGACGTGCTGTCAGTTTCCACAGGAACGCTCCAAACGGAGACAGTACATCCCACCAGTAAACACAATACGGCAGCAGCGTACCTGGGCATGCTAGCGACTTCCTATCTTTTTTCAATTAAAATTACTATTCGAAATAATTTATTAAATTAATTACCAGGGAGATTCAATAAATTTATTAGACAAGTTTGCGTGCTACGACAAGATGCAAAGTTGTAGCAGTTGTGACGTGAGCAAAATGTCTGAAAAATAGAACTGTGCACGTGAACACGCATTGGGAAAGGGAAAATGGGACTTTTGAAGTAAATCCTTACGGTACTTTTTGCCTTGATAAAGATCCTTAAGATTTACAGTACAACATCATGCTTGTAAATGACAATGCATTGATGCTATAGAAAAAGGGTAGAAAACGTTCAAACCCATTTTTCAACTCTAAAAATAATTCCATTTCTAATGTTCATTGTCTGCAGACACGCATTGATCCTTTTGGGTGCAATAAAATGAAATAAGAAACTTGAGCTGTACTCAAATGTAAAAGCAAAAGTAGGAGTGTTTTCTGCATTTTTCTAGAAAATGTTACTTTTATTCCTTGTTAGCACTGCCGTCACCTCATCAACAAGTTGTTAGATTGTACAGTTAAGCAACAACAAAGAAAATGTTTACTGAATGATAATTTTCATGAATGCTGTTCTAATTCTTTCCGCCTTGCAATGATACTCCCCAACCCCCGGAAGCCGTCGGGGTGGAAGCTTCCCATCCCCCCGACGCCACCGGAGCCCATCCACTTGGAGCCATAGTTGGAGGGGGAGCTACCCATCCACTTGGAGCTACAGTAGGAGTAGCTTGCCATCCAACTGCACTTTGTTGACCGCTTATAACTTGTGCCTGTTGTTCCACCACCGAATCAACTTGCTCGGAGCCTAGGGCGTGGCTGTCCAGTACTACAGCTACATCGTCCGAATTCAATATTTCCAGCAGTACTGTACTTTGGGGTAGAATTTCACTGGTTCCCGTGGAGTTGTTCACTTCTGCACTGCTACCTGCGCTGTTGCCTCCTGATTGTGCCAAGTTTGTGTATCCGTCCGATGCTGTGTTGGATACCAGACCAATTGCCATTCCTTGGCCCGAAGCATTTAAACTCAGCGTATGTCCGGCATCACCTTGTTGAAGGGCAGCAAGTCCAGATATTCCGGTGGAGGAGGAAACCGTAGGTGCTGACCAACCTGCGTAGCAAATAAGTATAATGGATTGTTGAAGGTTAACTTTTCCAGCTAAGAAAGTTATCTCCCGACTTACCTCCAAAGGCGGTTCCAAATGAAGTTCCGAATGGCGGAAGTGCCTTCATAGTGCCCCCTTGTGACAGGGGTAATATGCTGCACATTACCACTAAAATAAATGATAATGCTACATTCCTGGCTTGTTGATGCATTTTCTTCATGCAAAAACAATTACACTTTCGATAGATTTTACTAGTGGGGATGAGGAAAACTTTTACGTATTCTTAACAGTTCTTAGTTTCTGCTGCTTTCCCTTTGATAAAAAGAACTAAACTAAGCTATGAACCCTCCCTGTGGTCTCTTTTTAATAGCATTTCATCCAAAAATAGATGTAAAAAGCTTCGAAGCCTGGGTGCGTGCAACGAAACCCTCGAAATCCTCGAGTCCCAAATGCCACATAAAGCTATAGCTTTAAAACTTTAAAAGTACAGAGTGTAGAGTCCCTGCTGTGCTTTAAATTAAGTAAAGCTAAATTCACTGACCATTTTATGTACCCGAACATTATCATTGTGGCAAACTGGCTGGTTTTATGGGAACACAAATGCTTGTTATGCTGATGGAAATGTGGTTAAGAAAATACGCAGGAAAAACAAACGTTTATGCCAAAATCAACGTTTTATATTTTTATTTTGTTACGCTCAATGTTAAATTAACTCAAAATAAACTTAATACTATATTATAACCATGTTTGTTCAATGTAAAATGCTCCAGCTTAGCTTCTTGACGCTACTGGGTGTCTCCATCCATGTGAGGGTGGTGGTGACGTTGTCTGACTCCAGCCCTGAGTTGGTTGCTCTTGCTGCCCCCATCCTGGAGTGGATGGTGCCCCCCAACCAGAATTGCTATTTACAAGGCCGACACCGCTTGTTGCGCTGGACCACTCTGAACCTCCCATCGACCCAAAGGACATTGTGGTACTTGTATTTGGTTTTCCCTGATAAGCAGTTGCATTGCCGTTCTGAGCAAGGATTGTTTGATTGTTTGTAGGACTTGAGCTAAACCCAACAAGAACGGGATAAGTTTGCCCTGAAGTAGTATCGGCTGATTGCGCATACGTGCCAGCAAGTCCCCAAATTCCCCCAACTTCCACGGGATGGGACATTGAACCGTTGAAATTCACAGCTTCCCCAGTCTCATTGCTCCCAATGCCAATCACGTGAATGTCGTTGCTGGAAGTTCCCTGCTGCGAGACACCAGTGCTGTTAAAAACTGCGGACGCGGACGAAGTGGTGCCGTTGGATGGAGCCCATCCCCATTGTACAGAATCTGAACTCCAGCCAACAGTTGTGGTTTCTTCTGGAGCGGTTGTTGTAGTTTCTTCTGGAGCGGATGTTGTAGTTTCTGGAGCTGCAGTTGTAGTTTCTTCGGGGGCAGAAGTCGTGGTCTCAGATCCGGTACGTTCATAAGTATCTCTCTCCACTCTCCATCCACTTCCTTGGCTCTGACTACCCCATCCACTTGCTTGGCTCTGACTGCCCCATCCACTTCCGTGGCTTTGACCTCCCCAACCAATCCAACCGTTGTCAGGATTGACATTAACACCGCTGGTGACCTGGCCGGAAGTGCTTACGACAAGTTGGTCGGTTGAAAGACCCGCAGTCGCCTTTGAAAAAAATATACAGGTATTGTTAGTAAGTGGCACAAAATTCACATTATAGTAAGTTACAGTTTTGGTCAAAAGGAAATCGAAATCCAATGGCTTTTCATAAGGTTTTCTGAAAGGACATTCTCGGGTCTAACTTTGGGTGCTACATTCAAATGTAGAATGTTTGGACTGCTTTGAAATTAAATTTTTCTTTGAAGGATCTATGATTTCGGTTTCCTTTTGGTCAAAACTGCTGGAGCCAAATATGTAGGGTGCTGTAACTGAAATCATTAAGAAGCTTACCTGAGGTTTCTGGTCAATACCACCAGACTGTATTCCCGTCAAACTGAAGGAAACGTTGCTGGTTCCACCTTGATATTGGGTCAAAGTAGGGTAGTTAGCTGCAGAATAGCCTGGACCTGCGTAAAGTTCAGTTCCGCCCACACCATCATCTCCGGTGATCCCAAAATTCAGATCGGACTCAAGTAATGTGTCTGTTGCCATCGTTGCTGTCTCATCTTCTCCAGCGGTGATCTCCAAACTTTAAATTTTAATATAAAATAATACAAAATTGTAAAAAAAAACTCAAGCTTTAAAATAAAAAATAATAATGGCATAAAGTATGAAATACGTATTTCACGTACGTGTTTGGATTTGAAACATTGTTTGCTCCGGCGATCCCCGAAATAATGTGAGTCTGGCCTGCTGAGGCAGTCTCGCCCGAAGGAATAGCTGTTTGAAAAAGAACGAATTTTATGAGATCTATTCAATTGGACAAAAGCAAACCGTCAACTAATTTCGTTTTACCCCAGCCAGAGCCCCATCCCTGGGTAGTTGGTACTGCAGTTGTCGTCTCCTCCGTGGTGGGTTCTTCCGTTGTAGTGGGCACCTCGGTCGTGGTAGGTTCCTCCGTTGTGGTAGGTGTCTCTGTTGTGGTGGGTTCCTCCGTTGTGGTGGGTTCCGCCGTTGTGGTTTCCTCACCTCCACCTGTTCTGTAAAAGTCTCGAGCATTTACGCTGACGGTCAGAAGTGCAAGCACTCCAACCATTAACAAAGTAACGCCCTTGAGTTTCATGATGCAAATTTTTTGTAATTGGAACACTGATGTTGAGTCTAACTGGATCGGATATGAAATGATAGGTGCTTCCCAATTTTGGGCGACTTTTATAAATATCATGTCATATGCATTGCGCATATGCTAAACGATTCGAAATATACAAAAAACTATTAATCGTAAACCTATCCATGCTTTTTCAACTTTAAAATGTACCTATTTTTATGCTTTTTATGTTGCTCATTGTTCATGGTCATTGACTGTGCAGGTAGCTTTACGAATCGTATATTTATTTTAGATCAGCATTTATTGCAGGTATTATTTCAAGGGCCCTATGGACCTGATAAAGTACAAGTAAAAAGAAGGACCCAAACGATTTCTCCACCTTTTATTGCTGTTTGGGCTTCAGCAAATTAACACCTGCCGTTCCGGCTCCAAACTGTTGACCAACCGGGGCTTCCTGGTTCACATTTAAGCTGAAGGTCACTGGCCCGTTGTTAGAAGGAAGGGACTCTGCGTATACCTGAATGTTGTCTTCTACCGAAGAAGTTGCCACTACATTATCCGCAATAAGGCTACTACTTGCGGTGGCAGAGGAAAACGACGGTCCTTCTGTTCAATTCCGTTATAGAGAAAATTGTAAATGAAAGTTATTACAAATTCATTTTTTACAATTAATACTTACGTGGTTTGTTTCCTGTCCATCCTAATTTGGCCACACTACCCATTGAACTTTGCTGAGCACAAGTAACAAAGGGGATATCACTGAAAACGTTACATGTGATAACCAAGGTTACCATTATGCAGAAGTTGTTAAAAATTGCATTCCGTTTCATATTGTATGTTAATTGGGGCAATATGAGATAAATGCAAAAAGACGATGGAAATCCGGTAGGCTTTCAAAGAAACTTGGCAATCATTTATATGCACAATTTTACTCATTGGAAGCAGCTATTTTTATTTTCGTTCTTAATTGTCATTTTTGTGTTAATGCTAAATACAGAATAGGAACATGATCATTAATGTACAATTATGTATAATTGGTAAAAGGTAGGCTTTACTGTTCGACATTCTTCGTAGTTCACAATAATGTTCATGTGTATTTCAAAGTTGTTAAAGCTAGCTAAAAATACCGAAAAGTTGAAACATCTTAAGAGGTTCGTAGAGAGCATCGACTTCCCTTCAAATGACTTTCCAGTTGAGTAGGTACAAGCAGTTGTGCATTTTGGTTCCTGGTACAGCTTAATAGGTACTCACACATAATATTTACATACTTGCCATTAACATCCCTTCAGACAACCAATCATCGTTGATTCACTTAAAGTCCAAAGCTTCCGTGTCTAGACTGTTGGTGAGCATCCAAAAGGAGACAAGACTTTTTGGATACAACGTGTCAATCTTGCCCTTCGAGTTTACATACCAGCTTGCACAGTTCGCATTGCCCCAAACCGTGTCGTTGTGTCCCTTGTCATACCAGTCCATAAAATCTGCTTCAGCTTCTTTCTTAACAATCACTCGGTTTGCTTCTCGCTTTCCCATTTCTTTTAAAACCTTTAGCATCCAGTTTACCTGTTAAAATTCATATTTTAAATTGCATTAATAGATTGGACTGTTAGCCATCAATGAACGAAAAATTTTACTAAAATTTTTATTAAAATTCAAATCAAGTAATCATTTTAAAATTGGTTTGTAAATAGCAAAGAACCACAAAATCGACAATAGATTCAAAATTCCTACAACTATCCCAACCACAATGTACAAAAACTGTTTAAAGGTGTATGGAATTTGTCTTTTGAACGACTACTATAAAAAGTTTTTAAAAAATGAATTAGTCATTGAAATATTATAATAGAAAAAGGATTTTTCAAATTTATGTAGTTTTGTACTTTGCGTATAAATTATAAGTAAATGACCTTGAATGTTAAATGGCACATTATGTATCATGGAATGACACTGGTGTTATGCATTCAGACTGAAAAGACTGAATGCAAGTAACACTTGAAAAATATACAATACAAAACGTAACTTTACCTGGCATTCTATCATGAAAACAAAGGAACTATGACCCAAACCCGTGTTTGGGCCCAAAAGGGTAAAGTAGTTGGGCATAGAGCTATGAACGGTTCCCAAATATGTCCGTGGTCCGAACTTGTTCCAACTGTCCAGAATATCTTCACCGTTTCTCCCGTGAATGGTCATGGGAGCAAAGTATGCATGAGATTGAAAGCCCGTGGCTAATACCAAAACCTATGATATAAAAATGCATAAGATTTGACATTGTTGAGTTTTGAATTTCTTAGGAATTTTAATTCTTTGCAATGAAACTCACATCAAGTTCCGTTCTTGCTCCATCGTCTGTAATGATCGCATTATCTGTCACTTGCACAATTCTATTACTAACTACGTCTACATTTGACTTTTGCAAGGCTGGATAGTAGTTATTGGAGGGAAGAATGCGCTTGCATCCAAATTCATAGTTGGGTGTCATTTTCTTTCGCAAAACTTCATCTGCCGGAATCTGCGCTCTTCTGTGCACAGAACTGATCGTTTCCATGATTTTTGCTCCGTATGTATTGTGCTTAAAACCCATGTAAAGCAGTTCCTGAAGCCAAAATACTGTTGTCCTGGTAGCCCATCGAAGTCCTGGGATATTTGTAAGTGCCCAACGAGCCACCTCAGGATATTCAAATTGTAGCTTTGGCATTATGTAGGGAGCACGTCTTTGAAACACGACCAGTTTTTCTACTTGGTCAGCAATTGCAGGCACAATTTGAATAGCACTGGCTCCCGTTCCTACTACTCCCACTTTTTTCCCACACAGGTCCACAGAGGAATCCCATTCTGCAGAGTGGATGAGCTTGCCCTTGAATTCGCAAAACTGCTCAGGATAGTTGGGAACCCGAAGCATGCCTGTACCATTTACAACAATGTCATAATGAATTGTCTCCTTTCGCCCCGTACACTTATCATAAATGACGGTAATCCATTTTGAGGATGGAGCATCCCAACGGAGAGACTCTACCCTGGTTTGGAAACGGATATGAGGGTACAAATTGTATTTTCTGGTGACATCTTTCATGTACTCAAGAATTTCTGGTTGGGTGGAGTAATGCTTGGTCCAATCTGTCATCAATTACATTTTTGAAATCTTATTGTTAACTGTATATACCTATGTAGCTTTGGTTTTGAAATGGAATTTTTATTCGAACCTGGCTTTGGTGCAAATGAAAAGCTGTACAAGTGACTGGGTACGTCGCACGCACATCCTGGATACGTGTTCACCAACCAAGTGCCCCCTACTTCATGATTGCTTTCAAAAATTGTAATTCTTTGGTAACCTGCCTCCTTCAACTTGATCCCGGCACAGAGTCCGGCAAATCCTGTGCCAATTACGCAGATCTCAGGTTCAGGTGGCAATTTCATTTTTGGTATTTTTAATTCTAGAGCTAATTTACACACTGATACTATCAGCAATTTAATTTGCACTTTCAAGAAGAAAAATCATATAGCACGTAATAAAACTTTTCAATTACTTTTTATAATGCAACTTGCTAAAAATTTCAAACAAGTGCAGTGGAGCAGAACACAGAGTGCAGTGTTTGCTCTGCAAGTTGCAACTGATCAAGTCTTCGGTGATGGGCTTGGCGTACTCATCACATGATTCATATCTTTGTTCTTCTAAACCTAGCTAATGCCACAGCTTTGGTGCCACCAATACCAATATCACAAAAAATTAGTGAACCATCTTTACAGACAGACTAAAACGCTCAAGCGCACATGCAAAGCTTTTTATAATAAGAAGCATCATCACTTTTAGACCATTGCCACTATAAATACATGATATTACGTATTTAGCAAAAAATATCATAAAGTTCATAGCAGTTTTTGCAACTAGCATTTATTTTTTAACAATGGTACTGATAACAATTTGTATTGTGAGCTACTTTTTTTTACTAATATATATATTTACATTATAATGTAGGATTATCGTTGGTTTCCTATAACTTACTAATTGCAGAAGCGTTTTCCGTCCTGCTAAATGCAAGGAAGGTATCACACTATATAGCACAAAGCGGCGCCACAAACTATAGCGTCCATGCTTCAACTACCTATTCATGTCCTACCCATTTTCATTGCAATCTGCAGTGCAGACATGATGGTGTACTTTGTTCTTGAACTTGAATGCGCAACGAGTAAGAAATGTTAATCTAGCTCAAGACAAATATCTCACATTTGCAAGGTGCTTCGTTTTCGTTGATCATTTTTTAAAAACGTTTGAATTAGTATGAACGTATGAGTATCCAAGAGTAGATTTTAAACATTGTATTAGTATTATTAATTAGATGCGATGCATAATAAAAGTATAGCATGAAAATATTGACTTTGCTGTATATATCTACTACATTTTGCACAGTAGTGCTACTAGGACCGAGGTATATTTCCGTGGTCTACAGTAGAATAATGTCACACCACCGATAACAGGAAAAACATTATAAATCCTTTTATACGGAGTGGGTCCAAATGAACGAAATCATAATGCAATAAATTGTTGCATGAACATCGGTGGTTGCTATGAATCGTAGATTTTAATAAATCATATTATTCGGGGATTAAAGTTATCAAGGTTTTACCAACAATTTATCTGTAGGACGGAATGAGTCACCTCGGTTTTGTTCTTGCGATATCAAATGTGCAAGGGTAAAGAAATGTTTAATTGGAAATTCGTCCTTTTGTTTCACAAGAAATACGTCATGACAAATCTAAATCTTCAGTTCGGCTAACCAGAGCAGGTTCCAAAACCTAATTTGTATTGCCATTTGTGATTTTATGGAAATGCAGCCTTCTTTTCATGTTTCATTTTTGTTGTGCAACATAAGTTTACATATTTAATCGTTGTAGCGTACGTGACTTTTGAGAAACAATCAAAATCAAACAGTCATCAAGTGAAAAAGCACAGGTAAATCGGGAGTAAATTTGCTTTAATTTTAGCCAATTTTTGTTTTACTCATTTCAGAAGCTAATAGACTGTTTAACCGCAAGCTTTGAATTTTGAAATGAATATTTGGACAATTATCCTTTGCCTTTTCAATGGAACCGTTGCCAAAGAAATTGCTCTCTTAGCAATCAAGAATTCCATAATTTTGAATTTAATCTATATTGTCTTATTCACAATGTATACATAACCGCTTTTGGTATAAAGATAATAAGTTCCGTTTAAAAAAATCTGGACTGATGATTATATTTGAATATGTTTTCTTTTACCGCAACCACCAAAAAACTGGCCTGTCATATTTAGTCGGAAGGCGGAATTGGAATTTGATAAAATATGAAAAATTGAGCACGTGTACATAAATTTACAGGATTTTCATTGATTTATGGTAAGTCGACAGAGAAGATAAAAAATCTTGCTACTAGTGGTGGTGTTTTGTTTAACACCTAAGATGATCGCACGTACAGATTTTTTGTACAATTATTGTTTCTCATTAAATATTTATGACGCTGGAAAATGAATGTGTTGACTTTCATAGAGATGAGACAGTGGTTATAACTGAGCCAAAACTAGCATTTTCATAGAAACAAAATGTACAAAGCGACATGCATGAAGTGTTGGCAAAAGTTTACCTGTTCCCAAATTCTGGGTTCGCCGAAACGCTAAATTATTACGTAGTATTACGTGTGGTACCTAGACCGCTATTCAAACAAGTTGGGATGGACAATCAATCTGAAGACCCTATTTACCAGAGTTTCAACCTTTTCTGCGATCTTACTTGTTCTTATCCATACCTAACTAGCTAATGCATGGAAAGATTTTCTATAGAAGAATGAAAGAATATAAATATAAACGCCTTGCCAAACTTTATTTGATGAGAAACCAACCCAATTGCTATCTGGATTGGATTTTTGGGTACATATCAACGGACGCACGTAGACATTTTTTATCTTACTACGTACACCGATAAAATTCACGCAAAGTTTTCGAACAAATCATTTTTAGCCTGAAACCAGCGACGACATAACCAGTTGACCAAAACAAAATTATGATGATGGCAGCAGTGGTTCACAGTGGTGCTGGTGAGGTAGGTAGTTGTTGTCCTTGAAAAATCGTCCCATGTTATGCCATTATAGCTTAACTAGAAATAGGAAGAAGGACCACTATATGATTCCACTTTATAACGGTCGGGTTTTTTGATTACATGCATGCCTATGTGTTAATAGTAAAATAGTACTAGATTGAAGCACATACAGTAACACTAAATACATATTAATTAGCAAATCGGCATAAATACGCAAAGGCACGTGGACCCTGGACACTTGCGCGAATCAGTCTTTCTGTGGATCACTTTTTAGCATTTAGTGCGTGTAATCCTTATGTGACAACTTCTGGAAGGCTAATTGTATTCAGGTTCATGCAGTGAAGCGAAACGTGTAATAAATGTAACGACAAAATCTGTTGTACTTTGGATACCGGATACAGTAACTATACTAAAGCATATGTGATGTTAAGTAAGGCAAATGGAAATTAACTGAAAGGAAGCTTCTTGTAAGAATTACACAAGCAAGTCGCATATTGAAATGAAATATTATACTTGAGAACATATCACTTCCGTCATTATAAAATGTTCAAGTCTAACGAATCATTTTTGTATGTCCGCCTGTGGAATAAACGAATAAACATCACATATACCCCCAAGACGCAAAGTCCTTCATGTAATAGTTTTACAGTCGGATCCACATTCAGTTTGACTAAGATGAGATTTTGTAGAAAATTTGCATTCCTGAATTTCTGCTGCATTACAATTTCTGGATTTCGGTGGACCATGACTTGACTGTGTGTGACTTCTGATGCATAAGATACAATAGAATAAGATAGAGCAAAACAATGCAGCGTGTCGGCAATAGAACTTAGCCTTGTATTAATATAGCTATCTATTTTGTATATGTATTGTGTGTTAAAAAGTCGCTTGTTGTGTCATTTTTTGGTTTAAGATTTTTTGGTTCATTCACTACAAAGCTGATTGAGGAATTATCAGACGCAATCTCCTTAATACCTAGAATACCTAGGTTTTGTTCCTTACGAAATCCTATATACCTTTGCACACTATCTTTGCACTTAAGCTCAAGGTTTCTCTGTAGTTGAGGCGACGATAAAGAAGATGAACATGATGAGATATCAGTTGATAATTGTTAGAGTGATGGCGTTTCCTGTTCTGTGCATCATTCAGTTGAGCTATATACATGAGTTGGTTTGAGACAATCAGAATTATTTGAGATGGTAAAATACGTCATTGCTTGGCATTACGTCTGTCGTAAAATTGCAAAAGCCCTTCCCACAAAATGTGAGAAAATTTTGAAAATGAAGGCATTTTTCTATTTTTGTGTGTTAAGCTAAATTAAGGATATTCATTTGTCTTGGGACTTTTTTCATACAAAACTTTTTACAATGAACATATATTCTTGGGAGTTTTGGTGTACTAAAACACGTGCAAATGTTTTACTGAAATTAGATGAGTTATTTTGGATATCATACTGAATATTATGTTCAATGACATTTTTCTATTGTTTCAACAAACGGTTGAATTAAATTCGTCACGGTAGTAGCGATTCGATACCGCAGTTACTATGACTAATTTGGTTCAATAAAACCACAGCAGTAAAATTGGGTTTTGTTCAATGACAAATCCATTTTGTTTGGGACCAGCTAAGGTATAAGGTAATGTAGAATTAAAATAGTGTCTTTAAAGACCAAAGCACTATATAAAATTTTCAGCTCAGCAATTGTTAGTTGGGTGGGATACGTGATTTTCCGTATTCCTACGTGTAGAAAGTGGATAAAATATCTGAAAATCTGCAATATGCAATGCAGAAATAATTACATAAATACTACCCAGAACTGGGGTCTGTTTCATCGAAATTTTTCATTGCTTCATTATCATTATCGCATTCATTTTGGTAAGCAATGAGCCGCGCTGCTGAACCAGATCTCTGAGCTTTCTGTGGATATTCTTATTTTTCAGAAACAGTTTAATATTATGTTATGTTGCTATTGAATCGGTTTTTGCAATTGAATTTATCACTTTCAAGTCCGAAATTTTTAAACTTTTAAATACAATTGTGTTTAGGGGGATACATGGATATGGTAAAATGTTCTTTGAAATTCCATGACCTGAAAAAGAAATCATAAATTGGATTTATTGGCATTTAACAAGTAAGTAAAGAAACAGGTTTGTCACTGAAATTGGATTAAAAGACCATAGCCCTACCTCCCAAAAAATAACGACTGTTTTAAAAACTAAGGAAAAGTGAACCGGTGACAAATCAGAATGTTCGCGAATGCATGCCATGATGATAACATACTATGAAATGGTCCCAAAAATGAAAATACTAAATACCCCTGGCCCTGCTAACAAAATCCACGAAACTGCACCATCAACTATTCCACATACATGCAAAAACCTTCTTAGTATTACTTTTAAATGTATGGTATGAGGATATTTGATTGGTTGGTAATAGCTGATGAGTAACCGTTTCCGTTTTGAAACAACTTGTAAATTGGTCATAAACCTGAAATCATTTCGTTGTATCTTTTCACGGATCTGTTCGTTTAGTCAGCTTGGTTTCGAACTACACTACCTACACAACTTTTAGTACAAAAGCAATAGCCATAACATTTAAATACGATTAAAGCACGCGTTGGTTTTTATTACATCTCTGGTATGACCGCTGGCTGACTATTTGCTTTGCTTGCATATGAAAATTTACTCAGCAGATTATGTTTATGATATTTGCAAATATTCTCTCGATGAGATGCTAAACTGAACTAAAAAGCACTAATTTCAATTTCATTATAAGGTTATGTCTACTAGTCTAATGTAAAGTGAGCTGAGATATCACTAAATAGATATCATGAGACCGAGGTATAATCTAGACCAAATTTAAATCTGCAAACAATGAAATGAAGCGTTGGACGATTCTAATGAGGTGAGTGCGTACCCAACTTGCAATTTGACCCCACCATTTGTGTTGTTTAACTACAAAGTATGAAAACTACAGGTTTAAACTTTGTATAAACTAGAGATGAACATCTCCCATCATTTCCATTCATGTATTTTACAAAGTACCTACCTACCTGTCATCGATTTTCACTTTTTCAAAATAAAAATAATCGCAATAAAAGAAGACCCCACTACCAGAAGTAAAAATGCTGCAACAATAAAACTTAAAACACTTCATTCTCAAACTAAACACTAAATTGAAAACAATGACATTAAGCATTCTACTTTATGATATTTTCAGTGCAATTTTATTTCAATGCTCTTCTATTAAAATACTATGTGCAATTAAATAATTTTATTCTTCTAGAGTGTGATGAATTTTAATGAAACAAAACTATCTTGTGCAATCTAAAATTTTAGCTTAATACTAGTACAATGTACGTACCTGAAGATTTTTATTGTTTTAAAAATGGGGGATTATGATGATGATTCTAATGTATAGCACAGTCACGTAATAAATTCAATGTAGAAAGAATAGCTAGATGCTAACTTCACTGATCAAAATTATAGGTTGTTTCTAAAACAAAGATGATTCTCTAGCAATCATCACTTTTAACGATTTAATCATTCCATTTTACAAAGTAAATTCATTACGACGATTAAAGTGCTAGAATTCTATCATCATTCATACAAATTGAATTCATATAATACCTATGTGGAAAATACAAATTGACGCATGCAGCCCCAAGATTACTAAAATACATCAGTCTACCTAATCCACACGTTTAAGAGTGGAAGATTGCTGACGCATGACCACACTATCTTCACATAATCAGCCCTTTTGTCTACATTCACGCCCTTTTCCTATTAAAAGTCAACGTTTTTACGCATAAAACGCAACATTGCATTATTTAGAAGGAAGTTATCAATTTTGCACATCACTAATTAATATTAAATTAATATGACAAGCCAAAGGTCATTGATGAGACGACAGGCTATCAGTTAATTTGACACACTTGGACAAAGAGATGTGGACGCTGACACCTGCGTGAACATCTAACAATGCATTTTTTGCACACTTGTCCATGTGACTCATGTGAGCTGTGCTTGTGTATCGCACTGGCGCGCAGTCATCTGTTCTCTGTTTGTACACAGCACAACGCTTCACGTTAATGCACGTGCTTGTGCCAAAATCAGCAAATTTCATGGTGCATTTTAAACAGGCCTTACTGATTCCTCTGATTGCAGATTTCTAGCTAGGATTAAAGCTAGTACCACTCTAGTGTAATCACTATTATTACTGGGTGATTAAAGGTATGTTTAATTATCTTTGGATGTTAAAATTATTGCTGTTATTTGTTTAATTTTGTTGATAACAAGCTTTGCTTTTGGTACTTTTAAAGGTTAAATGTGAAGGAGAGCCTGCTGATTTGTGTGTGACAGTTATATAGAATGAGCCTGGAAAATGCGACTTCAAAAACTGTCTCCAGATATTGCCAACTTTCAACTGGGTTACCTGCCAGATAACTGGCTTTTGGAGGATAATGAAAATGACAGCAAAAAGGTGACATTAACAGGAGGAGGAGCAGCTGTGAACTTGCAGTTTATCGGGATTTCCTTAAAGTCATGCAAAAGAAGGGTGTTGTTCAGGCGTTCTCTCTCCGGTTCTCCAGATGTCTCCTCCATACTTTCTTGTGATCTTCGGGTGCAGCAGCTTCTCTGGAGTGGCTTGGAGGGCAAAGAACCCCTTTCTTCCTCGTGGAGTAATGAAACTACGCACAAAAGCAAGGAAACGATGGTGGAAGGAAGTGAGCAGAGTAATATGAGCAGTGGTGGTGGTGGTGCTAGTGATACTGACGGTGGCAGTGGCAAGTATTCTGACTATTATTATGGGGATGGAGTGTCCCAGGAGGACGGCAGAACAGAAGGAGTAGCAGCAACAGAACAAGGAGGAAACGGAGTAACAACATCAGGAAGGAAACGGAATGATTACAGGAGGGAAATCGATTTAGCCCATCACATTCTCGAAATGGAGCGGGATGATGATGAGGATGGGTACAGTGGTTCTGGTGGTGGTGGAGGAAGAATAGGAGTTGAGGAGCAAAGAACCACCTCCGCCAGTAGTACGGGGCTCTTCCAACGTGTCCCGTCAACCGTGAGATTTAATGATGCACTTGTATGCACATCAAAGGATGTTCAAATCCTCAAGTCGGGTGCAATTAAGATGATGAGATTGACAGTGATATGCCATTCTGATTTGCATTATTATCAAAATCATCGCAAAACTACTAAGCAGAATCATCAACAGAGCCAAAGTCAAAAGTACTTTAGCAATGAAACCGCACCAAAAGGAGTGGAAGAAACTGGTAATGTCGCTTCTTTTGCTGGCAAACCAACAACAGCAACAACAACTTACTCAACTTTATCCTCGGCAGCGGTACAACAAACCGAGGAAAAGAAGGACGGCAGTTGTGAAAGGAAACCGAGCACTCCAGCAAGACAAACCATTTCTCATGATGATGAGAAAAACGAAAAGAAAGGCGGAAAAAGTCAGGGAGAGAAAAAAGGAGAGCACATTATGTCATCAGAAGTATCATCGTCGACATCCTCCTCATATCCACCACCATCTCATCATAATTCCAATCAGGAGCCTACCGTCTTGAATGGAAAGTCAGACGAGTGTAAAACAAATTGGAAACGTTTGCAAGAGAAAATTCGAGTAATTTTCCAAACATACGATATTCACGTTGGAACAAATACTCTGGTAAATTTGAAAGGTTGTCCGCTTGCCTCTTTCCAAGCAAACTTTGTTCCCGCAGTTTGCTTCATTTTTGTCGAGGAATGCGAAATGATAATGAAGAATAAAAAGACTGACGCTGCTACTACTACTATAGACGTTGGCAGAGTTTTGGGGAAGACGGAGATTATCATTACAAATGTTCATCACATTTCGTACTATGAGCGTCTTGTAGAAATGGCAGAATCCCAGACCATCCTGTCAGACAACAGTGTTCATTTGTACGGATTAGAGCACGCCGCGAAAATTTTAAACGGGATGATTAAAACAAGCGGTGGAGGGATGGGAGGAATAGGACAAGTGGAAAATCCAGTTGTTCCTGTCACTTACACCACGACGACAAGCTTTTCTACTACTTCTTTTTCTTCTTCTGGATTGTTGACCGAATTCTCGCATGGTCTCCTAATTTCTGGCCCATCCGGCTGTGGAAAAGTTGTGGTCGTGCGTGAGACAGCAAAGAAACTTGGAGCACACTTGTTGTCCTTTAATCCTTCAGCAGGAGTGGAGGATTCCGCTCTGCCCTCCCGATTTTGCCAACAGCTCACCGACATTTTCACATCAGCCCTGGCGACAGCTTCAAGATACCAAACGGTCTTGTTGTTCCCCCGGATTCATTTGCTATTCCAGCAGCACCAGGGCACAACAAACTCACCCTCCGCAAGTAGCAGCACTAAAAACAACAACAGAGCACGGGTTTTGCATCATTTATGTAAGCTTTTTGACTCCATTCCGGCTGGATTCCCGTTGACTGTTGTTGGCACAACGGATAAAACCTTTCTTGTTCCTTTAGAGCTCCGTAGGGCAGGAAGGCTGGAAAAAGAGGTTCATTTTCATTCTCGCTATATTATGGCTTTATAATGCAGATTGCTTTCCCACTTCCCCATCCCAGCTTTAATTTTATCCTTATCGCTTTCGTGATCTCATTTTTTTCCTTTTGCTAAGAGCACAGAGCCCCATTTCCCTAAATTGCTTGTATCTTGTGATTAAAGTAATTACAACGTAGTAATGGCTTATTATTTGCATTTTTCCAGATTATCATAAGCCCTCCCAAAGAATCCGACAGGCTAGCGATTCTCCAAGAGCTTACACGGAAAATCCCTGCCTTTCGTCAGGTGGACTTTACTCAAATAGCTAGTCAAACTCCGGGTTATGTGGCTCAAGACTTGTTGAAAGTTCTTCGACTGGCCATGTTTAAATGTCAGGTAGTGTTCACTTCTACTCTTCAATTGTAGATTATTGTAGTAATTGCAAACGAATGACTCACACTTGAAGCTGGAGCTCGCACCCTCGTAAAAATCATGTGCATTTGTATGTTTATTAAAGTAACCACTAATTATAGCAGCTGTCAAGAAAAAAAGAGTCATGAATGTCTCGAAAAATGGAGTGCTTTCGCATTAAATTACTACTGCATGAGCCGTTACTTTTTTCCATTTTCTTTATGATGACTGGAATGGAGAGAAAAAGGTAGCCAGGCAAAGCATCATAGAGGAGAGTAACAGAAGCAAACAGATTTTAAAGATTGTGTGAAAATGGCATAAGCATCTCAGAGAACAGACACACAGGAAAAGGGAAAGATGTCGAAGATGCGGCGTGTGTGTGTGGTGTGGGTATATATACGCATTCTGTGTGCTACACAGGCACATTTTTGAAGAGAAAGGGCAAATGACAGTGAGGGCTTTTCTCAGCTCATAATAATGAAAATCACTTTTTCCTTTTCCTACAAATGTTGGTTTCCTCTTCCTAAACTTGTTAATTCTCTCTTTTTCCCTTTTGCCCTTCTTTCCTTGTCTGATATTACAACAACTGCTACTTCTCTCTGCTCTTTTTCACTTGAGTCATCGTCATCTTGATGATGATCATCAGACTTTTTTCCCTGTTGCCCCTGTTCTTTGGTACTACAAAGTGTACGAAGAAATCACACAAGACTCTTTTCAACAAGATGCTCACGATGATGATGAGGATCGTCTTTTCTTGTGCAAATGTAAAAGTGGTGAAGTGAAGGATAGATAATCGCATTCTTACAATCCGCTTCATTTCATCTCAGTTCAGTAGACACACACACCCACACAGACAGATAGAAAAAAAAGTTTTCAAGAAGAAGATACTCAGTTTCAGTATTTTTCTTCTTTGCGTAATCTGCTCAGCTTTCTGGCGACAAGGGGTATTGGAGGTGTATTTTATCTGTTTTCCCCAAAAAATTCTATAAGATGGGCATACTGAGAATATAGGGAATTTGCTGGGGTTGCTCTCCATAAGGAAGGTTGGATGCAATGCAGATGGTGTGATGATAAAAAAATTCATGTGCAATGTGGACTTCAGTCTTGTGTAAAGTGCCATTCTCTTAATTGATTTTTACTTTCCTTTCTTTCCTTGCATTTTCTAGGAAGAAGCGGATGCCTGTAGTGGAGCTGATGATGACGAGGTAATGGTGAGCGAGGAGCATCTGAGGTACGCGGTGCGGAGAGTGGTGCCGTCCGTGCTGGAAGGAGCCATGGGAGTCGTTGATATTCAACGTGCCATCTCATTAGATCATATCGCAGGATTACATTCTGTTAAGCTTGATTTAATTAAGGCAATCGTGTGGCCTCTCAAGCATCCCGAGGCTTTCCTCAGAATGGGCATCTCCCCTCCAAAAGGTACGGAGAACAAGGGAAAGGGAAAAGAAAGAACAGTAATCATTGTCATTATTATCCGGCTACTCTCGTGCAGTTCTACCGGAGGAACAATATATTCTCATTATTAGCTTGCACCAACTACATAATATGGTCCTCATCATCATTTTTCAAAAGAGGAATTATTTACTCGTACAATTTTCCCACTCAAACAATGCACCAAAAAGTGATCACTGATAAGTGATCGCGGTGATGATGATGATCGTGAAAACTCTCTGATCACTCTTTTCTTTTTGCTGCATTCATTCATTGGCTATTATCCGCTTTTCCTTGTATTCGTCACAATGTGATACTCTTGCAAAGCAGAGTAGAAGAGGGAATCGTACAATAAACAGTTGTACTCAAATGACGGAAGTAATCAGGCTATTGTTTCCCTCTTGCTTACACCAAGTTGCATTGCAATACAGAAAATGCTATCATGCAGCCAGGGCAAAAGTACAAAAATGCATTCTCTGAGTGAAGAAAATGCTTTTCCTGATCTTTTCTCCCTTCTCTGCTCACTCAGTTTTCGAGTTCATTTCATTTATTGTCCAGGCTAAAAGTAGCCAAGCAGTGTCCAGTCTGTTGTAGCAAAGTTGCTCATTCATGTGGCAGTAATCAGGAGTGCAATGCCTGCATTCACAAAACTTGGATTACCACCACTCATGTGTGCTATTCATCTTTTTACTACAAGGGATGCAGTTAAAACTACGTGATCACGAGAATGATGGCCATCAGCATCAGAAGAAATTGGAAATGTGTAGGGAAGGAGAGTAAAAGAGAAACCGATTTGCACTAAACCAATCTTCTCGAGAGAGAAAAAACTTGTCCATTTATGCTATAGCCTTCTACTACTTGTTTTCGAGTTTTTAATGCGTGGGTGGAAGGCTACATGACACATGGTCAAAAAATGTTACTTTTTACTTTCCCTGGGAGTAAAATCTGCGTGAAATTTTTAAAAGTGTACTGCCAGTGTGTCCCAAAGACAAGAGTGGCTAAAATGTGAAAATGAACCTGTCACGTTCTGTTTTTGTAGGCAAGTAAGCACACAACCAAAAGAGCTGTCTACTTGCCTGTCATCATCATAATGATGATGTGCATTTCATAATGTATTCGTTGGTTCATTTCACAGGGACACATAAGTATAGTCATGCTAGAATATTAGCTTAGATTCAAAAGAGAAAAGCGTTTTTTGTTGTTGTTTGTCACTTTCGTATTTTTCCATGAGATTGCTTTGGCATAGTGTTGTATGTACGTCGTAATCGTCAAGAGTTGATGAGATAATGAAAACGTGTAATAAAATCTAAAATGACAAGATGAGCAGAGGGGGAAAGCTGACAGAGAGAAAGCACGGGATTTATGACGATGTAGTTTTTGGCCAAATATATATACTGCATTTATGCACAGCATATTATAAAGCTTTTTAGTACTACAATTTTCTATCAAAAGTGGTTTTGATGATGATGGCCACTTGTCATCAAACTTTAGTTAGTAGAAGCGTTTGGTGTGTATCCTTTTTATTGGGATTATCATTATCATCTACTTGAGTTTGATTGAAAACTTGAAAAAATGTGACGTTGACGTTGTGTCTAAAGTATTTTTATTTTCAATTTCCAGGGATCTTGCTGTACGGGCCTCCCGGTAACTGTAAAACAACTCTTGTCCGTGCCGTTGCCGCAACCCATCAAACTAATTTCCTCTCTGTCTCAGCTGCCGAGCTATTCTCATCTGGCGTTGGTGACAGTGAAAAAATTGTCGCTCACTTGTTCCATCGGGCCCGCATGGCGTCCCCCTGCATTCTCTTTATCGACGAATTGGGTATGTTGATAATATGAAATTCAGCTTATACTAATTAGTCAAATAGCACGTTTTACATACAACATGCTGCTGTTCCCTTTCAAAATGGCTCAATTCAACTGTGTCGAAACTTTTTTCGGGCTTCCCTTTTTATTTGACAGTTGAGAAAAGCAGTTTGTGAATACGGATGGTTTGTGCTGTCTCAATATGTATCCATATATGTAAAGAAAATGTATTGCCATCATAATAAATGGCGATACACTTTTTTCTCTTTCTGAAAAAAGAAGCCATTACAATTATTGTGGAGTGTAGAAAAACTTTTCCCATCATCATTTTAACCACCATGCGCTACTCTTGCCACTACTTAACTTTGCATCATCATCATTATTCAATATACACACTTGAGTATTGAGTTGAACTGAATTGTTGAATAAGCGAGAAGCATCTACAAATGAATGAAAAGAGAGCAAATGGCAAATGGAAAAATCATCACAAAAATTACTTCGCATAACCAAACGACAACGGAGCACCACGAGAAATTTATTGGCTGTAATTTGTTTTACTTTTTTTTCTTTTCTACAGAGTCAATCGTTGGAAGCCGTCAGAATTCTGAGAAAAAGCAGTCGGGAACAAATGAGTCCATCTTAAGCATGCTTCTTACCGAGATGGATGGGGTTGGGTCGACTAGGATTCATCATCGGGACAGCAGCTGCGATATAAAAAGCGGTCATAACGGGCACCACAATGTGAGTTAATTGACAAGTTATGCTGACTAATTTATACAAACTTTAATTTACTGTCGGAATTAATGAAGACGTTGATTTTTTGAATTAAATTATTCTCTGCAGAGACCACAAAGTTTGGGACCTCTGATTCTAGTGGTGGCAGCGACAAATCGACCTGATCTTATAGATCCGGCATTACTACGTCCAGGCAGGTTTGACAAGCTGATTGGAGTGCCGCCATTGGACATGAATGGCAGAAAAGAATTACTCGAATGGTGCTCCAAGTCAATTCCATTTGAGCAAAGTGTAAACTTTGAGCAAATGGCTCGCAATACAGAGTACTTTTCTGGTGCAGATTTGGTTAATTTATGCAGAGAGGTGAGTAAAAATTCGTTTTATTTTTGGGTACTTGATTTTTACATGCCAACTCTAATTCCTTTTTTTTAAATCTTTTTGTGTTTTTGGATAGGCTGCCCTTTTCGCTCTGAGTGACTCCCTGAGTGCTTCGTTTGTCAGTGAGGAGCACGTCAAAATGGCCAGATCTGTTGTAGGCCCATCTCTAAATCCGGGAATGATTCGTGCATTTCATGAATATGGATCAAGCCTTCAACAGCAGAGCTAGAACTGACGACAGGAATGAGGGAAAATCTGGAATTCCTTTCCGTTGACTGACTTTTTACAGTTTATATACACACAAATCTATGATAAGACCATGATGATGATCCTGATAATATCATTCTGTTATTCTCATTCATTCCAAAAATAAAAGGATTTACTCCACCAAAATTTGATGACAATATGTACAAAGCTAACGAACATTTTTTTCGTCCATTGGTCCCAAAGTGAGTTTCCATTCATTCATGTTCTGCATATCTACCTTTCTCTGTTCTGTTAGGTTTTCGTTTTCCTACTGTGTTGACAAGATTACATTTGTGATCTGCTAATTTGATATGCATAATTAAAGACTTGCGTGTGGTGTGGTGTGTTGAAAATGAAACCCGAATATATGCTAAAGTAGGATATGATATGATGGGGCAATGTGGAACCATCAAAATGAAAAAGTTGTCCGCACCGCAAATAGAGAGAGAAGAGAGCCAACATAATCTCGCTCTCAATTTTATTAATATTTTCCATTTTCCTACCACCGGACTATATAGTAATAGTATACAAAAGCTTTACCAGCGTACAAATGACTTTGTGCTTCATTTCTTCTCCACTATAACTATGGGACACTCATAGAACACCCGAATTAAACAAGTAGTACAAGAATTGGGAAAAACAATGAGTGGATTACTTGCTAACCATCTACTTTTGTTTCACGGAGGAGACCCGCAATGCGTTATTTCTATCCCCAACCACTTGCTTGTCTCTCATTCAAAACTTTTTTAACGAAACAGAGCCGAAAAGGATTTTGGCTTGTTTAAACAAAAAAAAGTAAAAATGAAATCTGAAATAATAATTCGGTACTAGTCTCTGTACCCAACAAGCAAAATAGTCAAGTTGAACTTTGGAAACATTTTGTAAAGATATTTATGATCTATGGGACATGTTGTTAGAATGACAATTTCTGCTCCTTCTCTCTCAAAACTTCAAAGTCTAATTGAAGCAGTAAAAAACTGTAGAGATTGTATGACTCCTCGCCAGTGCCGGCATCGGAAAATTGCTTACGCCACACAATATGACATGCTTAATACTCCGATGCTCGGCAAAAGTTGAAAATGTTCCCTGGAATTATTCTGGATTTGTTCCAAAAGTTAATTATTTTTCATATGTGCAACCTCGTACCAGTATTCAGAAATAAAAGGCATTGGTAAAGTGGATAAATGAGATTTCCATTTTTTCACCTTTCATGCATTCTATTTTACCAGGTTCTTTGCCAAAAGGCAAGAAATTTTGGTGGTAGAGTAAGTAGTGGTATGTATAAGCTCTTCTTCTACTCTTTTTTGTCTTTACACTTTATCATGTGTTTTTGTGGGGAACTTTGGAAGTTTTGACTGATTTGTGGAAAAATTTTCCAAGTGATCTGCATAGGGAAAGGGAATAGATCACGGCAAGTGGCACAAAGCTGTCTCTCTGGCTGCTACTGAGAAGAAATACCGTGTGCGGACCAAACGTTGGGAGGAGGACAAGACTACAGTTCTTCTTGAAAATATCTCCTTCGCCGTTCCATATGGTGGTTTTCCCATGTTGCTGGCATGGTTTAGTTGGTTTTTCCTCCTCAACTGCTGCTCCTGCTGCACATCCTTACACACACGCGGCTTTTATTTATAGGGGAATAGATTACAACCCAAAAAAGATTTGTGGAAGGAAAGGAAAAAGCAAGAATATGTTGTTTTTTGGGAGGGGATACCATCGCATCGCAGCAGAATCTTGGAGGAAAGGTGATGTAATTCTCATCCTTCCTTCCAGTTCCCTTGACCTGGTCTCTGGTCTCCTCTCTCTCTCGGAGAGATCTTAAGGTTGTCTCTTTCTCCTTGTTGTTCACCTTCTGCACTCCTTCTTTGCCCTTTTCTCAGTTCCACAAACCCGGAAGACTTTACGAGCTTCAAACTTTCACACTTGATTCATGGAGCGATTACACTTGAAGAAAATCGCTTTAGCTCACTCACCCACCGCCGCTATCTCCAGCATGGACTACCTTTACCACCTACGTATTTTCTTTCCTCCCTACTTATATCTATCTACTGCTGCTCTCTTCGTTTTCCTCTGACATCCCCCTGACATTCCCAACTTTTTTCTCTTTTTCTTTCGGATTACAGCCACCATTACACCAGACCAACTACACCTTCGCATTCCTACTACTACTCCTACTCGCCAACCTTTTCTTTTGGATTTACATGAAAAGCAGTAATAATAGTTGTAATAATAACAGAGCAAGATACATTGTTCTGTTTTTGTCTCCTCTTCTCTGCCCTTCCACCTCCACCTTTTCCCTGGCATTGCTGCACCCTTGCACTAGGAAATAAAAGGGCATCAGCCAGGGAGACAGAGAACAGGAAAGAAAACATATTGACATCCCATTGAAGTAAATGACTCGTGAAGCGTCTACCATTTTCTTTCTAGTTTACCTACTATGCTTCAAGAACCAAGTCCAATACCGCACTGCTGTGGTATGTCCCATAATAATCCTAGAGATGCTCTTGGGCTGCTTTTCTCTCTTCGCTTTGGAAAAAAATGGAGTCGGCAAAATTTTCTCCACACGCAAAAAAACCCAACGTGAAAACCTTTTATTGAATTTTTTGTTTCAAAAGAATTTTTGTGTTCTGCGGAACCCACTATTATGTACTAACAAATCGCAGGGGTTTTTCCCTAGTTCCTCCGATAAATTACTTTTTTCCTTCCTCTCCATCTATTTTCTCGATTTCTTTTGCGGTGGTATAAACGAATGACAAAAGAATCGGAATTTCGGGTCCACTACTTCAGATCAGCAATAGAAATTTCTTTCCAGTGGAGGGTGGCAAAAGCAGAGTGTGGGACGCTAGCAATTAATTACGAACATTTCTCTCTAAAATTTATTATGCATGGTGGATCATCATTCTCTTTGCTCAACTTTCTCATCATGGTCTTGTGCATGTGTGTTTATATACATTATGAAAATAAGTTTTAATGGTGACAATATTTCATAGTTTGGGTTGGTCTTCAGAAATAAATATATGGCCAGAATGAGAATTGGGTTTGGGCTTGGAGTAATAATTGCGCTCAAGTGGGACACTGCTTGGTACACGAAATTTGTCTGCTCATATGCTACTTTTTCCATGTTTGGTAGATTGTAGTTGTTTGTGTGGTCAACTCATTAAATTATGAGTGTAATAACAGCCTACAGGGTCCCACTTATTATTTACACGACATACCGGGAGGACACAGCAGCAGTCAAGTAGAGTGTTGACATTTTCCTTTTTATTTTCTCGAGGCCATTTTCCCTTTTGTGCTCCAATTTTCTCTTTAAATGTATTCATTTCTTTGGGGAGGGCTGGGATCTAGCAAACAGCATCATGGCTTGATTTACACATCACGGAAAAGGACAAGCAGCTACAGTTTCTGAAGAAATTTAGATGGATAGCGTCATCAGATGGTCACCCCTGTCTGTGAGGAGCGGGAGGGAAAACACTGCTGTTACTGCCACTGTTATGATGATGATGATAATCGCCATCATCACCATCATAATATCGTGATGGGGTAACAATCAACGCGGAGAAAGGCTGGAAAACTGAGAGCTCCAGCAAGTTGCAAAGAGAATGTTGTTAGCCCCTGCTGCTTTCTTTCAGAGTTGGGTCGGGAGAGACAATGGGAGAAAGAAGGAAAAGCAGCAAAAGATAATGTTGTTCCTTTCCTCACAGTGCTCAACTAGTAGTGCAAAGCGGCTGAAAAGACCATATTATAAATATTTCTATCTATTTTCCTTTCCCTCTTTCTCTCGGGTTGATTCTTTGCTGGTGGTGTTCTTCCTGGAGCCCATGTGGATTCCGTTTGCAAGATAGCAGCTGTCTTTCGTTATTCCAACGGTGCAGCCTGAGCCTCTTGAACGGACTCAAAAGAAATGGTCTAAAATAGGCTGCTACTCGCATCTTCTCCTCTTGAGGATGATGCGTGCGTGTGCTTGCACGAGATCATGTATTAAGTACGTGCAGTTTTCCTTTTAAAACGCGTACAAATATATAGAAGCATTGTATTAAATAGTAGTGAAGGTTAGCCTAAAATATGTTTATAGTATAGACAATGTTGTCTGTTTGTCTGTGTTGAGCACAGAGTTTTTTTTAAAACTCATTATTGTACTGAAATTATGAAATTGTTTAGGCACAAATTCTTGTATATATCTTTCATTGGAAATGAATTGTAGTCAGTATTCATATTACAGGCTGAATCTTAATGGTAAACTGATAATGGGAAAGAAACAGGAAGAATAAGTGCCCCTTTTTCTCTCTCGAGTTTTCTCCCATTCTTTCCCCGCTGGTTTGATATATTTCTCAGGACTACTATAGACGCATAATAAAAGACATGGCGCTTCAGCAATAATGCATAATAACGATGTGTATACTAACAAAATAAGAAAGGGAAATACGTAATAATATCATTTGTGATACTGATGATGATACTGAATGGGCAAGTAAGTGAGTCACAAGTATGAATACGTACCGGGATGAATGGCTTCTGTCTCTCTCGCCAAAATAAAATAAAGAAACTTATGTCTGTGTGAGTCGAGCAGCAGGCAGGAGCAAGAAAGAGATGGGAAGAAAGCTACTAGTACCACCTCTGCCGTTTTTGTATCCACTGCTGCAAAACGGCTTCGAGAGAGAGAAAGAAAGGCAAGCAGTCAGGCAGGAAGCAAGAGAAAGTAACTGGAGACAAGGACAATAAAATAGAGGCACATTATTTCTGGTAAACATCTGATGTTGTGTGCTCTTTGGGGATGATGATGTGACCATTTCGTGTACATATACAATATTATAATAGCATAACACAGAAACAACAATGTGCACTTTGTTGTATACAGGGAGGCACATATCGCTGCTCTTCGATGTCTATTATTATCCTGTGCTTCTCACACAAAAGAGCAAGGACACCAACAATGGCTCACTCCTTTTCTCCTCCATAAATATACAAGGAATACACAAAGATGAACGTATGCTCACAGTTGAAAGAACCTCGGCTGTGTGCATATATTTATTGCATTTTGCAAAGCTACTTCTTCTATTGCTGCTAGTTGTATGTATTTTCACTTTTTTGGAAGGAAAAGTCTACACAAAAAGCACTTTTTCTTTTTTCTCCCAGTAGTCTTCCTCTCCATCTTTTTTCGCTACTGCTTGGTGTGCCCATGTGTACATAATAATAACATCTTTTCTTCTCTATATATTGTTTGGTAATAATGAATGGTCTGTCGGGAGACACGGGAAAAGTTTGCGATTTGTAGCGTTTTCCACACCCTGCACCCCACCACACACGGTCTTCTACCATCATCATCTTGATTCCACACACCGTGGTGCTTTCTCCGTTTTCCAGTACCCTGGATTATTTATTTTCCCACATCTCATCTGTACCCTGAACTGCTGCTGCTTATGATGATCATCATCATCAGCACAATAATGATAGGAGAGTGGAAGTATAATACGGTCAGAAATTTTCTTATCCAAGCCATTTGTCAATTTTAGTGGGCCATCACAACATGATCATGATGTCACCGCAGCGGAAAACAGCTATGTAATTTAAATCTGCTATTAAACTACGGGACACGGGGCTGGGCATCGAGTTTTGCTTGGCTGGAGCTAGAAATTGGAATGAATGGGGAAAACGGACTGAAAAATCACAATAAAAAAGTGGTCCATACTATTATTTAGCTCACCTTTGTATTTTCCTCTGAGAGAAAACAAAATTCCAAAGAAAGGGTAAATACAAAAGGTGAACTTTGATATTTGGTATCTTATTCATCTGTAAAAAGAAGCTAAAGGGGAAAACCTGAAAGAGAATAGGTGAGACATGGTATGTATTTGATACAATGTGTGGAGAACTGAACACCAATAGAAAATGGGGTTGAGAGTTTATTCTCATTGATACAACAAAAAAGAGAGAAAATGGGCATCAAAGAAGACAAAGTCAATGACGATGATGATGATACCGATGTGGTAAGGCGGTTGCTCATTGAATAGCTCTTGAAAACCGATACAAAGTTTATGTAACGTGTGTGTTTTATGTGATGTTAGTGGAGTAGATTTTATTTTGTTTGTAGAAAACCTGATCATCAAAGATACTCCCTGTCACTTTTTTCTACTTTTATTCGAAAGAAAGAGGCTTCAGATATGCATCGATGGACGAAAGAGAACGTGAACCTCTGTTGTGTGTTTCTTTTTTGCTTTCTCTCTCAACTCTCCCTTTTTTGACGGGAAAAAGCTCTCCAAGTGAAATGGTGATGCACTTGATTTGAAAGGAGAAACCACTTCAGAAGAAAAGGAGAAAACAAGAATGAATGTGGTCTTTTTACCCCTCTCTCTCAAACAACTTTACAAAGTGAAGTATCATTGTGATCATGATGATGATCAACCTCACAAGCAAAATGGGTATAAATAAATAAAAGCAAACCGAAAAAGCATGTGTATCAATATAAAAAACTAAGTTTTTAAATGAATAGCTAAAACGTGTGTGGGTGTATCATCATTTTCCGTGTGTGCGAAATAATGATTTGCTTGTTGCTTCCACATGTTCCCGTTCCCTTTTCACTTTATTCCATGTTTTTATACTGAAAACAAGAGAATAGCAGCGTTTATCTGTTTTTTAAAGAAAATGTTGCATTGGAGGAAGAGGGAAGACAACAACTAGTAGAAAGCGTTTTTGTTCCCGAAGAAAATTGAAAGTATATTTTCTTTGAGAAAGAGTGAAAGTGGAGTGGCGGAGCGTGATGTGTGGGGGATGCGATACGGACGATGATGATGACGATGTGATGCCATGCATGCATGCCATCATGACTCCTTTATGTCTGCTGTTGTTACTACTACTGCTGCCAGTTGTTTAAGTCAAGTGAAAATGGTAAATGTTTAGGAAGGAAGAAGAGGAAGGTGAAATGGATAAAGGCACTAACCAACAAGTCCAAAAATGTGTGACTTTCACAGGCTGCTATGCTATCATCTTCATTATATAAAAAGTATTAAGAAGGAAGCCGTGTGTGTAGCGTGCGTGAAGTAGGCAGCCACCCTGATAATAACGTTGCACCGACCGCCACTACCACCACTCTTTGAAAGGAAAAACGGTGGCGGATGATGTTGTCGGAGAGTAAGTCCATTAGACAAACATGTTGTTTTCCTCACTTGCAGAGCAACTTGCTCCCGTCTCCTCGCGTAAATATGTTCATCATCAAGGAGCACGGGAAACGTGTCTTGTCACTCCTTCTGTATCGCTCTGCCAACTCATCTGGGCGTAAATGGAAAGTGACTGGAAAGGAAAGTGGAGGAGGAAAGAGACCAGAAATGTTGCTGCTGCAACTAAAGAAACTTGGAGAGATTGTAATTCTTTCTAAAGTTGCCTGCTTGCCATCCATTAAAGTGGCCCAGGAAAGGGAAAAAGATGAGTGGGCCCAATGTGGCAGTGGAGTAGATTAAAAATACAAGCAGCAACAGAAAAAGCATCACTAAAAAGTGCATCTAAGCATGAGTGTATACAAACTTGTGTATTTTTAGGTTAAAATGAAAAGAATCTGTCTATTGGTATTACTATCAACTAATGAACGCAGATATACTTAACATTACAACGGTTCCAACCTTGTATTTCCAAGCCTACAATTTTCCATATAGATAGACAGACAGAATATATATTTATATATTTCTGGCATTTCTGGTTTAAAGGTTAAAAGCCAGAAATTGAGAGGTCACATAAAGCAATACTGAATTAACGCCAAGGAAGGGCACGACATTACTGATGCTCTAATTACTTGTTTTCTAATGAATTTACAACATATAAAGATATACATTAACAGCATCTTATACCATAAATATTCAAATGCATGAACGAGAAAGATGTAAAATAAATGTCATTCTGCTGGGTTTACAATTCACACTTGTAATTTGGTTTATAAGGAGTTGTTAGAGTTATAGTAATGGGTAAGTGCATTTATATGGGTTTTTTCTTTCTGCTTTATTTGGGGAGAAAATAACAAGAAAAAAGAGAAAGGGATTTTATAGGGTCATTCGCAGTCAAAATGATGGTTTAAATTAAGGTGTCCCGTGGTGTTTTCCTTCATCTCATCTCCATTTCATTTCACAATGACGGTGATTATGTGTACGCCTACTTTTGCACCGAGTTGCAACTTTTCCCACACAGTCATTATTATTTTTATTTGTTTTTCTTTTCTTGTACATATACGTAATAGTAAGGAGGTTTGATGAAAGCTGGGTTGAGTTGTGATTCTGAAGCTTAATAATGCAATAAAGAAAGGTATGGGGGAATTTGATATTTTCATTTCAACTATCAAGCATGTTTTCATCTAAATCATTTCTGACTAAAAATGGTTGATTCTCTTCGTTGCGTTTTTTTGCATTCAGCTTTCCTACTTTTTAAAATTGCAAGCTTTTTTAGTTTATAATATTTAATAATGAACGAAAATGCAAGAATAAAAATATGGCAAACTGCTCAGTTTTCTCATGAAAGAAGCTTTCTAGATTTCTTGTGCTAGTTGTATTTTGCGGTTAAGCTTCGCACCTTCCCAACTCGCAAAAACCCACTCTCCTACTGTCTCCTAGTCTGTTGTGCTGACTCAAGGATTTCTCCAATCCGTACCATTTGACTTTGTTCGTGCTGTGGTTATGTTTTCAGAAGAGTTTATAACACGGTTGTACATTTCACCAAAGCTCATAACATAACAACAAAATGCGTTTATTATGCACATAATAAACTGACTGAAAGAGAGATGTTGTTTGTGTGTGTGTATACCGTCTTATTATGGCTGTTGCACTGCACAAAATGGAAATGAAGTGCGAAGAAGGAGCCGCGATGAAAATAATGTGAGAGAAAGCGAAGCTGTGTCGTAGGGATATATATTTATAGACGTCTGCCATTATTTTGCAGAAGACCTTCTCTCTAATGGCTACCATCACCCATCTGCTGAGACAAGTGAACAAAGACAAGACAGATCACAAACATCACACTCGCACACAAAACAAAAATCCTTTCAACAACCAAACTTACAAGATTCTTTAGCTCCCCTCTTACCATTTCTCCCAAAAAAATACCTACGCAGTTTTCAACCCTCGGCGTTTTCGAGAAAAAAAGAAAATGAAAAGAGAGAAACGTAATCACATGCCATCATCCATTTCGAATAATATTAGGTAGCAAAGCAGTAGTTCAAATGACTCTGGATTTTTCCATTAGAAAAAAGTATCATTTTTTCACACAAGAAATCCAGTGAACAAAACTAGAAAGGGTTGAGAATGACGGAGATTCGACACTCATTCTCTTTTGAGTTGTTTTCCCCTTGCTGCCATCCCCGGTATTCACTCTTTCGGCAACATCTAATTCTCTTACTTCATGGAAAATTTCCAATTTTCATCAACCTTCCATAGGCGACGAGGAGAAAAAAGTTTTGGAAAGTTGGCAGAGACAAGTGTGTGGGAATAGTGGCATCATCGCATTACATCATCATCATCAGCAAGAACAAACGGTTTGTAGACTGTGAGTGGATATCACTATTGCAGGGTTTGTCGTCCGCTGTTTGATGTGTTATAGGAGAACTTGGTAGTGGACAACATTGCTTTTTGAAGGTAAAATTAATGAAATTGTGTACGTGTGTTGTCGTCTCGCCTTTCACTCCATCAGAAACAAAAGCAAATTGTCTTGTGTAAACAGTTTAATTTGACACGTAAAAGCAAAAGGTAGAATGGACAATAGAGGTGTGACCTGAAACTGGTATTTTTCCAGTTTTGTATTTTTGGTACAAATCTGTGTGCTATGCTATGCTGTAAAAATTGTTAATTCATCGTCAATAATTTCAATTTAAAACACGTTACTTTTTATTTTTCCCAATGAGATTAATTACATTTTTCGTTGGTGTTGCTGTTTCTTCGAAATGTTAATTAAATTACAAGCTGATAACTTTACTGGTATTGATAACTAAATAGGAATGTTTCTTTTCATAGGGTTGTACCCAATATTGTTTTCCTTCAAAATTTTGATTGTACAATAACGTTTTTGTAGAATTGTTAAGAGTTTAGAAATCTGTAGGGTGTAAAGATAGTTTTACAGGTTTTTGTATAATATTTTGCTACAATAACTTAACGATACACGTCATCGATAACTGTACGAGAACTTTGATTACTTTGTGGTAGATAGCCAAGTCAAAAGGAAACAACTTGTGTATACAACTCTTATCTGTCAATAAATTTGCAGGTAATGTTTTGTCAGTTCCACACAACAATTATGTTAAAGTACCTATTTTTATGCTAAATGTGCTTAATTTCCCAACGTTGTACATTGACTTAGTGTTTAAACGCGTTTTTCACTCCTGCTGTACCTTAGACCACAAATTACACTGACTCTTTATTAACGAAGTAGCTTAGTTATGATACAAATTACATAATTTTATGCCTTAATTGAAATTAGTATGGTTTCAACCTATGCTATATAATTTGTAGTAATTCATTCATTCTTAATATAAACTGTACAGTGATAATATGAGATTGAGCAGGTGTTTTACTGATGATGTAGTGATCATGATCATGCCTCTTAGAAGCTAATATTGTACATAAATAGCAGATTTAGACTTAAATTCTTACGTCTTTGTTCATGCCTACTTTTTAACAGTAAAACATGCTGATGCAACTGTGGTGCACTTATCAAATACTAGTGGTGCATATTTTGGAACTGGTCGTTTTTCTTTAAAATTCAAGCTGACAAAGTACATCTCAGAATTTCAATGCTTTGTATTCATCATGTATTTGAATACTCAATATTTTTTAAAAACTATCATGCAAATCTTCTTCCTTCAGAAAGTGCAGTGAAAGCGTCCTAATCAAAATGAGTAAATCCGAGAAGGTGACACTGATAACCGTGTATATTTGTGCTTCTGGTATAAGAATCGAAAAAAAATAATAGTAATCCTATAATGAAATTACTTTTAAGAGGAGTAAAAAGTATGTTTTGCTGCTTTTTGTAAATGTGGAGGTTAATTCTGATATAAGTGATATGAGCTTGTTCAGTGCCCTCTCTCCGTTGACATGTTATTCCTTCCTTTTCTGTACAAAAAGTATCTTGCCAAATATTTATCTAAGCAAATATGAAATACGTTCTGAAATTTACACTTGCACTAACCTGTTTTACTTTTGGGTGACTTTATTATTACTGAGATAATGTGCTGATTGAGAAGGTTAGAACTGTTATATAATAGTCTATTTTAGAAATGATTGCTTGGTGCATTTGTTCCACAGCCTAAAGCCATCTTAACCTGCACTTTGACTTCTTTTAACTCTTAAATAGTTGATAATGCTCTCTCATCTCTTAAAAACCTCCCAAATCAACAAACACATTAATAGATTCTTACAAACTTAGCAAAACATTCACCGATTTCTATTCAGTATTCTTCACCATTTTAAAGTATATACATGGTAATACCATGATGGCATAGTTGCCATTTGCATTCATAAAAGTACTTGATATAAAATAGCTAACATTGCAAAATATTGTTGTGCAGTCGATGTTCAATTTTAGATTTTCATAAGTTCAAGTGATGATATATGCCATGACCGTGCATTTTGTTTGCCGTCTTTCGTATTAAATGTGAAATAACTTTTATGGAACATTCATTTATGCACGGAAGTCAAAAGTCTTTGTTGAGAAAACAAATACCATCCATTTTAAATAATATATATGATGTCAGAGAATTAGTTCATTACGCTAATTTCATATGAGCCACTCATATGTGTTTCTCACAGCATCAATGCTACAGCTTTTGCTACGCTGAAATTCATTTAGAAAGTCATGCACCCTTGTCACACAAGCTGATGGCGACAAAAACGGAATGTGCCCTACTATAGCAAAAAACTTATGGCAAAAGTACACACTTGACTTTGACTTTCAAAACGGATGAAAAGTAAGTAGATTCTAGACTCTAGTGTAAGGTACACACATATCTTAACATCCACACATCCAGAGAGATAGGTTCACATAAAATAAATATTACGATGATATCTTTCCCCCCTCAACCTCACATGTTTTCTCCATCTCCATCCATATTCATGATTCTCGAAGGACAATGCCATCATCAAAAAATTGGAAACTGCATCATCTTTATCCACCTCCTTCTTTCAATGTCAACTCGCGTTGCATTCATCTACTTTTCTCAACTTTTTTTGTAGGGTGTGTGGTCCTTTCCTCGTTGCATCGCATTTTTCTCAACAAGTCGGGAAATAATATAACCAAGAGAAACATTCCACTACTTACGCAATATGTTGTCAATGTCCGGAATATAGAGTCACCTTGTCGTTGAGAAGCTGAAGGAAGCGATGGAGTTGTAGAGTCTGGAGACGTAGTGCGTGGGGGAATGTGGGATTGTGACGGAAAGCGAAAGGAGGAGCAGCAGTGCAATAATATTTTGTCCTTGATGATGATATTGAAGGGGAAATAGTGTGTGCGTAAGGGAAACTAGGAGTAATGACAATATTCGTTGTTGCTGATGATGACTAAGAAGAGTCGTTTTGATTGACGTGGCGGCAGCCGACATGGGACTGGAGATATCATCCCTGCTACTCACTGGAGACCGGGGATCATGAGCTGACACCACACTGGGATTCCGACTATCCATGTCTGCAACAAACAGAAGATCAAGCTATCAATCAGTATTTTATAAGGGAAGGTGAAACACACGCAAAAAATTATCTAGAATGCCATACTATACTAGTTTTAGTAGGTAGTAACAGTTTTAACTATTTTGTCTCCCAGTGTGAAGTAACCCAGCGGAGCGTATCATCGCCCATCATATCATTATTATGACTTTATGTGCCAGCAGCAGCCCCAAAACTGCGGCTGCTGAGTCAAGCCTTCTATTCCGCGTTTGGAAACATTATATTTTATATTACATCTTGAATGATGATTATGTAACTGTCTACCTAGCGGCACCTCTTTTCTCAACTGTCTATTAAAATCGTTAAATGATCCGATCCCTATCACACAACCTTCTCTGCATATTATCTGTTTTGCCTGACAACTTTATTTTCTACCGGGAAGATACCCAGGCTCTAGGCATTCCATATTTACGAGCGCTTACCCTCTCGTAATAATAATATTGCTGACCTTTTTTTATGTTTCAATTGCAAATATGCACGCAGGCCAGAATCGAAGAGAGAAAAAGACACTTTTCATGACTATAACGTTTTTACTGGCTTGCTCTCATATATTCACCCCATCATATTCGCACAGTAACATGCCTGATTTATATCGCACTGTTCTCGCCCGGCTCCCATTATTCCACATTATGGCTTCTTTTAAAAATATTATTATGATGTAAAATCTCGCCACCCGTCTTCCAGCCACATTTTTGGATGGCGCCAGCTGGTGAGAAACTTTTTAAAATGGCAAAATCATCGCTTTGGTCTGTGTCTATTTTTCTCTTATATTATCACATTATTACCATCTTTTCTTTGCCAGTAGCAATAATGGAAGTACGCCTACAATCACGAGAAATTTATTCAATCATGCAAAAATCGACTCATCACGTTTTTCCTTACAAATACCTAGTCCATTGCAAAAAATGTCTGCAATCTGCCGACCTCACAGGCAAATTTCTTGTGAATAAAAAAGTATATAATCAAAAGGAAAAATGTTGTGTCACGTCATCAATCTTGCCTGCTATTTTTTGCAAGAAGTGTATTATGTGTCGTACTGATTTGTTGAGGTGAAAGCACCTTCTCCTCTGGCCTTTTCCTCTTTTCATTCAAAAAGTAGTTCCATTCAGATAACAACAGGCACGATAATAACAACGCCATCATCCTCACCATCCCCATGCATGGACTTTTTAGTGGGAAATGATGACCACACTCGCTTTAATAGTACGAGTGACGAGTGGGCTATTCCTCAAACAAGCGGAACAAGATGATGACCCTGTCCTCATAACGCAGCAACCATTGTGTGCCTTACTCATTCATGAAAGGAGCAGGATGTCATGTTGTAGGAAATATTAGTGAACATTTTTCCCATTCTTTTGCTTCTTTTTACTAAGGGTATGCACATAGAGAAGTGGATGAAAACGATGATGACTATAATCATAAAAATAGTGGAATTTCTGCGTAGTGGTGGCCCTCTTTTTTCCATATTGCTTAGAGGTAAAAAAATGGGCAACATGCAACACGAGCATCATCATCTTGATGATGACAGCATTTACTCACTCAAAAGAAGAAAGGAAACGAGGGGACAGTAACACAGCACAGCATCCTCAGTTGAAAAGGAAACCATTGTTAAGGAGAAAGGTGATCATAATGATGATGGTCATCATCACGATCTCGAGTGTTGTAAGGGCCAGTGAGCACTATATATGCAGAAAATGTGTTTGGTTATAGAAACCCGTATGCGTGAAATTACGGCATCGGAATTTTCTTGTGCATGTGAGTGTGCTCTCTGCTGGGCTGTTGAAAAAAATAAGTGGAAAATAAGGAGAGATAAAAAAGCAGAGGAAAAAGAGCGGTATAGGGGATACGTATTGAAAATTGAAAGTGGAATTGAAAGAGAAGGCTACTGAGGAAAAGGACGAAGATCCCAAGTGGAATGAATGGACATGGAAAAATGGGCTTGGAAGTACATAGTACATGTCTAGCGTGTGTGCACTCTGCACTTTTTCCCAAGTTATTTATATGCCTCCTCGGTTCCACAACTTTTGCAGGCATAACCACACACTCTGTCCGACGAAAGAAGATAAAATATATTTATGCTTCATCTTGAAGAAAAAAGTGAGATATGTGGTGCATGCATACAATAATGCTCTACTGATCAATTCAGCAGCTGCGGCTAGGAAAGCAAGAGAAGACAATGGATGATCATGACAATTGTGGATCAAAGTGCTGGAAGAAGGTGGCTAATATTTTATATTTATCGAAGAAGAATCATCATCCAAATCCAAAAAGGAAATATGGTGGTAGTAGTGATGTCGGAAAATAGCAAGGACACACACAGTACGAAAAGGAGAAACAGAGAGTCGAGTTGAGGATTCATCATGTTCATTCAAGCAAATCTTCCAATTCTCACACTTGATAGCATCTTCATCACACAATCAGTGATTGTGTTCATACTACTACACTACTTCTCCGTTATCGTTGCCATCATCCAAAAACACTTTCGCCTTTCTCATTTTGTTCTTTACACAAGATTTTCAGCGTGATGAGGGTGATGAAGAATGGATGCGCACACACTAAATATTATATTGTCTACACTTTTTATATTTATATCGCTCTTCTGGACAAATTTGTTCTCTTTCAGATGAATGGATGCATCGTCATCAGAAAAAACAGACTCTTGTTAATGCATCACAAAGTATTTGCACGCATAACAAGGTAAGCCTTTGTACCTTTTTCGTCTCATGAATATTCACTCCTTGATAAGCTGTGCTGTTCTTAGATTTTTTACATTTTTTCCTTCTTTCCATCCAAGTGGGCATAAAAATTGCAAAGTGACTACCTTCGTTACTACCTACTGTGAAGAAAACTCTCAGGTCACGTCACAGGATTACATGATACCATGTATTATATTGGTTTAAGTACAAAGCAATCAGGAATACGTTCGTCATCAACATAATAGTCATGAAGCATTCTGGTGTGACATGACAAGTGTTTGTTGACCTGTCATTTTCGTGAGAGCCATTTTGTGACAAATCAATGGTGATGGCGATTGTTTAGGTTGTTGTCAAAGTCGTTGTGAGTTATTGAAGCTAGTCATGTGAAAGACGGATTCAGGCTGCTGGGTTTTCTGAAGGAGTGAAATCATATTGACAAATGGCTTAACAGCGGATTTCTCGCTATCGTACATGTCAAGTGAAAGCAAAAAAATGTGAACAAGGAGCCAGTCAGTATCACGAGTCAAGTGTCTCTCCACTCAACTCACTCACCCAGTAGTCCTGGCAGTCAGCTCTCTAAAATGAAGTACGTTTTTAGTTTTGGAGGGTGAAAGTAGAAGAGCAGTCCCGTTTTTTGTCTCCCTGAACATTTCTCTTTTATTAAGGAGTTTAGAAACAATTGACTGTTAACGCAAACAACACAACAATGAATTTTGTTGGCTGATGTTGACGATAATGCAAATGGCAAATCTGAGTAAAATGTATGTACACATTAGCTATAGCAGGAAGCTGTGTGTGTGTGAAAGCTATATAACAGGCTGGTATTTGTACTGCAAACTATATCATTTGGAAAGGGTGTTATTGTGTAAATGGAAGTGAGAGATGAGACGGAAAGGTAAGCGAGGGTTGGCTGGTTGACTGCTGATGCTACACTGGCTTTAAATTTTGTTTGTATACCAAATCACAAAGTTTACACAGTCATTCAGTCTCATTGTAATATTTTATCAAGTGAGTGAGCTCCTCCGATACCGCTGCTGAGTGTTCACATGAGAGGTGAGCTACGCTACCCTACTTAAGTATGCACATTATTATCACAAGATGCTTTAAAAGAGATCCAGTCAAGCTTATATTTAGTGCTCCCCTCGTCCTTGCTTACATCCCCTAATGTGCGTATGCCTATCGACGAAAAAAATGTAGTGGCACTAGCAGTGGAATTGTGTAGGAGTAATATCGACAGTTTTAGTTCTGAGTTCTATACCAATTTAGTCTCAAACAATCATGCAAATATGTTTCTGGGAATATTCCAGGCTTGTGAAAGCATGAGATGTGTTCAGTGAAAAAAATATTCTTTCTCGTAGTAAGTCATGACAAAAACAAGTTGACAAGATTTTCGTGGAAAATCAAAACGGCTAGAGGAATCCAGCAGAGTGTTATGGAAATGAAAACAAAGGTAGCTTACCATAAGTCCAGTGAGACTCTTTGTTATTGGTATGGTGATTGCCTGTGCCCCGCATTTCTGTGCTCATCGGTGGGGTGGCGGCCCCTGCAAGAAAACATGGGAATGGAAAAGATTTTTACACTGTTTGTTATGTCGACACACGCACACCTTTCCTATGCATTTTTTCATCTTTCAATTCTCCTTTAAACTTGCATACTGTTACCGCTACAGTCAATTATCCTTAATTAATCTACTTAGCTTTAATTAACTAATGAACAGCGGCAACTTCACAAAGTACAAAGGAAATGTCATAAGACTCAAATACACAAATACTCGAGCAGGCTTGTAAAAAAGAAATGAGTATTTAAAATACAAGAATTTATAAACTCTAAAGAGCCTCGATATATTTTTCAATATTTTTTGCTTCTAATCGTAAGCTTCTTAGCCTTTTGTTTTACTTTTTTTCTAGAGAGTATTAATTTGTTTCTATTTAATGATTATAATACGTTCTATTCAATTTTTGGCTTTCTTTTTTCACCTACGCATTTTATATTATGATACAGCATCATTGATACTCACCTGGAAGCGTCACAGTGTGTTTCACCGTTGATCTTGGGGTCGACCTCGTAATGAATACCTCTGTAATTTCAGCAGAAAAACAACGTCATCATTGATTTTGTAAAATTTACAATACCAAATATGATTTTGTTCATCCCCTAGTTTTGACAACATAACACCTTACATAAAACGTATCATTTCAGTTTTAAACGATTCCTGCTACCACTTATGTTACGGGTTCCATGAGTTTCGAAATTTCGGAAGAGTCCCAGTTCTGAATGTCATGCAGATTGCCACAACCCTTGTCTCAATTTTCCAATTTACTACCAAGTTTCTAAACCATAATGTTATGTCTACTTCCTGCCAGTCGTAACATAACCGCATATCCCATTCATCAGAGTCGAATTGTATAGTACAATTAGTAACTGGATCCCTAATACGATATCTCGTTTCACCACTTGCACCAAGCACACCACCATCTACAACATCCCATCTAACCCTTATTTTCCCTCTTCATCGACTTTTATTTTGTTTTGTATAAAAGAAGCAATAGAAAAGGAAAGCCAAGCTAAAGGCATTGGGGTAGATTAAGAAGGAAAAGCTTGCAGCGATTTTCCCTTTCCACCATTCTTCTCTGTTTTCTCTTTTTTCCAGAGCACCAGCCACCAAGCCCAAAGCAACATATTTTCTTTCTTTTTTCGGGTAAATAAATTTTCTTTTACCGAACAAGAAGTAAGCTCGAGTTACTACTTTATCCTTCCTCCAGAAAAAAAAGTAAATAAAATTTTGCCAACAAAGTCGTATCTCTTGTTATACACACAGTATTCATCATGCAAAGTTTTGCTAGTGGGCCACTACTTTATCGAATTTTCCCTGAAATATAATTTGTTTCGCAACTTGTGAAGGATCCCCATCTAACTTTGTGCTTTCTCTGATGGAATGATATAATATTACATTTTGTAACAAAACAAGTAGAACGACAGCCGACAGCTAGCCTCTCTGTTCTCTTGTCTGTTTTTATTCAAAAATATTGCTGACATGTCTTGCTGAAAAGTGAAAGGGATGATCATAAAATCGTGAGAACTTTTTTTTGAGATGACATTACATTTTTTGCATGATAGTCTTTCACAACTTGACTTGAGTGAAAAGTGAGGTCCATCCTGTTTATTATTATCCTTTTTCCCAATCCATTGCTCTACTTTTTCATAACCATTTTCTATTGTGCTAAGAGCAAGACCAGCGGATCTATTTCATTTGATAGTTAAATGACAACCCATCCACCCATGATTCAGCGCAACAACGTGGGATAAAAATCTTTGGAATTGTATGTGCATGCAAACTGTTCTTAATGTACAATACATTTCAGGAAAAACTGACACGAGACAAGTTTCATCCATCCCCTGTTTTCCCTGTAAATGTAATCTACCAGGGTTTTTCTGTTAAAGTGAAAAGGGCATCAAGAGAAAATTGAAAAAGTCCAGAACACCAGGCAAAAACGTGCATTGTTCCCTTTTCACATTGTCCGTGTCAAAACAGTCAATTGAAGTCAAAGGAAACCTGTAAAGAATAAACACGATGGACATGTAGTAGAAGTAGCATATCGTGTCAAAATATCAATTGTTGTTGTTGATAAATGAAGAGTAACATGAGAGAAAGCAAACAATTCAATAATATGTGTACATACATTGGCCGACTCAAAAACATCATCTTCATTGTTACTGTTAATGTTCAATCTACCTTCTCCTACTCGTCTCTTGAGAATTTTCATTACTTCTAGGATGAAAACTTATCAAATAAAACGTGCAGCCAAAAATAACCAGAATTTTTTTCGTAAGTTGTTGGTTGCATCTCCAAGAAAATCTATCTCCGATGGGACAACCCGACATGTTGAAGTGTGTGGTAGAAATGCGAAAAATAGAAAAATGATCACGTTAGCGTACCAAGAAGGAAGGGAAGAGGTCACAAGAGATTTGTCATACTCTTCACATGATGGTCATTCTCGGTCATGGATGAAATTAATGAAGAGGTCGCATCTGATCTTTCCTGAAACATTAATGCTTGCCTTTTCTCAAGGATTATCCCATATGAAAAGAGTAGATACGGAAACAACCCTTGTTTCTTCGATTTTTCTAACTAATTCCCAGTTACACGTACGTAATCAGTTGCAATCACCGTCTTGCTCTATTTATTACGTAGCCGCGTGGTTGATTTCTCAGAATTTGGTTTATATTTCCAACTACTGCATTCAATGTTTATTTTGTTTTCCTAAGAAATTTCATATCATTATAACTGCAAGTGTGTATATACGCAAGTAAAATCGTCAGCCCTTCTTTGTCATGTTACCCGTCAACCTGTCAGAAGCCAGGCATTGAGGTTGAAGCTGCTCAGCCTACCACCAAATAGGTATATATCCATGATTCATCATTGTCATTATGAAAACGTCGCCGTTGCCTTGATATGTCCTTGTCCTTATTCTTTTCTTTTGACTTTGAAGGGAAAATAACGTCATGTCAATGTTGCTAAACGCAAGCCGTTACATAAAAATTGTGTGAGAAAAGATAAAACGTTTTTCTCTTTCTCGGAGAGTAATCTCCCTAATAATATCTAGATCAAACGCTGTTTCAAAAGGCTGATGATGAAATTAGCATAATCAAATTATTGAGGCAACAGCCGCATTTTCCACTTAGTTTATATTTTTTCCTAGACATGATCTATAGAAGCTCAAAAGGAAAAAGAAAGCCGTCAAAGAAAAGAAGTGTCAGCAGCAACAACTTTTCCCACTCAAAACCTCCATCAATACAATTTTTTGAAAAGCCCATCATCAAACTATCGGGCGTTTTTACCAGTTAGCTAGAGCATCATCCTCATATCATCTTCACCACAACCCATCACAATCATTATGAAAATGAATCTCAACGGGTAAAAAGGAAAAAAATGGATCAGATGTGTATGGTACGCAGCTCTTAAAGAGACCCATCACTTTTATTACATTTTTTATGCTAAAAGCCTTTTCCTTGACTTTGTTATTTTGGGGTGCACATCTTACACACACACACATGCACAAAAATATTATGCTGTTGATGATAATGTGAGGTGCAAAAGGGATCCCGTGTAGACGACAACCGAAGAAGACCAAGCAATGATGATGATAATGCTAATAATATTGCCTGTTATTGTTAAAGGGAAGGAAGGAAGCAGATGTGCACTGTCGACGGATCATCATCGCGATAATGTTTTGAGCCTACAAAAAGGATTTCAATCCATTAATACGTACGCGACCACCACTGCCGACACCGACACCGATGATGATAGATATTGATGTGCAGTGCAACAAACGCTTCTTCTCTAAAATATCAACAGTAAACGAAACACGTATATAAAACTACATTGTTATAAATCTCAAGCGGTGTGGATAGCATTTTTTGCGATTATGATGGTGGTAGTGGTGGCAATAGCCCCGCTTTTTCCGAATAATACCACTGTTTTCTCCCCACACACATGCATTATATGTGGTAAAACTATGCGGTTTTTCAGATTGGTGAGAAAATATCCGGATAATAGTGTTCTATTACCTCTCTCACACTTCTGGCGTACGTTACGTATGTATAAATATATAGTCATCCTTAAAATCCATCTCTCCCTCTTCTCGACGGGGTGTCCCCCGTCGCCGAAAAAAAACATTACACAACATCATATACAGCAACCATATAACCATAATACAGCCATAATAATAATAGCATTCTAGATGGAAGATAGTCAGAGAGAGAGAGAAAGTGCCACATAAACATACACTCACTCGTTGTATGTATGTGAGCACATCGATTTTATGCTAAATAACTTGTCTCTACTTTCTCTCTTGTCCTTTTATTTTCCTCCCTTTTTCTCACCACAGCCAACATCCCATTTTCTGCTTGGATTCCTTCTCCCTCTCAGTCTCCCGGCCATTGTGTCTCTGTTTCTTTCTTCTTCGATATTTTTTGTTCATGCATACTACATCCCAAATAGGTAGGTACATTATTATTACTGCAGTAGAGAGAAAGTGGTAGAGGAGTGCACTCTAATAAACTTGCTAGCAACTCTTTTCACTCGCACAGTCAATATTCGCATATATGTTCCTATCTGGGAGCAAAGCTTCCTTTTTATACTTTACGTTTTTCTTCAGCAGAATCCCTCATCCATTTATCTGTCCTTGCAATAAAAGCAGCAAGAGTCTCCACCTTGCCCCAGTTGCACCATCCATCCCCATCCATATACCACCACACTACATTTGTTATGTAATCCACCTTGCCACTTTCTCCGGCAAAACACATTTAGACTGCTTGCCCGATTCTCTTTTTGGCATCACCTGCTACCTGCCTGCACAATTTTCTATGCTCTTGGAATAAATGCGACATTCTATATTAAAAATGGCCTTACCGTGAAGACGTATGGTGCCTTCCGCCTTGCCCAGACTGTTGGTCGCTACGCAGTAGTAAATTCCAACGTCCTTTTTCCCAAAGTTTTTGATGGTGAGACTCATTTCCACTTTGTACGAGACCCTGTTCTCTTTAATGATGTACTTGGTGCTACGAGCACGAAAAAAAGAACAAACAAGAAACAAGACAGATTTTTAGATAAAAAATTCAAAAGAGCCAAAAAAGGATTTTTTGAGTGACATTGACAGAATGCAGGGATTATTTGTTTGGCACAGCACAAAAACATACGTTAGTAGGTTTATAATAATTATGCATAGTGCAAAGTTGTTTTACAAATTCCAGTAATGTAATTATACATATTTAAAGTTGAGCATATACAGCATGTTTTTGTTTCTTTCAAGGTTGTTGACTCTACAAGAAGATGCTTCTTGTGCGCCTGTTTAGATAAAAACGAAAAGAACATTCGTGCTGACTTTGGATGATGGATGATGAGAAGAGGAGGGATAATGTTTTACGCACAACAACAAAGAAAAAACGACTACACGATAGATAGTACTGCCAACTTTTTCTGTAATGTTCTTGTTTTATTATTATTATTGGGGGTGTGCTAATGGGTTTCGGTAGAGTTTACAAATACTGGTAAAAAAGTGTGTAAATACTATACTCACCTATTGTTTATCCCTAATCCGTCGATGAGCATTTCTCCCCGGTTTTTCATCCAGTATACAAACGGCTGCGTAAAGAAATATAAAGAAAATGAGTGCGTGTACAAGTGTTTGGTTTTATGATAAATTAGCACATCATCATTTCTGCTATTTTCTCTTGTTTTTCCTCTCTCGCCACGTATCTGTTTCTTTTTTGTGGGTTGTACCACATTCAATTAGCGGAGCAATAAAACAGACATGTCAAAAGGAAGAGATACTGAAAGAGAGAAAGAAATAGCGCGTGAGAGAGTTAACTTTGTTTCGTTTTCACTTTACCTTGGGCATCGCCTCAATCTCACACCGCAACTCCAGCTCACTTCCAAACGGCGCTCCGAGCAATTGTGAAGGAACTTTGATCACTGGAGGAACTACAGAGAAAAAAATACAACAAAACCACACTCACACTCTCAAAACAAATATTTTCCAAAGAGAGCAACAATAAAAAGGCATTTTCTGGCATTGATCTCTTTTTCGGCTCTTATTCCTCTTCTTCAGAATCGTTTACGTACCTATACATTACACAAATGCATGAAAGGAAAAAACAGTTGACTAAGCAAAGGAAAACGGCAAACAAGCTCTTGGGAGGGACAACAACAAAAAAACGGGACAATTGGTACGACAAGAAAATCTCGGAGATCAAAGTCTTCGTCTTCGACTTTTCTCCTCTCCTTGTGATCTCTTCTCTGCTAGTATAGTGGAGTGCCACTACCAACAACTACCCCGAGTCAGTAGACAAGTGGAGGAGATTGGAAAGTCAAAAGTGGAGGCTCACTCCACAACTCTTCACTCGCAAAAAAAGAAGTGGAAGAGGAAAAAAGGAGAGAAAACCACAACAAAAATGGAGGCTACTGTTGCTGTCTCTACCACTATTTTTATATTACGTTTTCCTTGCAACTTTGTCTGCATTCCGTTCTCGTGGCATTAGTATCATCACCACCACTTGGAGAAAGTCAAATGTTTTGGAAAAACTCTGGGGAACGCTCTTGAAATACTGACGAATAGAAGGGCAGAGGGAAAAAGAAATGGTGTTTCATTCAATATTAATAATGGCATTATTGGTTTGTTATTACTAAAGAAAAAAGTACTGCGGGGACAGGACAGGAAGCATATTGCAAGGGAAGCGCACAAGTCATTTTTTGTCCTTTTTGACATTTTGTTCTACTGCCTTTTGCTGCAGCACACAAATAATACAAAAGAAAAACGGAAAAAAGTAATTACTAGCGATTGGAACAACTTCCTGAAAGAAGAAAAATGGAATAAGAGCCGTTCAGTATAAAACGACAAAAAAGAGAAAGTGGGCATAAATAAGTCATACAGTTGACATCGAGGACGATTCTCTTTGATTTGGTAGGTGGAACGCCGTTGCTGGCCAAGCAAAAGTGAGCTCCTTGCATTTTCCGATCCACTCGCACAAAATGAAGCGTTTCTCCCGTGATATTATCATAACCTGTACACAGAAGAGAAAATATTATACAGGACACGTTATAGTATACCTTTAAGTACGCCAAGCACGAAGAAAAAGAGTCACAAGAAAACTTATTCCATCCATTTTATCATGATATCGTCATCCTCTTAATATTATACAGCAGCGGAAATAATGCAATAGAAATATAATATGAAATGAAAGCATGTCTGAGTTTTGTTCTACCAAAAAACTAACCAGAGAGACCACATTTACAACTGGTTCTACTCTTCTTTTGCTCGCTGTTTCTTTTCTTTCCCTGTGCGGGCTTTCACCACTCAAGTCACACACGTATTATATCATCATATGGAATAATATGATGATGATCTGTATACTATAGGTTATATCGCATTACAAGTTTCACAAAAAAATACCTTTATCCCATTTTGCTACGCACCCCATTCATTCACCAACTTTTTTTCTTCCATTTTTTTCTTTTCCATCCCATTTTTCTTGGCCTGCAACTCCGCATGCAAGTTGTTGGACTCTTACATTCCATTGCTGCTGCCCATATGAGCACATATATTACATCATCTCATATTTTTTGCTCAATGCAGCAAGTCTGTCTCAATCATAACAAGGAAAAAATCTTTTCCTGTGTTCCTTTCAGACTCGTGGTGGTGAAAGCGTTCCTTGGCCAGAGTCAGTTGTCGAAATTTGTCTGCTGCTGGATGTAAACATGAGCCACGACATTGTCGTACGCACAGCGGAAAGACCCAAAGGATATGCACAAAAAACAGCAAAAATGATGACATTCATTCTGCGTCTGTCCTGCTTTTTTCTGCAGACAATCTTGGCTACACATATCATCATCATTTCATACCCTCCTAACGAACAACAACCCCGACACACCGCATCCCTCTATCATCATGATCATCGTCAACAGTTTCCCCATCATCCCGTTTTCCAGCCAATATCTGTCGATCCCATTTATTCTCTCTTTTTCGCCAGAAAGAAAATACCAGCCAATTCCTTTTATTATTTGCTTTCCATCAGAGAGCTCAAGGGGAAAATCGACCACGGCTATTGTCGTCATCATCACCATTACAAATCGACTTTTTTAAAGGATCGTACACACACTCAAATACTTACACAAGGAGGTCCCTCTCTTTTTTCCTTGAAGCAATAAACGATTCTCAGATTTGTTCTTTCTTTCCTCTAGTCCAGCTTCAAGGAGTGTACGAGCGTCCAAAAGGAAGAAAAAAAGTAGCAACAAAAGAAGAAAAAGAAGAATAGAATAATTCTTTTCTTCTCCTTTTTCTCCAATTCTGTTTGGTCATGGCCTGGAGTGAGAATATTGGTGAATTTGATGTGATGATGATCACGCTGCTTCTACTACTACTACTATAAGTTGTGTGAAGAAAAGAAGTAAGTGATAGAGGGCAAAGCCATATTTATTCTCCGTTGTCACTTTGCCCACGCCATAATCAATAATATTATGGGAATTTAGTGAAAAGGGGAAAAGGAATGATGCTGCAGAACAGATAGGTAGATAGATACTATCAGGATACACTGTCAAGTCAAAAGAGAAGAAACTCTTTAAAAAACGGAACGGACAGTTTAGCAATAATAAAAGAAGCATATCAGGCTCATTCTCATTTTACTCTTGTCATTCTCCATCTATTATTCACCGTTATTACCCCCTACTTGCTGGGAAAAAGGAATAAAGGCTGGAAAAGGAAACGTGGGAGAGAAGAAGAGCTATTTGTTGTTTGGTGTGTGTAGAGAGACCAAAAGCTAATAATCAGAGAAAGTCTTGTGCTCTTTTTTGTGCTGACTCTTGCTAGTATCTCTGTAACCGTTTGTTGGAGAGGAAAAATAAGAGTGTATGCAGGCTAGAAGTATATAGTATTCATTATTTGATTTGATTGTTGTAACGGTCGACAAAACCAATTAAAGTGACATTTCTCTGGTGCTTCTCTGTCTCTCTGGCAGTTGGTCTGAATCCTCATCATCGTCAATGAAATTGGTAGTTGAACTGGTGTAAAATTGGTTTCTCATGAGCATTTCCCTTCTTGTTTCCGGTACTCTGGATGCAGTTCACGTAGCGCACCACCACCCATTTAATTATTACTGCAATTGAACCTTTTATTTCATTTGATATACTCTGTGCTTCCCGCAACTCCTTTTCTACTTGCCTTCATTCTAACTGCTTATTTTATTTGGTAAATCGTCGTGTGTGTGGCTTCAGTTTTTTTCGCTACGGTTGGCCTTGTACTTGTCACAATGCTTTTTGTTACGTAGTGAATTCTTTTTTAAATTCAAAGTGAAACCGTAAATGGCAGTAGAGTAATAACCCGAGCGCATAGGCAGAAAACAAGGAAGCAAACCTTGGATATTATATGGTGTTTGTTGATGAGAAAAGGATGACGGTTACAACCAAGGAGCAACGACAATGATGGTAATTATTGGGGTGTTATTGGAGAAAACTATGAAGACTAGTGCATCCAATGTCTGTGTATTTTGGGGGAGTTTGTAGTGAAAAGGCTACTCGAGTGGAGAGAGAATGGATAATGATTGTGTGTTCGCTCCCACAATATCCAATTACGAATGCAATAAGTTGAGAAAATTAGCCGATAAATAGAATGATGAGCTTGAAGCTTGAGAGGGTTTTGGTGACTATGTGCTGGCCAAGGAAAACGCGACAAACATTTTTAAAAGAGGCGTACATGTACAAGGAGCAATTTTGGAACGTTTAGAGTAGAAAAGTGAAAACCAAAGACAGGGTCCGAAAAGAAACAACAGCAAAATTGTTAAATCCCCAACCCTTTGAGATTCTCTCAAACCATTAGATATAGAAGCGATATCCTAACTAGAAAACACCAAAAAATTATTGTTTATTTATACAAATATGCTGCTTTCTCCTACCTTTGAACGCTTCACGTAACCCTCGCCGTACCAATATCTTTTGCCCGTCCTCTCGTTTCCAAATAATTTTGGGGGATGGTCTTCCCGTTGCTCGGCAAAGAAGGGTAACGTTATCACCCTCCCTCGCTGTAACATCAGCACTGGTCTCTTCGTCAATGATAGTAGGCGACACTGAAAAGAGATCAAAGTTCATTGTTTTAATTCCGATTTCTATGTACCTGTTAGGTACAGCACACCATTTTATGATGTACCGACATTGCAAAGGGCATTTCAAACAAAATGCACACACAACATTTCGTTTTACAACTTTTGAGTGCCTAACATTATTCACAATCAGAACTTTTTCAAGCAAGCTGTATATGACCGAAACTGACAAAGAAATAATTTTTACTGAAACTGGAGGTATTGTTCGTGTGTCTCTGAGAATTCAGCTCAAGCAATGCTACCATCATCGTGTGTACCACCTACCATCATGAAAATACTCATAAAACTCGCCAAACCCGTTTTCTCTTCTACTTTTTGTCGCTCCATATCCCCCACAACGGCTCACATCAAAAGACAAAAGAAGTAAGAATAGTAAAAGAAAAGGAGAGAAAAGTTTGGTTGAAGTAAGCAAGAAGCAGTTGGCAGTATATATGTTATTATTATTTTTATTATGAGAGAACGCGTTTAATTTAGCACCTCTCTTCATTCTCCTGCCAGCATTCAGTACGTAAGACACAACACACATTTACCATCTTTTCTCTCTCTCTCTTGTTCTACTCTTTACGACTTGTACTTGCAACAACTCAAACAACAGTAAAAACAGGGAAGACGCAGAGAGAACAGAGGTAGAGAACCTGGTGGGTATAGGTTTAGGTACACACATTTCATGTCGTCCTGTTCTCTGATGATGATGCTATGATATTATGGCGGTGTAGAGGACCAGGACACAAGGAGGAACGTGACTGTGCACTTTTGCTGCTTCGTTGAACGTGATGTGCCCGAAAGCACACAGGAAAAAGAGAAAACCAAATGCGTCCCCTATCAAGTTACCCGTCCCGTTTCGTACTTTTCTACCACCATCGCCGTCGCCAAATAGTGGATTTTTTCTTACTTTTACAGATCCAATGCAGCAGCATCTCTTTTTTGTTTTTTATTCTTGAAATCATAATATATTTTTTGCTTGGGTTTCATAAAAAAGTAAGTAAGCGGTTCAACCACACACACTCACTCGCACAATTTTTCTCTCCCTATTGTCTGAACTCAAAATTTATGCATTGAAAAATGCATAAAATGACTGGAAAGGAATGTGAACCAAAAATAAATATATATTTTTCTTTATTAACAGCAAAAGAGCACGTAAAGTAGCGGGAATAGCGACACATGCAAACACACTTTCATATTTTTGACTTATGTTCATTGTTCGCACTTTTCTCCCTCTTTACAAAAAAATGTTTCTTAAGAAGGAAAAAGAGAAAGTTAATTGGAACGGGTGGTGTGTGTTTTTGGGCGAGAAAGATGCTAATCATTTTAGTCATCATGATCATCACGTTCCCTTTCTGCTACTGCTGCGGTTATTATTAGTTTTCCTGTGCGAGAGAGAGAAAGAGGTAAACGTTCTCTCATAAAGCGGCTGTGAGGTTCAAACACCCCGTTCCTTTTACCCAGCAAGTTTTTAAAAAGCAGAGTAGTTAATGGGGTGAGAAATCGATAACCTTGTCCTCTAAAAATATCTTCTCGGGCTCTTTATGAAAAAAGTAAATTGTGCTGGGACGCTGACATGTTGACTTGTGTGTGTGTAAATATGTGCCTGCTTGTATGCTCCGGAGAAAAAGTGGGAAAGTCTTGTTATTGCAAGCTGTAGGGGGTCTCACTTCACTTGGATGGGTGTTCAAAAGGGAGCGAGTATGGCACAAACAGACAAGCCAGTATAAAAAAGAATCTATTTATGTGTGTGTGCGAGTGGGCTTAACAAGCAGAAAAAATAGGGTTGAGAATGCATCCACGGAAGAATGCGTGAAAAACGAGGCAAACTAACCGAGAAAACGCTGCCAGCCAAAAATTATGTGTGTGCTTGCTTTTTATTAGAACGGTTTGGCAGGGAAAAATGAAATGGTGTGATCGTCAGTGCATGTTATTGTAATGGGGTGAAATGTACACCATATTCATTCATCATCTACAAACAAGATGCAGTTTTCTAGAAAATCAAAATAAGCTTACACCATTGCATATTATATGATTCCGCTTTCGAATCAACTCGTCAGCAGAAGAGGAGACTCTGCTGATGGACGTAACTGGTAAGGTTCATTTGCATGTTGTCTGAATGGAGGGAAAGTGAAAGGGAAAGTTCAAAAGTTGCTAATTAAGACAGCTTGCAAATCAGCCTGTCACCATCTGACACACACACGTCTCGACAGTTCTTCCCATCTACTCATCACATCAGCGTGTCAGCGTCACACTTCTCGTCACAAGGCAGCAGAGAACGATAAACTTTTTTATTAAAATCCAAAACTTGTAAACTTTGCACTGACGTGTTTGCGTCTCTTCAAAGATATTCAACTTTCAATGCTTTGCTACCAGTCGCATTCACATGCAGCCACACATTACTTGTCGTTCTATTGCCAGCAGTCCATCTTCAAGATTAACGTAACCTTGTAGGGTGCATAATGATGCTGTATAAGAGTGCATAAATGACCGGGTAGGTTAGGTAGGACGTTCATGATTACCACAAGTTATGTTGTGGATGTTTTTCGCGTGTAAAGCGGTAAAAACAGTCATAAAATCAATGCTGTAGGTACCCGCGTATGCAGTGGGGGGAGTAATGAGCATGGAAATTTGACAAAGTTTTTAAGGAATAACAGTTGGTGGTCTTTGAAAATCACGAATGTTTTTTGGGGTTAAAGACTTGTGTTAGCTTCAGGAAATACGGAGAAGTGCCAAACTGCAGTTTTAAAACTTTTACATGGCAGCACTCTACATGAAACAGCGGGCTAATTGTAAAAGAAAATAAGCATAAGGCATTTACTCTGTCCCCGTGCTAGTATACTCGTAATCTTGCAACTACCGATAAATATTGTACAGCCCTACCAAAAAACGCCAATGCAGGCCTTTATTGAATGGAACTGTAGCTTATTCCCCCTCCAAAAATGCACATTGCCGTTATTGTTGTTTTGCGGAACACAAACGCGTGTTGATACAATAGAAAGGAGGATGGACATTATCGTGTTATATGTGTCCCTGGTGGAACACGCGGTGCCAATGTCCGCTGTCCCATTCACAATTCCATAAATACAAGTGCATGCAAAATCAAGCTGTATCAAGCAGCAATGCTAATGCTGTCTGGCTGTTACCACATTTTTTATATAAGGGACAAAACAAGGAGGAAGCAACCCTATTCAGCAATAATAATGGCAATGGCAATGAATGAATGGCTTTTCCCAGAAGCAGTCTTTATTATTATTTTTCCCATTCAAAAGCATATATAGGGATACTGTGCTGCCTCCCTTTTTCATTCTCTTTTCTCTTCCTCTGCTTATTTAATACGGTGACATTCTTTTGCTTGCTTAATTAATTACACGATGCTCTTGTGTGTGTATGCTGTGTGGGGGTAAATGATGAAAGTATTGCTAGTGCAGATTCACTGCAACATTTTCTAGCTTGTGTATATATACTGCCACTTTGGGACTTGTATATTTCTTAGTTAGTTTTGTGTTTGCAGACGCAGAGTGTAAACGCAAAGTAGAAAGTCAACTTAACGAAGTTAGAATTTCAAGCTGATGCCGAAAATGTCGGAGAAATTATACTACACCAGACCAAATCAACTTGGTGAAAGTTGGTAAACTAGAGTGTGAGGACCTAGTTAAATGGAAAACGAACTAGAAACACCACCTCATCCTCACCACTTTTACCACTTTCACGTACTCTCTCACATTTCACGAAATCTGGAATATATGACTTTTGAGTGGAGATGCAACTTACATGTCAAAATGATCATTTTCAATGAGAGAAATATTTACATACGCACAAAGTCAACAAGCCAGGAAGGTAAGAGAAAACTGTGCTAATATCAAGTGATATTCAACTTTTTCTGCATCCTATGCTTAGGCCTTGCTTATTCAAGTAACATAAGTGTAATATTTACACAGACTCACCATGCACGTCAATGCACCCCAGTTGTTTTTTCATCACGGCAGTATTGATTTGACACATGTAGCATCCTCTGTCCGACTCTCGAACTTGGCGTAGGTGGAGATTCCACGTTTGAGCCCCGTCCGTGGTTACACTTACCCGACTATTGTGGGTGACCACTTTGGAATCTAGTGTGAGGATTGTTTGGTCTTCAGCCCGAATCCACCCAACCTGGAGAAAAAAAGTAAACATATAATGATATAAACTAAACTGAAAAAATGCCAACTCAAGTTTCAAAAATTCCTCCCATAGATTCTAGCAAACTACTTTGCATATTTTGCATTGTTTACATCACCAGACTTAACATTGCATTCCACGCATTTTGTTTTCAAATGATTCTATGCATAAAAAACTATATCTATACGCACTTGTGTGCTCTACACCCCATTGAGCCTCCATTTTTTGCCAGTGACAATCTCCGTGTTTATTACAGGTTACTACTCCATTACCATTCCAAATCCAGCAGCCGTTATGCAGAATAATGGCCCTGTATATGGAGTCTCTTGTGGCAAGGGCATAAAAAGAGAAGCAACAAAAAACGGCAACAACCCTCCTCCTTCCTTTTCTTCTCACTTTCTCTTTTCTCTTCCGCCTTTTGTTTCCCAGCTTTAACACTATGCCATTGCTTCCTTTTTTGTTGTCCTTGCTGTTGTGTTATGGTGTGAATTATTATTCTTTTCTTTCCGCCACACGGTTTTCTTCATGATGATGATGATACACTCCGGCTGTTTTCTTTTTGGGAAACAGTTTTCTAGAGAGAAAAATACTCAGATACGATTTCTCTCCATATATTTTTGCAGAGAGTTTTTCCTCAGATTTTCTCCTACTTTTTCTTCAAGGAAGCAACAGCATTTCATTCATGGCAGTTTACGGGAACGGGCCGTTATGCCTCGATTTGAGTGGGTCGTAACTGGCAAGTAACATCATCATGATCACCACCACTATACGACCATCATCTTCTCCATCTCGAGTAGTTGTAAGAGTAACTACAGTACAGTGTATATGTATGGGGGAAACATAGCTATCTTTTTGCATCGAATTGAAAGGCTCGTAGATCTATTTTTCTTTCTTCTCTTTCTTCATAATATTCAGTCCTGTCTCATTTTATGTACATACTTTGGCATTGCAGTTTTGTATTACTGCATCAGCAACCTAGGGTGCGAGCAAGAAAAGCGAGAGCAACAACTTAAAACAGTATTGCTTTTACCGGCTACTATTATGCTAAAGTTCGTTCCGGGAAATGCAATGCAACAGACCATTATTTTCCTTCTACTTCTTTTCCTCACAGTCCACATACCCTGCTTTACTTACCATGTCATAATGTTCATGATGATGTGATGGTCATGGCTCGTTTCACAAGAAAGAGTGCAAACACATTTTGTCATAAAATGGTACTTTTCTACTTTGAGCTAGGAAACAAGACAGAGTTACTATGTTCTCGCGGAAAAGGGAAAAATGTGTATATCGTGCCTTTGTTGCTCTATTCATGAATTTTAAAGTTTTAGTATCCAATAGCGGGAATTGGTTTGGGCAACCGGAGTATGCGATAAATGTTGGGTGTATAGCAATGATGGTGACAATGATAGCCAGCATAACTGAGCACTTGATGATAATGTCCCTTTCTTCTTTTACTCTTCGGCAATATTGATATTGCCCGTTGTTGTTATACAAAGCACAGTATGATGTGCTATTTTCGCACACAGACATATTGACAAGACCCATAATGTTCTGTGTCGATGACCACGTTATTACCGTCATCATCTCAATCATCACTGCTATGACCGCACGTAAGGGGAAGATCAAATGCGGAATGTTTTCTTATATTTTTCTTTTCTAGGCCACTTGTCCCAGAAAATTGCTGAAAGCGGTAAAAACATGTGGAGATGTGGATGATGACATTGCATTGTCACCCTTAGCGAAAAATGCCATTGTGTCTATAACGGAATGGATTATGGGTGAACCAAAATGCAGAATAATGGAAACGAAGACATTATCTTAGTATGCCATGTTTATCATGGATAGGTACATAGAATAATATTTCATAAAATGTTTGATTATATATAAGACTTGCTCTGGAGCAATGTGAGAATGCATTGTTTTCGTTCATTCATTCCTAGCTATTATTATTACGACCACACGACGGTATTATGATGATGATCACATGATGATGGGAGAAAGGGGATGTTATAACGTTGACTGTACGCTTCCTCCAACTTTGCCGTTTTTTCCATTTTGATCCTCCAGCAATCAAGTTAGTGCTGATGATGAAGACCGCAGGTGGTAGCGAAAACCCCCTGGTGCCTTTCTTCCTGGTTCTCCTCCAAAACACGGTTTTCCCTTTTCTCAGCAACGTAGAAGCACATAATATGGGCATTATTGATGATAATGATGACGGTGCAAGGCAATGACAATGTTTTTTCTCTGTTTTTTTTGTCTATTTGCTGCTGTGGGATGAGACACGACAGAGGTGGTGGTAGCGTTGGTTTGGTGTGAGTGAATCTTGCAGTCTGACGGTTAAGCTAAAGACCTTCACCAGCGGAAGGAGATTATGGAAAACGATATTGATGCCGCTTGTATAAAACTATTATATAATAAGTAGACATAAAAAAGGAATGCCAAGTTTAGGGAGAGAGAGAGAACGCATCAACAATGCCAATAATAACACGCGTGAGTACATGTTTAGAGGGGTGTCGTGGCGCATTATTTGCGGTTGTTGTTGTGGCTCATCCAGAATATCGATATCCGTCCACTTACACCAGCTCAGCAGCTTTAGAGAGAAGGTAAGCGAATACACAAAGATTTTTTACTCTCTCTCTCTCCGCTTTCTCCGGTTATTATAGCGGTGGCGGTTTCGGTTTCCTGTTTTTGTACGACACGGTTGGGATTTTATGGCCCACACCAGCGACCGATTACAATGAATTTTTGTCACATAAACACTACATCTACCTCTATAGTTTCTACTTCTACAGGAATTTAACCAAGGACAGACATATAGCCTGTTTTTTTAAGTTGTTGGACATGGGACATGGGTACGGATAACAAAAGAAACAATTCTAGAGGAAACTGTTCTCGTAAAGGAAACAGATATTTTCTTGTCTACAACAAACGCACAGACCGATATCGGACTGAGGAAAAACAAAACCCATTTTCCAATTTTTCCCCCTTTCATTCTTCCTGGTGTAAATGGCTGATATACGGAACTTAAGATCCATTACAATTTACTGCAAGGTTTTCCTAGCAAACTTTGTACGCAACCTCTAATGAGAAACTTATCCAGACTTTTAGAAACAAAAAATATGTATGCATGGGGAATTTATCTGAGTACTGTAGTGCCATGATGAGAAACAGAAAACACACTTACTTTGTATCTGCCTAAATTGGAAACAACGCAGGAAATAATGGCTTCTCTTCCCGATGCAACCGTGACGTTCTTGATATCCTCCACAAACTCTGGCTCATTGCTCCCTCCACTCTTTTCCAAGAAGGAATCTGCAAGAAAAAAGGAAAAAATATATAGCCCTGATGTATGAAGAACAATTAGGCAGCTTGCATACCAACAAACACCACAGTATGACTACAATAAAAACAAACAAGCAAAATAAATCCAATTCTACGTAATCAAGTATTCTTTCTCAAGATTCCTTCTTTCCTCCAACAGAATATCTTTCATTTTCCTAGTCTCCTCGCAGGTTTTTAGGGTTACGCTAATGCAATTTGTGAATTGTCTTTTGTCTCGTGCGCTTCCACACTGAAAAAGTGCCATGATTATGGTGGTGGTAGTGGTGGTGTGATGTGATGTCGGGTATGCCAACCGGCATGCATGCATTATCCGTCCTCCACCATTCACCTCACTTCCTATAGGAGTACAACTACATTACAGTGTTCTGCCTCATAAACTTCCCCAATGTAGAGATTCAAAGGTGGTGGTAATGTGCCAGCCTTTACACCATAACGCCAGCACCACGTCACTTTCTATACACATCGCTTTCACTCGAAAACGCTCTCTTTCACTTCACGTGAGGCGGGCTGATTCTGAGTGAGTGTGACAAAAAAGCAGAAGCAGGAAAAAGAGTGCAAGTTGAAGGTTGATCGTGTGACGAAGTGAAGGAGAAGGATGCAAAGGAGGCAGTCTGCCGTGACATGGACAACTAATGTGTTTTGTACTTTCAAATGACAATGTAGTGCACATCAGAAAAAGTGCATAAATGCAAGCTTCCGTGCATATTTATCGTTTAGCAAGCGATTCAGCAATGCCCGAAATCCTAATTAACGATTGCATAATTTAAGTTTGAGAAAAAAGCAGATTAGCTATTTGAATTAATGTTTCTCCACCCCAAACTTTGCCATAGGCTCACTATATCTGCATCTGAATAATACTTAAACTCATATCGCTCAACACAAAAATTTGACTTATACAACCATTCCGACAGAATAAGTAGTGGAGACAGTCTTATATATCTTAGCATTAGGTGTTTTCATAGCATTATTCTTTTCCGGTGACCTCGCTGTTACATTTAACTTGCACGTTTCAGTTTAGAAACGAAACTGGCAAAACTTGTGAACTTACGAATTGGAAAGATAAATTTCTATAGGGTGTTTCTTCTGGGTTTAGTACCCAGTTAGTTTTCCTGCTACCATTTCAATTTGCCAATTAATGTTGCTGGCTTTCGTTTGTTATAGATTCTGTATTGTTGCCTCTATTGACCATCTATTTCGCAAGACAAGCTTAAAATATGGTTCACAATTGTAATAGGCTTCCATTGTTCCAAAAATATACTGTTTACTGAACACACGATACAATTCATGCATGTTAAGCAAAAACCCGCTAAACCTTAAATTCTTTCTCCAAAAATGGTTGGTTGGTCATATTTAACTAATAACGAATGCAAATTGAACTTTTCCCCTTTATTCCTTTTCTTTTCATACATAATGCTTTCTTCAACTCCTCGCGCTTCGTTTCTCAAGAAAAAACTATTTGAAAGCTTATTCCATTCATTTACAAAGAAAGACAGAAGATCTGAACTACTTCTTTTCTCAAAATGAAAAGTAACAAAACCCGAGCAACGATTACTTAGGATATTTTTAGCAAAACGACCTTATACATTTTCCTCTTTCCATTCATGCATCTATCTGTAGTATACAAACATACATACCAAGCGTACACAACTTTTCTCCGTCCTGTTAAAATATGCAGATTTTTCAATGAATTGACTTAAACGGACCCACAAACTAACTTTCTTTTTCGCATTTTGCATCTGTTATCGTTATTACTCGTATCCCGTCCCAATGCAAGAGAGAAAAGAAAGGGATGAAAGAAGATCGAACACAACAAGAGGGGAGCATCCTCCACTTTTTTACTCTTGCTTGCACAACAAGTAGTTCCTTTGCCTTTTTGCTGCCGCGTTTGATCAGCCCTCACTACTAGCACCACCACATCTTCTTCATTTTCTTCATCTTGACTTGAGTCTTCCATCCAACTTAACTGTGTGAGTGGTGGTGGCGAGGCACTCAATCAGCCTCATCATTCTCAATTCCCGTTTTATTTTCTTATATTTTTTACTTTTTATGCCACTTCTTCTTAAACTAAGGACAGTGTGTACATATACATGCTATGCTATGTATGTACATGTATATACACACATTTCCATATTTTCCCCTTTTGAATCCATGTTCATCTTGACTGTCTTCGTTTATAAACTAAAAACTTCATTCATTTCACTAGTTTTTCCTATCTCCGTCATCATGATCATCATCATCATGATGTCAAACGAATGAAGAAGAAAACAAGAAAAAACTCGAATTCCATTTTTTCATGAAAGTCAAACTAAATTCCATCTTTTTCTCTACTTTTTCCACTTCCATTGCTATTACATTAGTACGTAGTAAAAAGAGAATGAAGAGACTAAAAAAGCTGTGTGTATAGTATATATGTGTATGGGGAAAAGTTACTTTGTTTAATATGTCTACATAGTTTTGTTCCCACTTCAAAAACTACAATATTTATTTGTATGTCTAATATCTTCTTTGTGTAGTATACATTTGAATTAAAATTTACATTCGAAAACTTTCTCCGCGTAGCAGGAGCAATTCAATCGAGTAACGGATCCTATTTTGTCTTTACTTCTTTCTGCCTTCACATCTGACTGATCCTTTAATAACTGAATGTTGGAAAGTTATTGGACAAAATAAACCGGTAAAACTGAGCGCAACCACAAAAAATATTCAAATGCTTATTTAAATGTATGCGGATCTTGTGTGGTTTATTGGTTCTATGAATACTTCCAACAAAGTTGAAGACTAGGTATTTATGAGTAAAAAATTCTCATAACCCATCAATTTATAGTTTACTTTTGGGTTTTTAGTTTTTATGCGGATAAGCAAATTAATTAAAATCCAACAAATGGTTAACTTAACTTTATTTCTGAACAGACTGAAAGTATGACGTTTGAATTTTGAAATGCTCAAAATACAGTAGTAAACTGCTATGGCTATATGTGATTGTAATGCCCTATGCCTTGATTCAGCAACGCACTATGCATGGTTTAACTGCAGTCCCTAAGCAGCAGTCGCGATTTTAGGTGTCAACTATTTCTAAATGCTGAAAGTGCAATGTGCTACCACGTCGCAGACTTCTTGTGCCTTTGTCGTCTTTCTTCTGTGCGTTTTACTACATTTCAAAAAATATATGCATACATATATATGTACCTACAAAACTGTATAAAATCTAAGTAGAGTGCACAAGAAAAGGATGCCAAAGCAGTTTCATTCTTTCAATTTATTTCAATGTTCAACTCTCACAAGACAATTCGATAAATCTTATACTTATTTTCGGGGAGGGGATTTAGATGACAATGGAATTTAGGCAGTTTTGCCCATCCTCCGAAAAAAGTCAACCTTTTCCTGCCATTATATTACAGTACTGCTTTACAGTAGGTATAAATATATACCTTCCTTTTTTAAAGATTTTGATTCAAGTAGCAGTTGTACGGTCCAAGTTCACAGGCAGTTACATAAAAGGCGGTAGTGTCAGTGATCCCGGAAGAGAAAGAGAAAGAAAGGTTTAACGTAAGCAGAAAAACAGAAAGTGAAAGGAGCGGCATTTATTGAACCGATTGAAAAGGGGGAAATCACTGATTTTGTTGTAAATAAAGCACCACATGTCTAGATGTTTACCTTGAGAGAAAAATAAATCCAAAACTGTAAGTAAAACTGTTACGAAAATCAACCCCTACATGCATTTCAACAAAGTGTTATACAAAGAAGAAAATCTTGAAACTTAGCAAATTAAAGTGATCGGTTAAGTATTTTAAAACCAAATAGTAAAGCGATTAAAATTACCTTGAAACAGAGACGAGGCATTGATGTTGCCGATTCGGTCGGTAACAACGAACAGCATCAAGAAAAGAATAACCATCTTTGTCCAGTGGAAGCAGTCCAGAACTCGGCAGTGCGAATAACACATTTTTACAGACAATACCAATTTTCTATTGTGTTCCAAACTTTCAAGACATTTCTAGCAATAATTGCTTGACATTATGCCCAATGAAGAGCCAAGGTTATAAAGAAAGCCGACAGCCAACTCAGTATATAGAGAGGGTGGCTTTTTAGGGGCGATGTGAGACCGGAAGCTTTTCTCACCGAAATCATGTGCTACTGTAGTTTTTACGTTGTTGTTGTGGGTTGATGTTCCATTTCAGTACAATTACGAGTTTTTTGCTTTTATTTATCCTTGAATTTAATCATGCATTTTGAATGTGTGTCGTTAAATGTCTGGTTTCTTTACAAATTTTTGATTCAGTGGTATTGCAATATTATTTTCCTCATGATTTAAGATTCAAATTTTTTTAACAATAGCATTATAACATAACTTGTTAAAGTTTTGAGATAGAATTCGTCCAGTTTTTGGTCATTTGGACATTTGCGTTTTCCTTGTCAAAATATTGTAAAAGGAAAATTGTGCAGACACGTTTTGCTTGGATATGTTTTTCCTCTTCGATTCTGCCCTTGCTTTCCCTTTCACATTTATCTTGCTTTTCTCTCCCTACGCAAAACCCAATGATTAATGAGTCTGATCCCTGCTCTGCCGCTGTCTGTGTAAAGTCTAAAATCCAAGCTGACTTATTCAATTCCACATTCCTTCGGTTTTGCAGACACCACACGCAATAAGTCACCACGTCACTTGTTATTGTTATTGCGTTAAAATATATTCATTTATCTGACATGCAATTCGAAATCACAAGAATTCTGCACAGTTCGAACTACTATCATTTGCATCAGACAGAAATAACCATTTTACAAAGTCAGTGTATGTAATGTCTCTGTCAATGATAAGAATACAGGGTGCACAAATTGTCTAATTTTCATTTTATTGATGCACTTGTCACTTCACTGAAGTCACTAATTATCATTAAAGAGTATCTCATCAGCGATTCAAACGTTTGTTCGTTTAGAATTCACTAATTAAAATTTGAGCTGATTTAAAGAATTTTTAAAATTGTCTCTTAAAACGCATTTCTTGTTAATAGCGTTCATTAGAAGATGATATTTTTAGCAACAACCCAAAGGTGGGGGAAATGGAAAAGAGGATTTGTACAAGTTAAAATTTAATCCCTTTTACTTAACAGAAAAAATGGAAAATAGGGCAGCTTACGATGCTTTTGTACCAGTTTGTACTCATTTTATTCTCGGCAATACTTTATAGTCTTGATTCGTCTAAGGAAAGTGAACATATTTCCCCAGATTTTACCAGAGAAAAACTAAAGACATTGTTTTCAGAATAAAGCGAGGAGTACAGTTTGGTTGTGGTGTGATGCGAGCGAAGATGTTTTCAAGAGTGAGGCTGCATCCTGGGTGAGAAGGAAGAAGCAACCCTCTCTGTTTACACAAGGCAAGACCCTCCACTATTTTACTACTAGCCTTGTCAAGAGCAAAGCTGCTTTTGCTTTCCCGTTGTCTGTTTTCTGTTTGCTTGGGAGAAAAACCGAAGAGAAAGCGGTGGAAAGAGGGCAGAAAGAGTGAGGAGTGGAGGGGAACGAGACATGTGCCATCTGCCTAATTGGAACTGGATCTTCTATACACAATACACACGATGTGACTGCGTGCATGGAAATATGCTTTGTATGACATAAAGTTGGGATCATTTCTTGGTCATAATCTAAGAAAACAACTTTCTGCAATAGAAAAACAAGTTCAATAGTTCATTATTCTAAGCAAACGATGGAACACGCTGAGACAGGATAACAAAATGGGAGGATAAAGGTCAGTATTCCAAAATATTTTTTTATCGATATGACATGTTTTAAGTTTAAGTTAAGATATATGTTATGAATCAAAATGTTTTTAAGCAATTAATCACTGTTGATTGTGCATAATGTATACATACTATTTTCTAATATAATGACCAAGGAGTATGGATACAATACATTTATTGTCCTGCATGCTGACGCAATATTATGCATCTCTTATGCTGCTGTACTCATGCATAAAAATATTTCGTTCTTACTTTTAATGTCATGCAGAAGTAAACGAATGTGTGTACAAGGTTTTTGCGTTCGAAATAAAAAACGTACTAAAAGCACATTTAAAACTACTTCAGTGTTATAAATTTTGTTTTAAAAATATGACTTAGTAAATATGAGATTGGTCATCATCATATGCGTATTCGTAAAGTCGGCGTAATTCGTTCAGATCTACTGCCCCGGGTATTTCCTTTTGTTTCACACTAGTTCCAGGAGAACTCATCGACATGGCCATTAAACTTCCGCCGCTGTAGGAATTAGGAACCGTTTTGATACCTTCGCCCAAGTTATTTCTTTGGTTTCGATGGAAGGAAGATGAGGATGAGTTTGTACGTATTCTCGCTGTGCTTGAGGTGCTAGGACTGTTTGGGGCTGATATCAATCGAGATCTTTCAAATTCCTCAATTTTTCGTCGGATTAGTTCATCTCGTTTTGAACGACGGAAGAAACCACACTATACAGTCATTAAAAAAACTTTTCTAAGCAATACAGGCTTCTCCATTTTATTTTGAAATTGGCTTGTTAAAAATATTATTACCTTCTTCAGCATTATGGCGACCACTGTAAACAAGAGTAGCCCACCACCCACGGACACGATAATTATCCAAGCTGGCAATTCATAAGGTGGTGGAATCTGTAATCTACTGGTAAACTGAAGTGAGCCACTATTACCAAACGGCTTTCCTTTTGCATTTAATGTTCTCACTACACCTAAACTTTCAATCCAAATCGAAGAAATTCTATCAATCTCTGCACTTTCTGCATAGTCCTTATAGTTTTCCAGTTTCAACAATTGTTCCGCCACTTTGTTAATCATTTTTAGCTTAAACTCCACCACAGCTTTACTGGTTGGGGTAAAGTGATCCGCTGTACAGATAACTTGAAGACACTTTGTCTCCACAATAGATTTTGCCAATGGGTCACAATGCAGCTTCAAGATTCCACCAAAATGTCCCTTCTCCTCGGACTGGTCCATCCATAGTGATCTCCTAACACGTCTTATTTTTCGAAGCAAAGTTCTTGTAGTTTCGCTAACCTTAGAAATGCCGTAGTCATGATTTGCTAAAAGAGTATCATCTTCAACCTCTGGAATGGAGTCTCGATTAGGGGAGTCTACATCCCCGAGAAATCCGTCTTTGTACAAAATTGATTCGTTGATGGGTTTACATTTTATTTTACCGTCGTACGTCAAAACAGGATTTTTTAGGCTAATTAAATGATGAAATGTTCTATTTTCACCATTGTCATTTAGCATGTGAAATCCTACGGGGATTTCAAAAGTTATTTGTACTGCTGCTGCACTCGAAGGTCCATCAAGGCCAACCTCAAAAGCCTGTGTAAACCCAAAAATGGGAATGGATGAATTTCCGGCGAAATACTCAATCTTTGAACTTTTGTGACAAAAGTTATGCGGTGACATTTCTGTGCGTAGCGGCACTATCAAAGTGTGTGTAGCCGGTTGCACTAGCGAGGAACTGGTATTTGCTTGAAATGAAATTTTCAAAGAATCTTGGTCTTCCGGAGATCCTCCATAAACTCCGGCCATGTTCAGTTCCAAAATCATGGTAGTCTTTTGATTTTCTTTGATTGGTTTTCGAACGTTGCACAGTAGTAGGCTGTTTTTAGCGGAGTACTCGCAATTGGACGGCAACCTGCGTACCACAGGTGGCTGTAACCACTGCATTGTAAGGGTTACAGGAAGATTGGCAGTCTCACGATGATTTTTCAATTCCACTTCTACTGTAAGAATGTCGGAATTTCCTAAGGTAAAGGCATGGCTAGCATTGAAAATTTGTCCACTTTGGTCCTTTAGTACCGCCGATATTGTCAGATTTGCTAGGCAAGCAGGATCACCATCCGCTTCGCAAATTGTACCCACTGGAATAACCAGTCGATGAATACCAAACAAATTCCCTGCAGGCATTGGCAATTTCGTGTTAAAATCATTGAATTGGGATTTTGATTTGGTCAAGTTTACGACAGGAAATGCGATTCCAGAGCTTTCATTCAGTTTTGCATTCATTTCATAGTAAACAGGTTTGCTAAGTGTAGTGTCTTTGTTATATCCGTCCAGCCAGTGTTCTTGCCTAATGGGAATTGATTTGACCGGTCCATCGACAGACTGTACACAAACCAATAAAATAGAAGTTGTATAACCAATCTTTGTATCTTTTTCAAATAACAATGCCATGATGGCATTGCCATTCCTTCTTATTGAAAAAATTTACCCCAACTCTAATCGCAGAAAAATTGTGACAAGAGTCCACCCCGTCACTCCGAATTTGAAGAAGACGCTTATATGACAGTAGCAGTCTTTGCGGATCACTATTCCCAGTAGTTCTATTCCATAGTTTTGCACCACTATCGATAGGATCCACCAAAGCCACTAACCTACGTCCCTCCGACTCAGTTTCTAGCGTTAGCTTGACCCACAGAGCAAGTACGCTCGGCAGTATCCCATGACCTTGATAATTTATGCAAGTAGTCACGTTGAACTCTTCTGTGGTGCTGAGCAACTTTGGAATGCTAGCACTAAGAATCGTAGAAAAGTGAACAATCGGAAGAGATCTGTACACGACAACTTGATTTGATTCATAGGCACCCACAGCCAAATCTGGATAACCATTGCTATCAATATCTACTCCCATTGACAAGGACCATCCAAAGGTTCGTATGAGGGGGTCAACCAGTTCGGGGTTGAGTTTTTGAGCACGCACCATATACTCTGAACCTCCATGATAAATGTACACTGCTCCTCGACCTTCGTTCTCATATGGAGCTCCAACTGCAACATCATTAAAACCGTCGCGGTTTACATCACGCAAGGAGCTTAGAGCCATTCCAAACCTGGCGCCCGATATTTGGTCTCCACACAAATCTTGTGGCGAAAGAGAAAACTCCTCCTAAATAAATATATTTTTTAAAGCATGGACAATTAATTAGCTTTCCCATACCTCCAACTATCTAAATGTCTCATCTTACCCCAGTACTCAAGTATACGAAAACGCATCCTTCATCCCCACTATTCTTCATTTTAGTTACAGTTAGTCCATCTACCGTGGAATTTCGTTCTGACAACCCCTCAGCTTGCTCTCCTGGTTTGTTAACGGACTGAGCAGCATTCCTTTTGTACCGATTTGATGTTCCGTACAGAGGAGCCGCAACGAGCAAGTCATCATAACCATCGCCATTTACATCCAAGGCCAAAAGGGAATGTCCAAAGTAGGAACCGTAATGATTTCCTTTTGTGGTATCTCGTCCTTCCAGAGGTTCAACCAACAACTCTGGGCGACCCTCGGATCTGGCATTTGGAACCTCTTTTATTGTGAAAACTATTACCTTCCCTGATAACTCAGAAGCTCTCGGTGCTCCAGCAGCAATTTGAGTCTTATTTTTTGAAATCTCCGCAGAGAAAAACTTTCCAGAGGTAACTGAGTATCCAAAGTATTCAGAATTGCCTAATAAATGCGTCAACATTTGAGATCGAACCACAAGTACCTCGGAGAAAGCCGGGGAACCAGCGTGTGCATTATAGCGGCGAAATTGAGGCTGTGGTCCAAGGGTATCACGGTAGTAGACTATGCTACCTGTCCAATCGAAAGTACCTGGCGCTCCCGCAATGAGTTCATTGTTGGGCGTTAAATGAATAGAAAATCCAAATTGGCCAAAGGCCCAGTCAAAAGTTCGGTCAGAGTTGCGATGAACAATGGGCGTATGACTCTTTTCAATGTAATATTGCCTTGCTGCAGAGTAAAATAGTTAAACCGTAAACCATTACTTTTGGAACATGAACTAATAATATGAAAAACTAACTTTATGTATTTGTATTACTTCTATTAACAAGAGGCATAAGTCTGTAACTCAATTTTGGTGCTAGCCATGGCCAATTGGAATCGTCGGAAGTGTTAGTAATGTGGCTTTTTGGCAACCAGTAGCAGATTCCGTTTAGAAGATAAAGATCCCTAAACTTTTGGTTAATCCATCGACTGGCGCATGTGACAAATCTGTCAGAATCTCCAACAAACATTGTGCCACCCAACCAACCCCCATCCTTCCTGTCATGGTATGGTAGACTTGGATCACGGGGATCATAATACCCCGTTGGGTCCATTTCTACAGTTTCACACAATCTTTTTGCATGGCTTTTATCGCCGAGCTTATCTAAGGAACCCAAAGCACAACGCCAAATAACACCTGGTTCGGAAATATTACGGTGCTTGGGACTTGTGGAGTTTGCCTTGGGCGCCCCGATAACCACCCAACCTGTTGTGGAGGGCTGTCTGGTTTCATCCCTTTGATTATCGTCATTTTTTGAGGATGACACAAGTAGTAACGACGCACCAAAGTGAGCTTCCTTTCCATTAAAGTTATTCTTGATTACTATTGGATATTCTTCATCGATATTGAATGCAAGCGTATGAGAAGGAATAAAGTTGCGTAAGGGGAAAATGAGATCAAAACAGAGATAAAGTATGTAAATCCAAAAGTACTGAAATGTTAGCACCACCATTTTTCATACTAAAACTCAAAAGCTTGTTTGTGATGATTATTGTTACGAGTTGACAAGCTTTAAACACAATATTAATGCAATTGAAAACATTTTCCCCTAAACTTGTTCAACGACAAAGTATTGTTGAGTTTTAAAATATGTAATATCTTGCTAAACCACAAACATTAAATCTGATGCAAAAAGTGGAGAGAAAAGCACCAAACTACTAAAAAGCCAGTTATTTCTGGTGCGTGTGGTTTGTGGGAAAAACAATTACTTCATCAAGCATATAATGTGGAGCGGTCAAATCGGATACCACTGCATCCCCAAAACTTTTCCTGATGATAAGACCAATAGGCAACGTATATATATAGTCTGTTGTCTGTCATTGCCATCCATTCTACTGTAAAAACAAAAGTGGAATATATTGTAAATTAAAACATCTACGGACTTGGTAAAAATTTAATGGGACTGTTCCAAATAAAATGCATCAATATTCAGGCCAAAAAGCCGTACTTTGCATTTGCATACTCTATGATTTGGTTAAGAATAAGAAACAAGCATGGTATCATCAAGTTTGTGTTGATGAATGGTTCCTGACATACATCCGGTCGTAACAACAGTCATTCAACATTTTATCATATCTCTGTTGCTCTTCTTACTTGTTTTGAATTAGACATTTGCTTGTCCAGCTCCAGATTCACGTAATCAAATAAGTGCATAATAGTATTGCCAAATATTGCATTAATTCATAACATTGCTTTCAATTGATGACTCATTTGTTTTTAATTGATCTACTCAATTTACTCCTACTCTATTTTTTATACAAGTTGCAGTTCGGAGTAAGTAAGGGACACTTTAGACAAGCAATGACTAAGATATTTATGCAAAATGTTTTATAAAGCTTCACGTTAAAATTACAAGGAACGTGTATCCCAAAGATAAGAAACCTGATGAACATTATGGGGTATCTTGCGACACTCAAAAGTCCACAATTTCACACTTGGAAAAAGTAATATACTACCACAATACCAATGATTCTTTAGTTATTCCTTTGTTCTTTAATCTGGTGACAATTATGGAGAAAATTATAGAAAACAAGCTTTGTGACGATAATATGGTATTCATTGTTCATCATGTACTTATACTTGTACAAAGTAATTTTCATATATTCTCCCTTCAACTACCCACGCTGCACGCTTTTATATAGGTGATATGCATGCATTGCCTTTCCTCTGGTGTCTGTCCACGTATCATCATCTGTTAAAGCATCTGTTTTCTTCCCTGTTATGAATCTTAGCTCTTAGGTCTCCGAGTTTTAAAACAGTGATCTCGACATGGGCATAGGTAGTTTTGTAAGGAGCTAACTTTTTTGTTGAATCTTTCAGTGTTCTTGCGTATGAAACTACTTCTCAAAAGGGGTACCCAGCGAGTTTAGCGTTTCTTCATAACGGGATTCAATCATCATCCTTCTGCAAAGAAACGCAAAGCCAAACAATCATACAGTTTTATAGAGCCGAAGACTGACACTAGCAGACAATCACTACATTACTGAGTATTCTATCGGATCTTCAAAATGGGTAAGCATTGAAATCGGATAACATTGAGATGATTCTACAAATCCTTTATTGCATGGTACCTGTTGAAATCATCATGAAGATGTGCATATAATTTATACGAAATATTTATACAGTTGTCTGCCAGCAAACAAGCATCTTGAGAAGTGGTCAAGTTTTAATGTTTCAAGTTGATGGAGAATTATGGCTTGTTAAGTGCATCTCACTGCAAATTAATTTAGCTGTCTTAAAGAGTGTTTTTTCTCACAGAAGCACTGTCTAAACCCGGAACATTTTTCTTTTGTCTGGTAATTGCGTTTTTGATCTTGTAATCTGCTATCTGACTACCCCACATAACACAATTAACTCAAGTTCTTCAGGTTGCCTGACTTTGGATTAAACTTCATAATTGTAGGAAGCCGGATACAGTTTGCTTTTTTACAATTTTATAATAGCAATTGGATTTCATTTCATATTGTTCGTGCTTGTTCAAATTCCAAGGTTCAGAAAGAGAATAACGCATTCAACTTGTCGTGTCAAAGAGGCAAAGTTAACTTGTTCTTTTTATAGTCACAGTTTCTTAACTTGTTTCAAAACATGAATAATAGGAAATCTATTTTAGTGCGTCAATTCATATACCTATCATGATATTGTGGACCTTTAGCCTTTATAGCATCTCATTTTCCAGTAGAAAATGCCGAGTTTCAATAAATACAACTTGGGGTCACAGCAAAGTTGCAACGAATTTGCATGATAATGCCTTTATGATGAGTCAAGATGAAAAAATGGATAGGAAACCGTAAAAAAGTGCACTCGGTGGGTATAGCAGTGATCATAGATCACACACAACGCTTACAACATGTATCTTTGTTATGTAAATTAACGTGAAGATACATGATAGGAAAATGATTATACTAAGCTGGGGGTCATTGTTAAGTTTGTGGTTACAGACATTACTCTCACATTATTCATATACGTCTATCCAGTAATTATGGAAAAAACGATATTGCGCAATTCCAGTGAACTGACGATTAGATTGAATAAAACACTTCCATTGTTTTCATACCCTAGTATACTTTGAGGTCTCGGTTCATATCGTCCTAGTTCTTTTTCGTTTCATTCCATTTTAGTGTGCTTTTAGTTTCTTTGTGTTTTAAAAATGTTTCACACAATTTGGCTGATATTTCTGGAAATTTTCTTTCCAGACAATAAAAACTTCCCAAGTACCTCTGGTAGCGGTAGTGGAGGTCGATTTTCAGTTACTCCCCCAAAACCTGCTGGACCATTGAAGCTTTTTGGCATTGGAATGTTTGCCCGAGTCTCCTTCTACCCAACACTATTTTATAATGTAGTCATGTCCAGAGTTAGCAGTCGTCACTGGTACGACCGTATTGACCAGAATGTGATATTGGGTGCTCTTCCCTTTCGGAGTATGGTAGATACCTTGAAGAAGAAAGAAAACGTACAAGGGGTCATCTCCATGAACGAAAACTATGAGCTATGGCTATTTTCTCATGATAAAGCTGGATGGGCAAAACATGGGATACAGTTTTTACAACTTCCTACCCGAGACATTTTCGAGGCTCCCTGTCAGTCCAAATTGCGGCAAGGTGTAGAGTTCATCAATGAAATTTGCAGTGGTCCACAGAGTAGCAATGGGACAGTTTATGTTCATTGCAAAGCTGGCAGAACAAGAAGTGCAACCTTGGTTGCCTGCTACTTGATGCAGGTAAAATGAGCTTACGAAAACGGATAGCAGGGTTAATAGTTGGACCGGAAATAACTGGAAAATGGGTTTTATTTGATTGGTTTATTTTAGAAAAACAACTGGACTCCAGTGGAAGCTGTGCAGCACATGTACACATGCAGGAATCACATTCTTCTAGGACCAAAGCAAAAATTTGCTATTCAATCGTTTTATGAAAACCTTCAGAATCAAAGCGATTTGCCAAAACATCAGAGCAGTATGAATAAACGAGGGTCATCAACATCATAGTAAAAATTTTATAAACGTAAAAGTGCTAAAATACAGGTCGGAACGGATAATTAATTTTCAACTCTCGATATTTTTATAATTTATTTCCAACGCATTTATATTGTTATATAAATTAACTACTGCTATTTTTGTGAAGTATCAATTAAATCATATTAAACTGTTACAAACTCGAAACACTATTGTTCCTAAAGTTTAATTCAATTTAATAATCCTATACAAAGTTATACTTAACATTCACTTTATTAGGGCCACTGACTATACAGCCTATGACTAAAAAACTACAAGTGAAAAGAGTTAATCTGTTCAAATCAATGATCATAACTTACTACAACCTCAATTCAGCTAATCTCTAATTACGAAGCATATTAATTTATATAATATGTAGATTCAAAAGTTTATCAAACCTCAATTAAAAATGTAGATAATTTTAATAAAATATACAACATAGTTTCAGGGTTGTTGTTAATTAACGTTTTAGGCACATGGGACAAGTATAAGTGTTAGTAATCAGTAATCAGCCTCCTCATCAGCGTTGATGCGATAAGCGCATTCGTAGAAATATCATATAATTTCTTTAGCATAAACGGTAAAGCGTTTCTAGATTTTGAATAGGATATATCTAGTTTCTGATTTCTCATTATGTACAAAATAAATGACCTATTTAGGAGATACAAAATGCGATATGCCATATTGTTCTTACCCGAAGGATACATATTTTTTGTTTTTGTTTACTATTAACTGCAATTAATATACATCTTACACGTCAGTTCGTATCACAAAAATTACACTTCATAATAGCACAACAACCAGTTTTCGTTGCACAAACCGATAGTAAACAATGAGTTCAGTAGTTAGAATAAGTAGTTATTACAACAAAACTAACATTTACAACAACTTAAAAACTGGAATCAGACTAGCTTAACATACTTGTAATAAGATGGGTTAGGAAGTTAGAAACGAAGAAACCTTCAGATAATCTGTGCTAAACGAACAAACGAAGTCAACATTTTTCTAAAATGGGCCCACACGATTATTGTCAAAAATCAAACAGAGAGGATAGAAAATAAACACAAAGAAACTTTACGCTGCAATATAGAGATCATTTTTTGGGTGACTTGTTTCCACTTGGATTCACTGGCTTAAAGGAATTACCATCGGAATGCAGAAATTCTCTTGGAATCTTAAGTAATCTAGACAAATGTGAGTAAACTACGTCATGAACGCCGTTGTTGATTAATGTCGAAAAGCTCCTCCTCTTCAGACTCATCATCATCTTCTATCTCATCAAGCAAATCCATTTCAGAAGCTTCCACTCGCCCATAGCGTTTCACTACTTTTCTTCTTTTAATTCTGAAACGGAAAGATATCAAAGTTCTAACATGCTCCTAAACTGGAATGCATATGCACAGAAGCTAATATAATTTGAGCAAAAAAATAAAAGGAAACTTACAACGCAAATTTGATGCCCAGATATAAAATTACTATCACAGCAATACCAGCAATCACAATGACTGTTCGTTGAATGGCTTTATCATCAAACTGCCCCGGCCCAGGTCGTTTAGTAGCTACGTTATCACTTTCGTCTTCTTCGCTCAAGCTCTCCTCCTTTGCCGGACTGGTACTGAAATTTGCTGGAGCTACAAATTTCACAAAATACCAAACAAAATCAAATGATACTTTCCTTTCATTGATAACTTTTACTTTAAAACTTGACAACCAAGTAACCTGTTGACTTACTTCGATCCGGAATAACTAGTGTTTTCACTTTCACCTCCTTTTCCGGTGGTGCTGGCGCAGCAGTGGATCCCCCCAGCTTTGAGACATTGGCCTTGTGAACGGCATCCCCTCCAGTAGCAGTCACTGCTGTGGAGGAGGAAACATCCCCATTTTTCACACCTTCTCTCCCATGATCAATCTCTATTCCCACCAGTTTACCTTGATCCCTTTTAGTCCTCTGGAACGACTCCCTTCCTTCAGTCACCCAGACCCCATAATTGACAGGCAAGGGTTCAGCCTTAACAGCTGTGACATAAGCTAGTTCCAAACCCACCAATTCCAACAGCACGACCACTCCAACGAGCAGTGCCATTCGGGTTCCACTCCACCGCATTTTAGTTCCTGCACACCCACAACAGATCCTAATTCTCAACTACTAAAAGTCTACTCTCCAAACCAACTACAATAAAACAACAGCATGCACTACTAAAGTACCAAACTCACATAATTCACTTTAATTTATTCATTAAATCGGAATTTCTGTTGGAATATCGCTGTGCTGATCACCTTCACCCTGGCACACGCTTTTGATGTATGTGCAGCAGTTGAATCCCTGACTCAGTCCAAATTTCCTTCGCAAACTTGCGAAACCACAAAAACCTACGCAGAGAATCCCAATGAGCTGGTGGAAGTGGTAGACATATGGCTTAAGCGTAAAGCAAACTTACGGAAGCATTCACATTAAATGTCTCCAAAGTCAGACATCAATTTAAAATGCCCAATTTACAAATGAAATTATTAAACTAATTAAACTGCTATTTTTACTGTTAGTTGGCCAATTAATTGAGTATCGGAATGTGTGGAGGGTGCCCTAGCTGGTAAAAGTGTACAAGGAGGAAAGTGTTTCAAAACAAAAGCGTATGACGGACACGCATGCATGTTTGCATGTGCTGTTGTGTAGGCTCATCATCTGATTTTGGTGTCGATGCTGTATCTTGCGTCATCTTTACCTACTTCTTCCGAGAAGGGAGTCCAGGAAGTCCGGATTTCCTGAGAATTGGGAATATTATCTTATCTGGAGGATGGAGAACTGAAGGACGTCAGCAGCAGGATGATCCTGACTAGGGAAAGCAAGTGACCTTTGCCTAAGCTGTTGGGAAATTGGGATTGGATAAAGTTGGGGTGGGGTGCTAATTGTGTGAGACGGGTTGGTGGATTGAAGGATTGGACGGGAGAAAATGGGAGGTGACAATAGCATCAAAAGTGATCAGGGGGAGGTGGACATTTGGAGGGACACTCCGGTTCGCTTGCTTGGTAAGATTACGAGTGACGAGTAGCCTGTTTCATTTGATGCTTATAGTAATCATGATTATTTTCTGTGCTTTGCAGGATATGCGAACGAAGTTGGGGAATCTTTCAGGCAGTTAGTTCACGTCAACTGGGTGCGCTTTAGTTATGGCATTGCATTTGCGTACGTGTTGGCCGATACACGTGACAAAACGCTCAAGGTTAAAAGTCAGGTATGTTGTGACAATACAGTTTAATTAATAAGCAAGTTATGATCATGTGACTTGTAGTAATGACGGCACACTATTGTTTTTACTTCCAGGACACGTCAAAGAAAATGATCGCTGCAGCAGATACCGTAACATGGCAAACGTTGGCTTCTGTAGCCATTCCAGGGTACACTATTAATCGAGTTTGCGCCTTATCCATGTTCTTGCTCCAAAAGAGTTCAAAACTAAGCCTTCCAGTAAGAAAATGGACCACAACAGCTATTGGACTTGGATGTATACCCTTCATCGTGCATCCAATTGATAAATTGGTGGATATCCTGATGGATAACACTTTTCGAGTCATGTTTCCTCCAAATCGTTAATAATGCTACACAAGGGCAGGTGTAACATAGTTTAAGTCGAGTCCAACAGTGCTTTAATTGTTACACTATTTTGCTCAAGTCATAACAAACAGAAATTCCCTATTCCACAAAACTGTGTTATTTTATGTAGACCTTTATTCGAAAATCTCATGATACGCAAGACACAACGAATAATAGATTTAAATGACATTTCTGTGAAAAGTTCTCAGGCCCGTTCCGGTTCCATGACTTAAAATTATAATGACAGATATTATTGACTAGTACATTTTGAAGAATTCTTATATGCCTTGTCTCTTTGATGCCACCAATCCATTTGGTGGGATTTTTACACGATGATTCCTAAGGAAGATGGTCAAAGTTACTAGATCTAGGTGCGCTCGACATCGGGATGTTAAAAGGTGAGATTTTAAGAAAGGACACAAGTGCCTCATTCGGTCATATAGTCCATAGTCAATGTGTAGTTAAACGCAAGTAACAAAGTACTTCCAACAAAATTGCAACTATTTGCAATCTTCCTGTGTTCAGGTTATGGTGCAGCAAAATGTTAAAATGTTAATACATCTACATACGTAGTGTGATATTTTAGAACAATAAAAAAGTTTTAGCTCTAGTTGATAAACGAAACTCAATAATGTACGGGTATTAACTCTTACTCCAGTCGTGTAAACGGCAGCTAATGACATTATATGAAGCTCATAAGCTCATCTCATTAATGTGTACGTACATATTATGAACATTGTGTGTAGTCATTAAAAATATATACAGTAGATGAAAAATAAAATTTGAAAAAACTGGACTAATGCTGCCAAAGCATTTATTTATCATTATGGTAAAGAAAATTTAGTGTAACCCACTCTGCAAGGTAATCCTGCAAAATGGGATCATGAAGTTTTAAAAGTAAGACATAACTATCGCATGCAATATTGCACTGGTTCTCACATGCATTAGGTATTTAAGCCAATTTTCCTTAGACATGAGTCGGTAATTTAAACTGCACGTAGAAATTAAAGCTGCATATATCAAAAGTCACGAGCTATACGTTTCCGGAGATTTGTCCGTTTCCCACTTTTCACGGTACTTTTATTCATGAAACACTTGCAGTTTTACTTAAAAAACGGTACGAGTTTCATGACTCATGATGACGTGCTCTATGCTAGTTCAAATGAAACACTAGCAGTAGTGTTACTTGTCCACACGTTAAAAGTGTTTGTGCTTTAACACTTTTAGAAAAAACCATTTAGGTAACATGGTCTTTATGCTTTTACTATGTGAAATCAGTTTCATTTCGCATGTGCATTATTGTGATTGCTTATCATTTCATCATATCATAACTGTTGTAATATGTAACATTTGTCGTTTTTGCATTTAGTTATACTTTTACTCGTAATATTAAACTGCTAAATTCAAATTTACATATACCAGATATTTTGAAATGTCAAACATACAACTATGAATTTCATAGATGACCAATTTTTAGCAAAAACTTTTATCTTAAGTAAGAAATGTAATTTGTAAAATAGCCAAGCAGTCGTAAAGTGCTGAAAGTTTGTAAGTAGCACAGGAGGGCACAAGTAATACATTTCTTACAAAACCACTCTTATACCACCATTATTATGGAAAACTTTTATGAAAACTAGGTAAGTCTAGACCCGAGATTTACGTTATTCTTTGAGAACATAAAAATATACAGCGCAGTGTGATCTTGAACAAGTGAATACTGACCACAGTGGGTAATACCCACTGAGATTGCTTGCTGGACTCACAGAAAATTATTACTCTTGCTTCACACAAAGCTTTTGCTACTATTACTAATACTTGTGAGTAGCTAATGGGATACAGAATTCAACTAAACTTTCTTCTAAAAAGAAAGCGTAAAGCATTCAAAATATATAAAGAAACAACAGCTTGCCACTTGCCCTCATTTCTACTTTGCTGCCCGTCAGTAGCACTACACTGGCGTGCTCACAACAACTTGAGAAAGTCGTTAGGGGGAAAGTTGCATGCTGCAGGCAACTTTCATACGGCAATAATCCAGTGAATATTAGTCGTCATCTTTGAGCACGAAATAGCAGTAGCATTCATCATATTACGATTTCTCCGTTCTTGAAAATTTAACGGTGAGCGTATCGGGGTGCATGCATGAGTTGCTTGCTTCAGCCTGCACATGGAGCTTACCTTAGCCCCATTGTGGAACCAGTGACGTTTTCCATCATCTCACCATGCCATGCAGCGATTCTCAATTCCAGTGGAAAGTGATGCCAAGGCTTTGTCCTGCATTTTTTGTTAGCTTGCATGCTGTGTTTGTTGTGGCATTTTTTCCGCGGAAATATTTCCATAATCTTCTTTTGTATTGACGTCTGCCTGGTAAAGGTGACCATTATGCAGCCACTTTTGCTTTTCAGAAGCCCAGTGAAAGTGTGAAGGTTTGAAAAATTAAGGTCTTTATCTGAAGGAAAACTAAAAATAACTTGTATGCAGTTTACTGTAACTTGTTAGATTACATATAATTTAGCAGCATAACATGGTGATGACAGCATGTGCCGGAAGAAGAATGAATCATTCAGTTCTACGCAGAAAGCCATACTGTAAAACTGTGCTTTAAAAATTCCAGTGAAATCAGTGAAAGTTGGAATAAGTAAAGTGAGTAAGCACTAAAGAGTAAAAACTTTTAACAATGGAAATTTTCCATGTATCAGAGTATGGATAGAAACATTTTGACATAAGAGAAAAATTAATTTGGCTGAACTTTCTTTTTTTAATGAGATTCAAAAGTGTGATTGCGTCGAGAGATTTGAGCACGTTACAGAAGCAGAAGTTGCAGGTTTTAAGTGTTGTTTTTGGTTTGAATGTTTCAGAGAAGCCGGCTAAATGCTGACAACGGGTATATATCCTCAGATTTTTTAAATAGATTATCATTAAATTCATGCTTTTTATGGCTATGAATTTAACTTGTTGTTTTTGGGTTTGGCTCAGGTACACATGAAGGCAGCGTCCTCCTCAGAATGGTACGATACCTCTCCTCATCACGTTCTTCCGCGTATTCATCAACATCCATATACCTCATCAATATCTTCCTCTTCATCACTCCCTCGAGTCCACCATCATCACCATTACCTCCACCCCCCACATCAGGCATCATCAGTCACTGATTCGTCCTCCTCTTCCCATAGACATGTACCTCCCTCCCTTGCCGTTGCCTCTTCCGGGTATTCCTTTTCATCATCAACAGGCACCAGTACTAAAGCCAGCAGTAGTAGCACTGGCACTACTAATACCACAAAGACCTCATATCGCCCATCTCAACATTCTCAACCTCGTCCGCAACGGCAAGTGTCCAAAGTCCTTACTCCAACGATCACTAGCACATCCTCCACTTCCTTTTCTAAATCATTTTCGCGGACCAGTAGCCGAAGTCGTAGTAATAGTACAGACCCAACAGCAACAACTACTACCTCGGATGCAACCACTTCAGAACTTAGCAGCTCCCAACACAACAAAAACCGACCTCCTTACTCATTTTCTTCAGATGCCAACGAACTCAATGGTCGCTTATCATCTTTGCAACAGAGACAGCAGCGCCTTTTTCTTGGAAATTCTCCAGGAGTATCTTTCACAAGTGGTAACAGAGTGCCTTCCACTCCCAACACCAGTTTTCCTCCGATTATATCCGAAACAGAGGCTTCTGAGGATACAGACGTGGTTGTCACGGAGGAAGAAGAAGAGGAGCCTGAGGAGGGTACCGCCGATGACTACTATGATGATGAGGAGGATCAAGTATACCAAACATTCAAACAATCTGTCAGAATGTTAAAACCTTCATCTCTTAAAAGTCCTCCTTTGTACAACACAAGAAGCTTGGAAACTCGACCAGACTCCCCAACCATGTCCCTTCAAAGCGTGGTCACAGAACTTGAGGATGACGAAGAAAATCTTCCCCCAGAAAGTGTGGATGATGAAGCAACTAGTTGTACGGATGAGGAGGAGGATGAGGCCTTGAGTTCCTTTAACAATAGCAGCAGTAGAAGTACTGCTTCAGTAGATTCAATGCTTCGAAATAGATATTTTCGTTCTCCGAGTGTGCCAAAAACCCCGGTGAAAGTGAGAGTGAAAGTGGAGAAAGCAGTGCCTACGTATTTTGATGATAGAGTGAAAGTAACGGTGCAAGTGGAGGATACGGAAACAGAGGTGAGTGATGCAGATGGGTATTCGGAAGATAATGAAGAGGAGGAGGACGAAGAGGAAAGTGCGACGGAATCTGAGGCAACAAGCACGAATACGGCAGAGACTGTCCGGTACCTGAGAAGGGATGCCGCGAGAGATAATGTGATAAGAACCGCAGGTGAAAGCTATGGGGAAAGTAGTGATGGTGAAAGTGGTCAAAGTGGCAGTGATACGGTTTCGGAAGAAAGTGATGAATACGATGATGAGAGGGTTACTCCAAAAACATCTTTCGATGACAAGACTGATTATACCTCCAGACGGACTCCCCTATTTCCACCAATTAATGGTGTGCCTAGCTATAAACGGCGGGACTTACGGGAACTTGGTTCGTTGAATAGTTCTTTCTTTACAAGCAGGTCCCATGCTACTTCCGGTGGCAGAAGCATGGCATTGTATGACACTTCGCAGCAAACAAGTGGTTCCAGTGGGGAAACTAAAACCTCAGAGAGGTCAGAAGTTTCCTTAGATTCATCAAATACAGGGACTTCAAATACCGAATGTACCCACTCTGGAAGTTGCGGAGATAGTACAAGTGGCAGTAGTGGTGTGACCGCCTCCAATTCTGATCTTTCTTCCCGAAGTCATTCAGCACGAAGTAGTTTGATTGGTAGAGCCTCCGCCATTCACAAAATGTACTCAGTGGGTGGCAAGCTCAGAAGTCTTTCAGCTAGGAGACCCCCCTCACTTCATCGTCGACCATCTCCCCTCACTCCACTGACACCCCTCGTACCACAAATTCAACTTTCCTCGGAAAGTACGTCTCCAAGTAGCCACAGAACAGGTGGCTCTAGTGATACCAGTGGCTCCAAACAGTTTCTTCCGGATGCTCACCTTGGTAGTTTAGCTCCGCCTACCATGCTTTCCCATTCACGTAGTTTATCAGCCTCCTCGTCTCGCCGAAGATTTTCTGCCCAGCTACGGCAACTTTCTCTTGGTAACATTCAAGCAATGAATCCTCCATTTCCAAAGAACGCTGCCCATGTAATTGCAGAGAAGGTATTTAAAGGTGAAAGTCTTCCTCCGCTCACTCCCCCTACACCACCTTCCTTGTCATCCTCGTCAACCTTGTCCAAACCACGTCCATTTGTTCGAAATCTCACATATACCGTTTGCAGTCATCCCACAGAAGAAAGTGAAGGCACAACCACAGACTCTAACGGGTTGCCTACATTACCCCCACCTCAGAGTACAGAGCACATTACGCTTCGCCAATTGATCATGAGTGACCGCGCAACATCCTCATCTACTACGGGAGCTTCTGGTAAAAGTGGCAGTCAAGAGTCTCTTCATGAACTCCTTTTCCCCACAAACCTCGTAAAAAAGGGAGACAATGAGGAAAAGGAGAAAGCACCGGAAGGGAATAAAGTTCAGGGACCTCAAGTAAGTTTTGCAAACAAGGTTATAGAACACAGTCTTTCATCCTCTCACACCTTGGAGTCCACCCCAAGTGAACAGACAGGGTCCACGCAGCAGAGTGATTCTGCAACTGAGGAGTCTTCCACAGAGTCCTATGTCTACTGTCATTTGACAGGACGTCGAGTCAAACGATTGACTTCCGACCAAGAAGAAGAACTATTAAATAAGGAGTACCTGACATTCCGGGAATTACAACAGGAAAGCATTGATGAAGAACCAGACACGAGTCAAGAACGCCTCCGACATTTTGCTTTGAGCAAGATTCGAAAGCAAATGGAAATGGAAAGAATACGTTTTCACAGCATGACCGAACAGGAGGACGAGATATTTAGCGATGACTATGACTTTAGCGACGAGGAAGAATCAGGTTCCACCGAAAACAGCAGTGAAGAAGGTGAAAATGAGGACGAAGAAGAAAAAGATGAAGAGGAGGGCAGTGCATCCAAACTAAAACCTCGGGACGAAACTAGTCATATTCCGGTGGCAGCGTCAGAAGCAATTACGACAGAAATTGGACCAGAAGGTGGTGGTGATACAGCGTTAACGGAAACTGGACAGCCAGAAAAGGAAGCTGGAGAAAGTCCATCTCAAGATGGGGAAGTGATTGTAAATCAAGAAGAAGGTGGCACTGGTTCATGGAAAGACGATATGAAGAAAGATTTCGATCAAGACGAACCTATAGAGGAAGCAGAGGAAGAAGAACCTTTATCTCTTTTACCCACACGTATCAACTCGGCAGAGTCTGGGTACCGAGCCATGCCTCCATCGCGGGCAGAATCCAGTCGGGAAAATTCCCTGGATCCGGAAGAAATAGAAAAGGAAAAAGAGCGTATCATGCAACAATGGAAAGATACAGGAGGAGCTGCACCCGCAATAACAACTTCCGTAAATTCCCAATCCTCGCAAATAATAATAGGAGGAGAAGTCATAACCATCAACTATTCAAGACCAAACACCGCATCAGAGTCGAAAACGAAAGATTTTCGCATTCAAAATGGTATAGATCTCACACAGGAATTGCCTGGCGAAGAGAAAAAGATTTCAGCCGTTTGGGAGGAATTCAACCGGGATGAAAGGGAGGGTGGTGCTATGGCTGACTACGAGTTTTCCACCCTGCTCGATGAAATGATCATGGATGTAAACAGCTACAAGCCAAAATTATCCACAACTGGACTAGGAAACAGTAATAATAGCCAGTCTCAGTCTTTGCAAGTGTCAACTCAGGTATGTACAACTTAAAAAATGTGACCTAGATTTGAACGCTATTATTATACTGTATTCTTTTTGGGGGAGTCATTCCAAGGAAGTCAAAGAAAAAAAATGTTTGAAAGCCCGCTTGTTCGTTTTCAGGTCACACGCCACATTATGCCTGTTTCTTCACTTTTCACTTTTTATAGGTTTTCTTCTTCTTAGCAAGCCTATTACACTTATTACACCTTCCTTTCACTTTCACGCAATCTCTCTTGTTCTCCGCCTCATCATCGTCATTCTAACAGGAAAACAAGTGAGGCAGTTGTGGCAGGCAACAAGACTTGCATATTTTTATTTTTTAGTGCAAAGGCAGCACACATGCAATCAGTCAATACGTTACTCCTTTCCAGTCTAATGTGCACCATTTCCTGCCAATTTTCTCGGGCTCTTTACGACCTATCATTTTCTCCCTGCTTTTTTGATTTTTCATATATTACTGCTTGTACAACACCATAAAAATGGTTGTAAAAAGGGGAGAGTGATGTTTGCTCAGCTAAATTAGGCAACGTGCTGAGAGTATAATAAAAAGTAGTAAATAAAAATACTAAACCACACGTTTTGCTCATTTTTCTTCCGTCCGTTTCAATAAAAGATGGAACATAAAAAAGTTACTTGGGTTTTCCTTTTAGTGGTCGGTACAAAGGAACTTGAACATCGAAAATAGTTCATCTAAACATATTTCGGTAATTCAATTCAATTGACAAGTAAAGTAATCTTTAGCAGGTGTGCTACTTAAAGTTGTGGCTATCCAACTGCGCTTTTTGATGAGCTGAAAAAATGAACAAAAAAGTTGTTGTATTGTGCCAGATATGTTTTCGTCCCTAATTGAAAGTTTTATTAACTTTTTAAGCTTGGGGCAACCTGAGACGTAGACTAATTCCATTATCACCTTTTGCCATAGTAACCTTGTCTTGTCAATAAAATCTGCTCATTAGTTTCACGTTTGGCATTTTAAAAAAATCATTGGTAATACAAAAGTCGTCACCTATTATTAATGTTTCGCATTTTATAGAGTGTTGCCAGATTTTCAATGATAAATTCCGTTTTATTATAGTTTGTTTTTCTTTATGCAGAAACACAAAATATATACACAAGATGGAATGAAGATATGATGACCATGCATAAAACTATTTTCTGGTATTGATGGCGATTGCCAAGTAATTTTCGTTCCACGGTCACCCTTTTTTCTCTTTTGGCCATGGTACCAGTTTCCATACAAAAGAAAGCTTCATTCCTTATCCCGTGAGACAAAAAATGTGCATGTTACCTTCATTTTTTTACGATCAAGCTATATAATATGCTGGGGAAATAAAATGAAAAATGAAGTCCAGTTCAGTCCGCTTGCTTTCGTTTTACCCACATTTTATTGTATTTTTTGTTGCTTGTCTTGGTCGTATACCTCGTGTGGTCTGCTTTTGTTGATGATAATATGAAAGCCGACTTGACCTCGTTGCGTGTACCACTAGACATACCATTTGCTTACCTGCTTAGCTTTCTTTGTTTATACGTTAGTGAACCACTTTTGACGTCTCCATCAATCCTTCTTTGGCTTTCCTTTTCTCCGACTTGCTTTTACTTTTTATTTACGTTTCTTTATTCCTAAATCACGGTAGAGTGGACCCCTGCTCTTTGCTCTCTCGATTCACTATGCAAACCAGGCATAAAGTTTGAACATAGGAGAAAGTGGGCCAACGCTACTACTATGCTGTATGGTTTATATTGTGTTTTCTCTTTTTAACTTTTTCTATACTTCTTAACCCTTTGGGAAAGTGGTGCATAATAATACATTAAAAGTTGTAGTGTAAGTATTTATATGTAAATTGGGAATATACGACCTCATTTAGTCGGCCAGGCGCGTTTTGAGTACTACATGCTATGTCACAGTCGCACAGAAAGGAAATTTTCGTGCCAACTTCGGAGAAATGTACGGCAAATATTAATATTAATGACTGAGTAGGCTAATTAATTATTCGGAAAAGCATGAGCACTGAATACTGGAAGATATTTGGCCCATGGGATAAAGCACAATTATGCAGTGATTTAATTTTATTATGCTTTCTCCTACTTGATGCAGGATCAAAAGACTTTTGTAGCAGATTTATGATTCCCCCGTAACAATAAAACTGACAAAAAGCAAAACATAATGATGTTAATGAGGCCGCATTCCCAAGAAATAATTTGTCATTGGTATACTTTAAAACTTAATGTAGGTCACTTCCACATCCTGGGAGCAACCCAAATTCGACCCATCCCGGAAATACAGTACCTTATCGGAGTTGATGTCCTTATTGTCGCATAATTTACGACTGGTGTCATCGGAAACCCTTGAAGATCATATGGCGTCCTTAATTTCTCTCATTTCCAGTGTACTGAGAAAGGTGCGCAAAAATAAGACGGATGATGATTACGTGACCCAGATAGCCTGCTTGAGTGCCATCCGGGTTCTATGCGACCGTTTGCAGGAAATGACCAACAGCCAAAATTTAAAGTATGCGGATTTGTCATGGCTATTTCGAGTGTTGTGCAAGTATAGTTCGGATTCTGACTCAAAGATTCGCCCGGAAGCGAGCTTCTGTCTGGCGAGACTAGTGAAAGTGGCAGGACCTACTTTAGTGGTTCGACCAATTTACTTTATTCTGGTGATGGAGAGTGAAGGGTCGGGAAAAACAAGTACGGGTGCCAAGACAAAAGCAGCAGCAATTGATACATTGACGTATGCAATGCTTACGTTTCCAAAGGAAGATTTCCATAACTTGGAGGAAATTGCTGGATGGGTAAATTCCTGAGTTGATATTTTGTCGCCTTGTGGATGAAGCATATCAATGCAGTAATCATTTTAAACTTCATGTTTTCCAGGTATGTCTGGCCATGTTGAACGAAGAACGTCGTATCCGGCAATCCGCTCTGGAGTGTCTTGCCATAATATCTCAACACTTGGGTGGTCGTGACAAGGCTTTGCCTTTGTTCCATCAGCTATTTTTGAAGGAGGAGCTTGACCACTTTAGCCGCAGTCCCTCTCCAGAATCTCATAAAACATCAAAAACAGGAAAGAGCAGTAAACGAACTGGCAAGGGTAGCGATCCCGTTCCGCTTTCAGTTCACGGAACAGTGCGGCTTCTAACTGGACCTGGGTTTCCCATTGCGCAGCCCATTGACGCAATTACTGCGCGTCTGGATAAGGATGTACTTCCTGTGCCAAGCACCAAAGGCCTAATTGAATACGCTGTAAATGTACCTACAGGCAAGGAACTGGTACTTCTCATGACCCACATGCTAGAAAAGGACGATGACGAGTGGGACTTTTCCTCATCAACTGACAGCTTGGATAGTGGTGCGAGTGCGCATAGCAAACGGAGCTCCGTAACGAGTTTGGGTTTCAGCGATATTGATTGGACCGGAGAAGGGCCTGAAAAGGCAAAGAATAAGGACGAAGGAGATCTTATCACTCCTGACGTGGCATATATTCTCTTGGGCAGAGGAAGAGTGAACAAGAGTGATGTCGTGTTGCTGGACACATACAAGAAGGAGGTGATCCCTGAAATTATTCAAATGCTCAACGAAAAGAATAAACAGGGTAAAGGGAGAAAGAACAAAAGGAGGTGGTGGAAAAATCAGAAGAATAAAAAGAAAAGAAGGAGAAGGGGTAAAGGACAACGCGGAAATAGAGAAGATGGCGAGGGACCGTTGATTCCCACACTTTCTTTTGATGCGGAAGATGATACGTTACCTCCCCATGATGACGATGACGACGACGACTATGGCGAAGGGCCTCATGAAGAAAGTGTAGACGTTTTTGATGACCCCAATAGTCCTGTCGCAGTGGTTGTAGACCCACCCGATGATGATCCATCAAAGTCAACCCAGAAAACAGATACGTAGCACGATATTTCAAGGAAATGTTATTCTGAAGATGCAAATGATTTAGCAAATCATAATCTTTAATCTAGCTTCTTAACCTGCAACCAATAATATCCACGTAAAGATCTCAAAAAATGTATTTAGTATTTAGTACACGTGTGAGTTACCATGCAAATCTGCAACGATTAAAAAAGTTAGTGTGTCAGTTTAAGTCAGTCAAAATCTGTAAGCCTTGAAAGTAGCTAGTATAGGTAGTTCTAAAATACCACGACTTTTAAGCAAACAAGTAATCGTAAATTAGGTTGATAGTTCAGAACAAACATATTAGATAAATTGAAAAATTTATTAGGACTAATGAAAACTTCAACAACAATTTGTAACTAACTCGAATTAATTGTCGTAATGTGTGTAGTTTAAAAAATGGAATACTCAAATCTGAATGGAGACGAATCATGTAAAGAAAATAGGAAGTATGAATATTTTCAGAATAATTAGAAGCATATTATATGTTATCATAATAATGTTAAAATGAAACCGTGTTTTTATGTGATACTATTTTGTATTTAAATGTGGATTTGTAAAACAGATTGAATACGATACCGAGATTGTGAAAAGCTTTAAATAAATGCAGGGAACGAAAGAATGATTTTTTGCGCACCAAGGTTTTTATTATTTTTATTTTTCAAAGGAACATGTTTCCAATGAGATATTTATTTTCGTTGATCAAAAGTGGAAATAATATTAAGCATCTATCCTTGAGCTAAATCTAAAATCAATCCAATGAAAAGAAGTGTAGACAAAGGAACTCCGCGTAATGCTAAGGCGTCTGAACGGGGCGACTCTGATGATTCTGTGGAATCGGTACTTGGATCGGACCCATTAGTGTTCTCCGTGCTACTTCCAGTTACTTCAGGAGGATCATTGGTGATTCCAGTATTACTTCTTGCTGTTGTCGTAGTGGGACATTGGTTGTCTCCGCAACGATTTGTCTGTATTTTGATTTTGTTAAGTAGCACCAAATCACCATGAAATCTGGCCATCATCTCGATTTTGGCGTCCATTACCTAAGTGTTTTTGTTAAACTTGAGTTTTAAGTAAAAGTTTAGGTCATAATGAATGAATCACAATGATTACCTTTTCACTACGCGATTTCCAAACGAATCCTTGCCAACGACCATCATTCTCTAAATCAATTCTCCTGAATTCGCAAGTTGAATTATTGGGGTTTGGCATCCAGGAATAGTCTATGCATTCTTTTCCTACCTGTAAGCGTATTAATGCTAAACCAGTAAGATAAAATTCAACATTTACATAGGTGACATGCTGCTTGTCAGCAGAAAACCTTATCACGGGGTATTCTGAAACCATTGGTTTTTCTCCACTATTGTCACGTAATAATGGTTGATTTGGATCAAAACACGAACTCCACAAACCTTCCGTTTCAGGAAATTGCTCAACCACCGAGTAAAGTATGCTTGCGCAAGTAAAAGTGTCATTTGTGGGGGTAATTGAAACTGAATTGTCATGGTATTCTAGCCAGTTTTTATCCAAGTTCGGTATTTCCCATGTTTTATCATCAACCAAATCATTCTGTGAATCTAAAATCCAGTCTATTGGCATCGAAGTGGTTTCAGCAACTTGAGACGTTGATGAAATTGGTGTAGTTGTTGGAGGACTTTCTTTGCTACTGCCTTCAGTAGCATCATTGGTTGTTGAAATGATTGTTGAACTTGGAACTGTTGTTGTGGGTTCCGAACAATTTTCGTCATAACAAATAGAATAAATTACTTTTACCCAGTCCAACAGCACAAGGTCTCCTAGAGAACTAGTGATCAGTTCCATTCTAAATTCCTTCAGCTGAAATTCATAGACAAGTATGAAAATTAGCAAATTTTAATGGGAATCCCCTATTCATTGAAAACTAATACCGCTTGATCACCGCGAGGTCTCCAAAAGAGCTGTTGCCAACGATCTTCTTGTGGAATTCTCCAAAATTCACAAACTGAGCTCGGATCTGATGAGTTTGAAAAATCTATGCATGTATTTCCTGCATGTAAACGCACAAGTGCAGTATTTGAAAGATGAAGTTTGACCGTGATTGATTTTACACGTTCATTTTCTACGGCATATTTTATCACGGGGTAACTTGAGTCGTCTTGATTTTCTACGTCTTTAGCAACAATTCTCAACGACTGTTCCTGGTGACATGAACTCCACAAACCTTCAACGTCAGGTAACTGCTCAACTACTGAATACAGGATGCCGTCACAAGAGGCTGTGTTATTTGAGGGCTGCACCGAGCTAGAAGCGTCATGATAATCCAGCCATTCTGGAAGCAAGTCGGGTAGTTGCCATCTCTCCACTTTGGAATCCTCTTCTACATTCAGAATTGATTCTAATGGCGGGACCGTTGTTGGTAATGCTGTGGAAGTTGGTACGATCACGGTAGTGCTGGTAGGCGTGGTCTGAGTGGTAGAATCGCTTGACATTGGTGTTGTCATAGCAGATGTGGTATACTCGGGGGGCACAGTTGTCGCAGGTGTGCAGATATCTCCTTCATTGTCACACAGGATTTCCGCGGCTTCGATTTTGTCCACCAGTGCAACATCGTCTTTGAATCGAGTAATCAACTGAATCTGAAATTCGGCTGCCTGAAACTGCACAGTAAAAAATGTAAGGTTCACAGGCTGTCACTTTAAATCTTTAAATCTAATAAATACCATTTGTAACGCGTGTTAGAAGTTATGCTTAGAAACAAATTTCAAGATTTACGTCTTCATCGTCCCCAAATGTGACTTGAACTTGAGTCCATCCCTGTGTAGCATGGTCAACTTCAACATACTCACACGCGGAGAAAGGATCCCTACGTCGTGAATAGTCCAAGCACCTGCTTTCACTACTCGATTTTATTACAGTAAGACGCACTATCGCCGATTCTCTGACCAAAAGCTGGATTCTAACAGCGCGATACGCAATTCCAAAGGATTTCGAAAGCGAAATGACAGGGTGGCAAGGAGATCCTGGCGTATTATAACAGTCTGGAGGCAGTGTAGGATCCTGACAAGCCACCCAAATGCCATTCACTGGTTCCAGTTGATCTATTGTGTCGGAAATTATATATGGACATCTGCTAGCGTCACTAGCCGCTGATATCAAATCGTCAGTGCTCTCGTAATATTCAAACCATTTTTTAATGTCAGTGGTGGAAACAACCCATCCCGACCCTGGCGATACGTCATCCCGGACATCCAATGAAACATAGGCTCCTTCTTCTCGGACTGTCTTCCTTTCTGAAGAAATTTCAGAATCGTTAAAATGTTCGGAGACATCAAGGTTCAAATTTTTACTATAGTTTACTACTAATCTGACACCCGGATGACAACTTGCCACGAATATAAAAGTAGTTACAACAAATGGCACAAGAAATTGCATTTTGGGGTAATGCGAGATATCTTTTGGGAAGGAGTATAAAATGTCGAAGAGACAACTTGAACCACGAATTCCTAATGACTACGTTTTAACATTTCACAATACCTTTTGTCGTTTGTTTGAAAGAATTCTGTTTGGAGTATACTTCCATCTTATCAAAAAGTTCATTTATGCATTATGTTTGATAAGCTGTTTTGAAAACTATAAGCATTTAATTAAAGACTATCACATTTTGCATTTTAATGTTTCTCATTTTGTTCATGGACATGTTAATCGTGGGAGAAAATTGCTAAAGTACACCTGAAACTTGAGACTGGTTAATAAAGTCGAAGTATCTTATCATCGTGGACCTTTGATGGGATCATCAAAAGCAAAATTAAGCCATTTGACAAATTTCTCACGACTTATCGAAAGCATCGTATCTCCATTCCATGCAAAGCAGAATAGGTGATAGGAACAATACAATGCTTCAATGGATGGAGTGGGGAAACGTGCAACAAAACTCAGGTCATAAATAGCAAACGCGGCTGTCGGCTGCCTGCTTCTGCTGTCATATGTGTATGAACACTCTGCTTATTACAAAAGGTGCATGAAAAGGGAAACTAAAAAAGTGTTTTAAATACACTCTGACTCAGCATTATAATTTGAGTTATTAAGAACACGGTTAATGAACAGGGACAGTCCCTTAATTAACATACACCCTTTGAAGAACTGTTGTGAAAACCGCTTTAAATAGTTACAAGAAACAGAAACCCAGGTCAAGGGCTTCCTGTCTCCGGAAACCATGGCGTCATCAACGGCTGTAAATGCGTCTACATTGCTTCCACTAGGTAAGAGTATGAAGGTGGTTTTAATGAGCAGCATTTAAATGTATGTGTTTAGCTAGTTGATTAGTTGAGTATTTATTTATGACATAAATATTTTTGGAAATAGAATTGGTGGACAAATGCATTGGATCCAGGATCCACATCATTATGAAGAATGACAAGGAGATTGTGGGAACTCTGTTGGGATTCGATGACTATGTTAACATGGTTCTGGAGGATGTTACCGAATACGAGCAGACTAGCGAGGGTCGAAGGATTACAAAACTGGAGCAGATTCTCTTGAATGGAAATAATATCACAATGGTAAGGAAGGAACATTTTATGTTACCACAGTTTCATAGTGCAGTTCCAATTTAAGGTAATTTAAGGGATGTATCTTGAAATTGTTTTTATAGCTCGTCCCTGGTGGAGACATGCCGAATGCGTGAGAAGTTCAGATGTTTCTAAAGGTCTATATTTGCATTATAGCTCTACAAATGAATGCTTCTGGTGATAATTGATTAAATGTCTACTTTATACTGGTTACTTTATAAATGGTTTAGCTTCTTTTATAATTTTACATAATTAAATGATATGTAAGTAGATCTCAGGTACTGACATATAATTTGTAGGTTTGATACAACTTGTACCTCTAGTTAAGTTTTCATGAATAAATTTTGGTTGAATATATAATCAGAACTAGATACCAGAAGATTATGTTGAGCATGCAAGTTATCTTAAAATGCACTGGAGATCTATAATTCACTGAAGACTAATATCTTCGTTAAACTGAAAGTTGGAACAAAATATGCCACTTTATACATACGAGTACACATTTTTTAAAAATATAGATTTTTTATTGAGATCATTTTAGTACTGATGAGAACATTTTTTTGTTTAAACATTTTTTTTGCAACATTTAAAATGATTTCTACTAACACTTTTTTTTGTTCGGCAGTCGTTATAGTAACGTTGTAATACTGTGAAATTGACTATAAATATTTTTAAAGAACTTAGAAATTAATTTACTTGCTACTAACAACTTACTCCCTATTTTCATACAATTTCAAAATGCGTGAATTTAAATTAGTGTAAATTATTGTTTTACAATGTTTCTTATCCTATGCTAAACTGTATCTTAATTAAGCTTTTATGAATATCAATCATGGATGGTCGTACTTCTGGATCGGAGTCCCAGGCTTCCTGGTAAAGTTGTACGTATTTAATTAGAGAATTATTTTTGTGAGGATTGTCTGGTTGAACAGGATCATTGTTGTTGTTACCGGGCCGTAAACCCTGTGACACTACCTACAAACCAGAAAATATATTTTTGCGATTAGTCTAATAGCTAGTGAGTCAGTAGTAATATTTTATAGAAATAAGTTTAATGTACGATTTGGATCTCATCATACTCGAAATATCACAGTATGTTCATGTTCATTTTCGTATGGCAACTCTCGCGTTATAATCTGCCACATTGTAATGGCGAAACTGTAGACATCACATTTCTCGGTGGGTCGGGCTCCCTTGAACAATTCAGGCGCAGTGTACGGAACGGTTCCTTCTAGCTACATTCACAAATTACAGCATACATTTTTTATCAATATTCCCAGATAAGTTCAAAGCTAATCTTATATTCTTAATTCTATTAAACTTACTTTTGCATATTTGTAATGCGAAGTGGAAAGATCACTAATTTTCTTTGAGTTTCCAAAGTCCGAAAGCTTGTAGCAGTTACGATGGTCCACTAGAATATTTTGAGGTTTCACATCCAAATGGAGTATCCCATGTCGATGACAGAAAATCAACCCTAAGGCGATTTGCTTGGAAATGTTAACTGCATCAGAGCAATTTATTTGAAAGCTAGGGTCATTCAATCTCGTGAGCAGATTCCCTTTTTGCATCTTTTCCATGATTATCAGCGTTCTGTCCGGTCCCAGTTGTAAAATGTCCAAGGTGCGTGCTACATGATTATGAAAAGGCAAATCCAGTGCGTTCTCCTCTCCAAGAAGAGACGCTTTCTTTTGAGCATTTGTCGTCTTCAGAACTTTTACCGCTACTTCCTTCCCTGAATAAGTATTTACATGAAACTGTTATGGTTGTATCATCATACTGCAATTATCCTCCTTCAATTTTTTATTACCCTGATAATGCCCAGCCACCACAGTTCCAAAGCTACCTTTCCCCAGCACTTCTTCCGGATTCAAGGACAAATTCCATCTCACAGAAACGGACTTCTCCTTCTGACTAGGACTGTAGCTTCCAAATTGCTGGAGCAAGTTGGGTGACAAACCTGACTTCTCTTTCTGAATAGGACTAGAGCCTCCAAATTGCTGGAGAAAGTTGGGTGATAAACCTGACTTGTCCTTCTGACTAGGGCTGGAGCTTCCAAATTGCTGGTGCTGGGGCAAGTTGGGTGATAAAAGTGACTTCTCCTTCTGACTAGGACTGGTGCTTCCAAATTGCTGGAGCAAGTTACCCGGTGATAAAAGTTGACCCCCAATTTGTTGGCATATTTCCAAACTGCGTCTTCGCACCGATCCGCTCGTTAGTGGGGAAAGACACTCTTTTCCCAGGAACGAGGCCATTATGATTTAACCACATAAAAGAAATAACTTTTTATCTTCTACTATCACAAATGACGTTCTCTTCTGTTTCTTTCTAAACTGCTGGGTCAACGTAAGAAATTTTAGTAGTTGTTTCGGAACACGATTTAATGAATAGGCTACACAAATATAATTAGATTGGGAGGAATACGAAAATAAAAGAGAACTATTGACAGGGTAAACATAAACAAAGATGATGTTCTCACTTTCCCCATATCGTAGTATTGTGATGTGAGTGCTTGTGGTAACAGGTAAGCAAGGCAGTGTGCAGCGTGATCCAGTTTGATGAACCAAAAGTTCAAGATTTTAGTTTGTGTTCCAAAAGTCCTATATCACACTATGCAAAGCATTTTGCCTACTAATTTACTTAATGCTTGTATGTCTGCTTTCCTATCGTTTGTCTAAGAAAATGGACGCACATGGAAAATGATTATGAAAGCATTTTTACGGATTTCTACTATGTCCTACATAAAAAAGTAAAATAACTTTCGTTTCATGCATGCATTGCTCATATATATGTCCAAATATGCAAACACTAGTCTGGAGACATAAATTTTGGAGGTGGTAGATTGAGACTCTTTACAAGAACAGAATGTGAAACAAATGACCAAAGTGTCTCTCTCCAAATAACGAATGATACTCTAATTTAAGATACTAGTAATGAGAGTGAACGAAGGTACTATTGGTGATTTCATAGACCGTAAGGAAAGTGTATGGGGAACGCTGACTTATGCAAACATGTCATATTAAATTTGCATGCAAAAACAAATATCGTTGAATCCTCATGGTATAATAGATTCATGCTTGACTGTATAAGACTGAAACAATATTATGTAGCTTTGTATAAGCAAAAATAAGGATTTAGATTTGTCTAATCTAACAACATACCTATGTGTCTTCCGCACGTTCAACGTTTAAGGTTTTCTAAATATGCAAATTAATATATTATTGAAATCAAAACAGCTTTTCAAAGTATTACACTCCGTATTTTTTCATTTCAACAACAGTCTTGTACAAAGAAATACTTTTATTATTTGTTCGAAGTTCTTCTACACATAACCAATTTTAACACTTATTTATACAACAGTTATGTTTGAAATGTTGACTAAGTACGAGATATGCTGTGTGCTTACTGTTGTATCAGGTCATATTGACAAGTTCTTGTTGAAGCCAAGTAGCAGAAAAATTTGTACCTAATTTATTTTTTAAATAATCACCAGTTAATCGATATTATTTAGTTGTATTTTCAGTCACACCTTTTGCAAGCTCTCTAACATATTCTACGTTCAGCTTCTTATATCATAAAATAGGAATAATATTGTTACATGTTAACTACATTAAAATATAAAATAAATCACATCAATAACACTTATTATATCATTAAAAATAAAAAGGAAAACATAAAGTTGAACATGAAACATTATACTAAATGCATGTACAAACAAAGAAGATAAAACAAATTAATAAAAATAAGTTACAGGTTTGCACAAAATGGCAACAAATCAGTCGGCTATTAGGGTTCATCTAAACCAAAAATGATGACAACTCCCATGCTAACTATTTTCTTTTCACGGGGTAAATACAATTGGAGAAAGAGTAATCCCAAAGATCTTATTTCGATTTGTTGGAAGGTCGAAGTGGAGGTCCATCGAGCTAAAGAATTAAAGGAGAAAAATGAAATTAATGTCTATGTACGAACAAATTATTATGTATGATTAAAGTTGCGTGTTCAATTACCGCTTCTAATTCGTTTTCGGTGAAGATTCGTTTGAGCTGCAGACGAATTGGAATCAGAAGAATCAAGAAGAATGGAAAAGCCAAAGAGATTTGTTTCCAAGATTTTACTCCCCAAAGTAAAGCCAGACATGCAATCTGAATAATCGTATACAAATGCATCTTCCAAGTTTTTACACGTCGTACCCACGGTGTTTGTGGATGACTTTCGACAGGAATAAAAAACAGAATAAAACGCTGGTACAGTTGAGACGCGCTCATTGCAGAAATACCCATGTACATAAAAACGCCAAATAGAACAGCCATTGGGGTGAATGCTAGTAGGGGACTCAGCAAAACTGAGCATCCAATCAAAAGACTCACTGCCAAGTTGGTTACTCGTTGTTCTTAAAATAAGAAGAAAAAAAATCATTAATATTCTCAAATCTAAAACATTTTATGTGTATTGAACTTAATTTCATTACCATGAACTTTGACAATCTTTGGCTGTTCTCCAGGTGGATTATTTTTAGAGTAGACTGTTAGGGCCGTTACATGTCCAATAGCTCGGATAGCAGCACAGCACAACCAAGGTGCCCCAATTAATCCAGATCCACAGTTTATCATAGCAATCAGCAAAATGTCAAAATGAAAGCCAGCTCCTTTAACAAGCTTCCGTTCCTTTGAGTTTACGAGCAACTCACAGATTTGCTGACTCATGAAGATCTAAACCACAAAAAAAAATTAGCTTGCATATCTCATCAAACTCTTTAGTCCAAACTGTACACCAAGCTTACCAAAATGAAAAGAAGAACTGCAGGAGCGGCAGCAACGAGTGCAAACTTCATGTCAAATGCTGTGGATATTCCGTACGGGTTTATGAACCACCCTCTGAGTTCTGGACTAGAGGGCTCTAAACCTTTTGGCACCTTAATCTTTTGAGTGTACGTATCGTTTTCAAAATAGTCGAGCGACACCATAGTCAAAATGGCTATTGGCACTCCAAAGTCTCCCAACGCACGTCTTGCCTAAATAACAAACAAAATACATGTTTAAATGTATGTTGTATGTAACATGGTTTCTAAAAATTCTTACTAGTATCAAGTATAGCTTTAATTACCTTTTCTCCAAGAAACACACTGTTTCGAAATTCCTTCAGAAAGTAGCTGATGAAAAACGTGCCCAACATAAGAATAGTACTCAAGAGAGCAGTATTTGGCTGTGCAATCAGTTCCTCAGATTCATCTATCGGTTCCGGAGGAGTATCCAATAACCTATAAGTTTAGACAAACAATTAAGCTGAGTTTTTGTACTATAAAAATTTATTTGTACATTTCATGTAAAACACTTTCTTCGATTGCTTACGGAATTAATGAACCATTTCTGGGAGATAATGCATAAAGCCTTCTAGGAACTTGTGGAGCAGATAACGGATGTAGTTCGTAGATTTCCACAAGATTGTCAATAGACTCAAAAATCAGAAGTAACGCTGTGAGAACTGCGAAGATGTCCTGAGTAAATTTGGTGAACCACTTGACCAGTACACTTCCTTCAACAGCCACTACCAACAAAGTGATAACCAGCAGCCAGATGCTTATCCATGTTCTGAAAGGAAGGAATTCCACATCGTATCTCTTGCAAAACTGAAAGAAATAAAACAAAAAATCAAAACCTTTGTAATGAATAAAATTTACAGTTTGTTAGACGCGTATAATGAATGTATTCTTACGGTGAATAATATCTCATCAAAGACCAAGAGCGGACCAGTAGGACCTATAGGAATGAGTGGTTGCGCTGCAAACAACGAATAAAAGCAACCAGCCAGTGCTGTGGCCGTTAGAGTTTCCGCAGTTCCTATAAGGTTTTTTGTTTTCTCGCCTGCAAAATTACAAAAATGTTAGACTGGTTGTTAACTATTAACTCGGAATTTTACCCTTTGTAAATGTCGTGTGCTTACCCATCAAACCAGCAAACGTGATTACAAATCCAATGGATGCAAAATACATGAAGACTATAGTTGAGAAACATTGGAAGTTGAATGCATCCGTGTAATCCGATTTGTAATATGCATATCTTCGTTTGATATCATTGACCATTCCCCCAAATGGACGCCCTGTTCTTTTAAAGGGACTATTTTCATCTTTTTCATTTCCACTTCCGCCTTTACCTTTAAATGAAAAATGTAAGTAAGCACCATGTTATATATAGGTACCATGTTTTTATGTAGATTCAATCTCATCATTCCAATGAGCTGAATAACTAACCTGGATCTTTAGAGGATTTCATCACCAACCCATTTGTACCATCACAAAATGACTCACTAGACTTTACGAAGGATAATTGTTTTTTCAGTCTTCTCAATCTTATCGATTTACTCTTGGCTTGCAGAATGTGCAACGGCAAAAGTTCATGATTGTCCCAGTCACCCGGGGGCAAAACAATACTGTCGTCCAAAAACTCATTAATACCCGTCAACAGGTTCTTCCTACCCTTTGCCAACATGGCCAGTTCAAAGAAATGCTGAAAGCATCAAATAATCCACAGGTTTACTTTCATGGAACATTTCATTCATAAGTAAGCAGACAGTCAACAGTCATAAATTGAAGGCAACAATATATTACATTCTTCGGCTTACCTTATTTGACATGAGGGCTCCAAACGAGCGACCAATCTCAAGGATATCCATTTCCACATTGGATGGCACAAGCAAAATTGCAAAGAATCTAGTCGGTACTGGAATCTGCAGGAAATAATTATAAAGAAAACTTACACATTTTACTCACATGAGCACACGGTAATTTGCTTATTGTACCACTATAGTAGTTTACCTCTGTGACGTTAAACATGAAAGTCGCCTCCGCAAGTCGAACAAAGAGAAAAATAGGCTTGCGAAGTATGTCAATGTCACCAACCATCACCATTGTCGCCTCTGCTCCGTTTGGAAGGTTCCGTCTCATTGCATCTTTTCTCAATACCCACTGGGAAATGTCTTCCTCCGAAGGACAATACTGCTGATCTCCAGTCGACGTCTTGTTAATTTCGATCTGATGAGATGGGAAAAGGGAATAAAAAAGAAATGCTATAATAAAATGATAATGGATTGATCCGTGCAATCAGGAGATTAAGTTTCCCTGTTTGCATTGAGAAAATTGACGAGGATCTATAATATTTCGGAAAATCCATTACATTAACGAATTCATTGTTTGGCTTGATGTAATTTGCAGAAGCAGTTCGTTGTAGAGATCTGGAGGAGTTGGCCAGGTCGTAGATGTTTTTCTGAAGTGTGCTGTTCCTTCTCACAAGTACACACGGATCTGTGGAAGCAGGCATTTTCCCTTTTCCTTTGTCCTCGTACAAACTCTGGAAGAAAGGCAAACGCACACAATAGACTCACGTTACAAAAAACATGACGCATTTACATTTGAAGGAAAACATATATGACCTCTAAAACTAAATAAAGAACGTAAAAAGGGTGAACAACCTGGAGGCTCACAGCACTTGTGTTGATCCGACGAAGTCCAAACCAGCCTCGTCCAAACTCTTGAACATGTTCATGCTTCAATAAAAGGGCTCTCATCACCATTGGACTTTCCTCAGATCTAATTATCCCCTTGTTTGCCAACTCTTCAACAAGACGATATGCAATTCCTGGCATATCCCTTTCTTCCATGTCGAGCATAACAATAGCTGTAAAAAAGAAATTTGCATAAGGCACACCATTGGGGCAACTTGAGACACATCTCTGAAATCACTTGATAACTTACCATCTCGTTCAATTAACTGTCTTAACTTGATCAAAGAATGAAATGATAGGGACGCAATGTGTGGCCTTCCCCACCTATCCGACCCTTCCTCACGATCCTCCTCATATTTGATCCACCTCGCAGTTTCCCTCCACTCCCGTGTTCCGAGATCCCCACCAGTACCCCCACTTAGCACGTCTAGTTGCACAAACCCGTATGTCTGTAATTCAAGAGATTCCAAAGAATCAGAATCTGAAGACCCAGATAAATGACTCCATGAACTGCTTAGCTTTCTCCATCTATCCTCAACTCGCCCCATATTTCCGCTGCTCTCTTTGTGCAATGGGCTATATGCATTAACTTTCTTTCTAGTTTAGGGCTAAGCTTATCGCAACAAAAGTCAATACTATTATAGCCAGAGAGCCATGGATAATTAGACATGCTGTCTGGGAAAATGTTTTGATGAAACTGAGCAGAAAAATGGTTCTGGCATGCCACAAAAATAAAGTGACCCATCTGCCCTCATGAAAAAATGCTGGAATTTACTAGTATGAAGGAAAACTGAAATAAGGCAAAAGGCTGCAAGGTAGATATATAGGTAGGTAGTCTCTACTCTAGAAATTTTAAATATGAGTTATTTGAGAGTGACCTCTGATTTATCTGTGTTGTCAGTTGCTGGGGTGGACGTGAACTTCTGGTGCTGTTCAAGTAGGCTAATACTCTTTTGGTAAGGTGGTATTTGGGATAATCCATTCCCGTAGTGGTGATGATTCCTCTCCTCAGCAATGCTAGGTAAAAGGGCAACAGTGGCACTTGGCTGCAGTAAGTAATCGCGACCTTCCACTCGGGTGTTTGTATTCTTTGAAGAAAGGGGTGGAGCTCCAGTTGAAGTTGTGGTGTTAGCACCAACACTCGGTGCTGGGGTTGTGCTTGCATTTGTCGCTGCCGCTGGGTTCTCTACTGTGGTAGTTGTACCGGACAAGTTGTTCGGCAATGTAGGATTAGACTGGGTCATTCTACATTCAAACAAACACGTGAAAGCAAATAAATAAAAAATATATACAATGATGCATAGTAAAAACCATCAGTGATCAATCATCTTGTAATAATAACACAAGGAGATAAATAGAGAAAACCAATAAAAACTGGCCTGGACCGTGTCATTTGCAAGATTATATTCATGCATCATAATATCATCAATCATGAATGGAGAAAATGAAACAAATATGCTTCTTCAGGAAATCTCTCTAGGCGTTCCTACATGTTTACTTACACGCAATGATAAAAGTACGTGATTCATCTCACAGAAAAATATAAAAACTGCTTCGTTCTAAATACATACAACATATATATTTCTTTGTTTACGACAAACTGATAAGAGGCTGCAAATGAAGAATCAACAATATCATGTTCCTTGTAGTTTTAATCCCCTGCTTTCATGCTTTTACGAGACATTCAAATGGTTTTGTTTTACTGTGAAAATATCATGTACCTACCTGGATTATTTGTCTTAAATGTGCGGAAAAGGTTCGACCGACACAATAAGGATTTATAAATCTAAGAATCTAAAGTCATACATCTGAACTCTGAAAATTCTTGAAAGCTTGACACAATTAAGAAAAACTGCATTCTCAGAAATCAAGATGATGTTGTTACTAGGTTTTGACACTTCTAGGGTCTATTTAGCTTGGGTTTTTGATTATCCTCGTGCTCGTTACTAGATATTATTATCTTATTTTTACGTTTAGACTCTTCGGGTTTTGCGTAGCATTCAGAAATGCCAACATGAAAAACTACCATAACCTACCCAAGGCATTCTGGTGTGTGACGTGACTGGTAAAACCGATAAAGAAATTGCTACTGTCAATGAAGGGCTTATAATGTAGGTCTCCGCTCTTCAAGAAAGACATGGACCTTGCTTATAAATGTTCACATTCATGCGTGCCTATTGCCTATATAAATGGACTCACGCACTATATGCATGCAACCAAAATTATACTGAAAATATATATAAATGGATGATTCCACAAGAAAAAATTCTGTTTGCCACGGAATATTTCATGAATGAACGTCTTTGTGAGCTTTTCCGTAAAACAATACGTTTATAATACAAAGGGCAAGCAAAGCAATAATACGGAAGTTAGTAAAGGAAGGTTTTTGATTGTTCTTGACTTACTTTTCCAATCTGAGACTCATGTTGTCTTCATCTCCTTCTCCGCCTGAAATCATTGCAATAGGAACATAATTATGAGTAGGACTGATACTAGCAGTTGCTGTGAAGCTGTCCGAAGGTCGCCTTAATAAAGGCACACTTAACCGTCTTCCAAATTTCCTCATTTTCACAGATTTGTCCCAAAACTCAGTACACAAAGAAACCCGAGACAAAAGCGTATCATGAAACGAGCACAAAACCACTCGATTATTATGAATTTGTTAGTTGTGCAGCCAAAGGCTAGCCTTTCCGTTTCCGTCTAACTAATTGACAACGACGCACACGTGTGGAATTAGTTTCCGTTGATGTGTACTCAACGCAGGTTGGAAGCTCACTGTCGGGTAAGCAGTAGTGCAAACAAGGTTTTCATCACTTTTTCTGCAAACTATCCTGACTGCTTTATATCGTCATAAAATAATGTGCAAAAATGTTGCTTGATAATCTATTATGTATGTTCTCTCTTTTTACGCTCTTGACACTTGACACCTTAAAAACAACCTTAAAATGCTGTTTTTCACACTATGCGTTTTCCTCATCAAGCATAAAAATTGTTTGAATCAGCTCATCATGACCACGAAGTAAACCTTTCTCTAAAACTCCAAATATTCACGAAAAAGGAAGGAAGAGAACTGTGCAGGCTAAAGGTTTCGTTTTTAGGTTAACCTTTCTGCGAATGTGCACACTGTGCAAGGTCATTAATAAGTTAGTTTCTGTCATTTAATGAGACAAGATTGGATTTTGCACAATAAGTTTAGGAATGAAAAGGTCATGTTCAATACTTCTACTATATTCAAAGTACTCAAAAAAGTATAAATTTTAATCAATAACGACTTGGTGAACACTACTGGCTGCTTGACATAAAATGAAAACCACTTTATTGTTATCAACCGCCTTTGATTGTGGAGGTGTCAAATTAAAAACAACTTTGTTTGCCAAAGTTTATAAAAACTTCTTGATTTGCTTTCACGTAAAAATCGTTTTCGGTCCACTTTTTGCATGTTTGCAAAAACGATAACCTGTCGAGATAAAATTCGTACTCGAAGAGGTGATAGGAATGCGTGGAACTCACTTGAGTGTGTCCACGTTCAGGAAAGTGTAATAAATTGGAACTGTATTTTTATGAATCGCTTTGCTTTGTTCCTAAACTGTCACGTATTTAGGTAACTGCCAATTCATTAGATTTATGAACCTGTTTTTTGCTTGTCAGGACCTGAAGGCTAAATCATGTTCCAGGGTTATTTCAAATATTTATGACGATTGCAAATATCAACTGGATTTATCTGGCTATTCGTTCTGGTTCGATCAGTCGAAACAAAGATGCCAATTGTTCGAGCTGAAAATAGACTCGTCACTTAACAGACAGAAAGACGTCAAGACAAATGCAAGTGGTATTTTATTGAGATTATTACCCCATTGTTGCAAATATTACAAACTATGTTTGAAACTTTGCACTTTAAAAAAATCACACAAGTTGTGCTGTGCAAGTTTAAAGATACATTTTTTATGTCATACCAATTTAAATTGAATTGGACGAATTTAATTAGATTTGTTAACTTGCATTTAACAAGCTAAAAATAGAGCGAGAAAATAAATCAATTATATGATACTTACCACCAACATGAAATTGTACTCTCTTTGCAGGACTTCCCGATATATCTGCAGGCGCAGATCCCACAAATGAAGGGACTTGGTGAAGGCCTTCTCTTTGATCGACTCGGAGAGAAGGAGAAAAATTTCTGCAAAAGGAAAATAAAATATAATAGAATACTGCGTTCTGCGTATTAATACGCGAAAGGCAAATTAGTTATTAAGTCTGTAAAGAAGCTGTTAAAGTATAAAGCAAAAAATAAATACCAGCCCACAAAATAGAAATTACCTACAATTTAAAATTTTATAGTATGCGACACGCTATCGACTGTTATGCATGGACATGCACTTGCTGTCACATTTTAACCAATGGCAAAAGTCGTTATGGTCAAAGCAGGAGGATGGTGCTGCGACCACATGGAAATAATCTTTATATTATTTATTAGCTACGCGAGTTTGCTTTAGTAGTTGCTTCTTGAATACAAGATTATCGATTATATGCTTGCTAATTAAAAGGTGGGATATAAGTCATGCTCGGAGAGTGAAAGTTACCTCACTTGCATTGATAATATCCAAGACAAAAAGCCAACGAGCTATTTTGTAACCGCAAAAGGTACCTCGATGTTATGATGTGCCAGTAAATAGTCTCATAAAACTTCAGTTAACCATTTAAAACACTAATTAACGCATCTTATGTAAGGTGTAAAAAAGCAAATTGACTTTATGTCTGCCATGGTATATTGCGTAAACAAGCGTCATAGTCATGAACTGAAAATTACACTTTAGAAGAAACCAAACAAGCTGGACAAAGCGATCGGTGTATTTGAAAAGAAAAGCATTATGAAAATGTTTTGGTTATATAACACTATTCCTGTTTTCATCTGGTTCTAATAATAAATTTCTGTATCAAAAACTGATTGAAATGATTTTTCTTGTTAGTGTGCGTGTAATGTTTCACTAAAATCCGTTTTGTTTACTGCTATTTTTATGGTTTTAATATGCTAATTTGCCTGTTTACTTGTCTTGCTCCGTCGTCAGCTTCATAGATATTCTTTTGAAGACATACACCATAACCGATGAGATCATTGTATCGTGCAATAGCCGTGATTTATGCATGACTGCCAATATTCTGACATTAACAAAGTTATAAAATTATGACGTAGATAACTGCACAAAGCTACAGTGAGTTAACTAAATACCTAATATTCATGATTCATGTGTGTTTTATAAACAAACCTTTATATCATTGCTTGCAAGTTAATATTTCTTTGCAAAAAAGCATTCAACATTCAATATGTGGAAGATTTTATACCTTTCGGCCTCGACATAATCACTCGGTGGATCATGAATATCTCCAAACTCAAAAACAGGAGGTGGTGATATGGGGAGATTCGGTACTGGAGTTGGGTCGCTGTCTTCTATCATCAGAAGAATTCCTGCTCCTTGAGAGGTTTGCTACAGGAAAATAAAATAGTTTACTCTGTGTAATTTTGCACGTTATAAAACATTTTTCAATTAACTTAGCAGTGATAAACCTGCAAAAGTAAGCGTAACCTTCTGTGACAAAAGTAACCCATTGTAAAAACATCAATCCTAACTGCAGTATTTTTCCATACATCATCTACTATATCTTGTCCCGTTGCGAATTTATTATTAGTTTTCAATGAGCGTCAATTCTGTTTACGAGTGTCATTTATATTTTTAGAGTTGCAAGAAGTAGCGTTTTACGGACCTGTTTTTCGTTTTCGTATCACTTCTTCTTCTTACATAATTACCTAACCAAGCACTCATCATGTACATGTGCGATTGCAATGGCTATTTTCGTTAATTAAATTTGGGAGATGGCACTAGACCATCATCTCTCACTATCAAGGTTCATGGTTGAATTATGCGTATCACAAAACCCCATCTATTTCAAGAAATGTACGCTTTTTGTACCTCATATATAATACCTACTCGTCTAAATTCCGGATAGAGCCAAAGCTTATGCTAAAATGACACTCACAAACTGGATAAATCACAGCTTGCGTATTTTTCTCATGTTTATTTTTGCCATGGGTGTGCTTAAAATAAAAAGAAAATGACATGGCATGGCACGTCGGGTCATGACAAGCAAATAAGGTCGTGATCTTTTTAGCACCAGAATTGCAAGATACTATTTTTATACTGTTTTTTAAATTAAAATATTAAATGGGGTTAGCCACGTTATTTTGACATGGAATATTGATCTCCTATTCATTTTATTACAACTCAGGTTACAAAGAAATCTGAGCTATCTGCACATTCCCTGATTTTTCCAGTTTTGTTTACGGATGACTGGGCATGATGACGAATAATTTGATCAAGCCTACTTGACTGACGAGCGCTTATTAGGTATTCATGCAAAATGTTCCTTTCTTGTTTAAATATAAAAATATAGTCTGACACACAATATTTGAACCTTAAAGTACATGCATATTATAGTTGTTATCGCTGTTTTCTATGTATCAATGTTTGATTCTGTTCTAACTCTAAACACTAAAAACTGAGTACAAATGAACTTATCAGCCAAGACTTTTCGAGAATAGAATGTATGAGTTTCCTTCACTGCAGTCAAGTTTGCTGTGCTGTAACAATGCAGTTAAATATAATGTTCATCTGCTGTCATCATTTAATGCAAGGTTTGTAATTCACTGATGGCGTGATTGATATTTATATGTATCAAGTGAAACGTTGTTATAAAAATGAAAACATTGATTCATTGCTATTTTTGGATATAATCCTTAAAGCATTCATAAATATATTTTGAAACTGTGGGTGGAACAATTCCTGGTGACTGGTAAACATGCGTGTTTTCAATCTAATCGCATCCTTTTTTACAAAAATATCAAATAACAACTTTTAAGAAAAATTACAACGTAAATTTATTTTGATGAAGTTGTAGTTCTCAGTTGTGATGACTGAATGAAACTGAACTACTTTGTTTTTTATACAAAATATTTGCGAAACTTAGAAATACGTAATAATTCATTTATGAATGAAAAATTCCTACATGCTGTTTGCGGAAATATCTTTTCTGTGTATTACATGAACTGTCAAATGGTGGATTTTTCCATTTTCAAAAAACAAAGCATGACATGAGATAGGACACTTAAAATAAATATAGGATTTCTTAACTTACTGCAAAAGATTCCAGCACATCGTCAATATCTTCAAGGTCTGCTACCCGAGGTGACTCCTCCTCATTTTGGCAAGCTGGCGTTGGTAACTGAGATGGTGTCTCGGCCTCATTATTAAGTGTACACTGATTGTCACTGTTACTTTCTTTAGCTATAATACTAGTTGGCTGATTATCACTGACAGTCTTTTCTTCCTCCATGATTGCCGTTTCAAGAGTTAAACACTATATTTTGTTAAAAATTGTTCATCACGCCACTGGAACAGTCAGTCTTGAGAAGTTTTACATTCTAATAGTATTCGAAATTAGTTGCAACGATATATGATGATGTCAATGACATTTGGCACCGTGCAGATAGAAACATGTCCGTACGACAGAACATCAGTTCTTCGCGTGATGAATAATTGTGATTATCGGTAAGAAAAACTGTAATAAACAAAATTCATGAATGACTGCTTGCTATGTATCGTTCTCTCTATATATGTTACTTGCTTCAATTCAATGAAAGTTTAAATACGCAGCGAAAACAAAACCTGTTTTCACTCATTCAATTATTGAAATGTTTTCTATGCGGAATTGGTTGAAATCCTTATATAGCAAAGGGGATTTTAGGAAAAAAGCGTTACAGTTTGGAAACAAAATTTCCTGGAATTTCAACTTAATTGTACTACACTACATGCACTACATGAAAATGAGGTTTACTTACAGCAACCACTAACTACCAGTTATCTCTTGAGAAGCGTTTTAGAATGAAAAGCTGGTATATGACTGCCATTGAATGTTATATGTACAAAACGTTTTATTTTTATTTTTACAAATTCCAGCGTACGTATATGAGAGCAGGGTGCAGGAGTACAGGGAATTATTCAGCTAAAATTGGACAGGTGTGTGCGTAAGAGTGCATAATACAGGTATCCCTTTGTTTTCTTTGTTCTGGAAATCCCAGTGCAGCCCTGAAGGAACAAAGAACAAAACTCAACCTGGTGACAACAGGAGACGAGAAAGCAATTTAGGGATAACTCGGTAAAACGTTTTACAACTAGTGGAACGTTGAGAGAAGAAAACCTTTGGGGATTCATAAAAAAGAGTCGACAAACATTTGTACAAATTCGTTTATTTATAAAACTAGTTGTTTACCAAAGCTAAAAATCACGCATTCAGCATCTGCCGCTTAATGCTTACGCAAAAGTACATCTCAGGTGTACGATAATGTGCACAAAGGTACTAATCTAATCTAAAAATCTGTTTTTAAAACCCAGTCACCTTCTTAAGACCGTCAAAGAGAACGCCTTGCAAACGTGTCTTCATCTAATTCTAACCTCAAGGCTTGCACACACCTGCATCATACATACCTGTACCTACATGTATAAGGTTTATTTGGCTTCTCTTACGCTAGCTTGAAATTCACTTGAAAGGGCTCTTTTATTTTCAAACTAGAGCACCAGCACCATATATTTTAACATTTTGCTATCAAAAGAATATTGTGGGAGACATGCTTTTATCATTCACTTCACACTCCCGAAAAGCCTTGCGAAAGCAGAAAAGGGGACTATGCTTTGAAGCTTTCAGCATCATTTTCTATTCCAAAGACAATTAAATTAAAGCTATACAGAACTGAAGCCGAAAATGTCACGCGTATATTTACACTGCATATTGTTATACTTTCACAATCTATAAGTCTCCTTTATAAAAAGTTACATACTTACAGTACATAATACATTAATCAATATTTACTCAGGCTTTCAACAACAAATCCGAGGGAAACCCAGCTAAAGTGTAGGTCAGAAGCTATTACCGTTGGTTGCTTTCTTAATTAATGAAAACCAATTTTTTGATGTGATACTTTGTAATAATGACAAGAACTACGTTTACTTGCTTCTTTTCTACATAAAGTTAAAACAAACAAGAGCAGGTCAAATGTTCAATTTTATGTACCCGGCCTACATTATTATAAAACTCTCGTGTCAAATGTAAACATGAAAGAAAGAAATGAAAAGAAAATAATAATGTTTACCGTAAATGGTGGCGACGCACTGGCTGGAACATCATTTTAGACTCATACAAGTGCACTTTACAATGCTACCTTTCAAGACACGGTGTTCGATCAAACTTGATCAAAGGTTGACTCAGAAAGCAAATAAATTATGTTTACAATAGATCAAGAAGAAACTAGATTTCGTTGCACCCACGCTTACTCAAAAACTTTAATCATTTCCTTTAGTCAATTGCACTGGAAAAAAGTATTCTCATTGATTTCTTTCTCTGGTAGAATGGATGACTGAGATTGAAAGATCTCTATATAAGCTCTTCTACCGAACTGAATAAGATTGAATTGAAAGCTATACAGAATTAGCTACAAGATACATACATCACTTGCAACTTGATGTTTTTATTAAGTTTCAACTGCTGATGATGAGCATAATACAATTGGGCATTACAAAACTGAATTACAATGGATAGATAGATCAGTTTAATATGTGTTATGGGCATAAAAGTGTGAAAAACAAAATACCATAATATTATATCATTACAATGTAAGTGCTTAACAAATAAAACCTATAAAACCAAAAGCATTATAATGCCCTACTATGCGTGAGATCTGAAGTGTGGAAGCTGAGGGAATGAAACCAATCGAATTGAGCATGAGTGACACAAAAATAGCTGATAACGACAAATGATAAAACACCAGTCAAGCAAAATGCCAATACACAGCCTAGTATGATCCATGAATGAATTGTCTAAATCAGCATGATAGTAATAAGCAAGTTATATCCCGATATTCCCTTGTCAAACTTTTTATTTTTTCGGCTTTTGGAAGCGTATAGTTTTTATTGAACAATAAGAAACTGCAGCGATAAAATTTAAATAGATATAGGTTTTCGCTTAAATTTTAGTGACAGCAAGTGCATGGAATGCAAGATTTGTTTGTCCGTACTATTCTTCATTAATTAAACTGGGGTAATATGAACAATAAAATGGTAAAACCCAAAAATCGATATAACTGATAAATTGTAGTTATATAGCAGTCTGTAATGTTTAAAGTATAGATTAAGTAAACACTCAAATGATTTTTCTGTGTTTTGGTGTTGTAAACAAATCGATAAAAATACCGCTAAGGCACTACGCAATTTTGGCAATATAGTGTCATACAAAAGAGGAAAATCAGTGAACATTATTTGAAAATTATTCCAATTGATGTTGTGACATCAGCGCATTCCAATTGAATGAAATGGTCCAATTAGTTTGCTTTACACATTCCGTGTTGTTTGTTTTTTTAAAAACCTTGATGGGTGAATGAAGAGCGTCAATCAGTCTGATGAAATGAAAGTCAAAGAGTCAAGTTTAGTTTTTAAAGCAAGTGACCATGCACAGTTCAGCGAAATATTTATAATGACACATAGAAGAACATTTAATAGCTCTGTTTTACATAATCGGCCTTGATTAATTAATTCTGGAATTTTCCATTGCATGACATTTTCAGTCGCAGTCACAGAAAGACCTACGAAAGTAATAAAAATAGGTTTGGGCAGTAATCAAAGAATGAAGTCAAAAGTACCAGAAAGAATTTTTGGCAAGCAAAGAATAGCAAAATGTTTCATGCAATTTTAATTACTGCACACGTGAAAACTTGGCTAAAGATTCATGAAACATCGAATGTTCTATTGTATAGAGATGTGACTATTTTCACGTACTACTCGAGTTCGTGCATCATATCACTCACAATTTCATTGCATAATTTGGTTTGGATCAAGCTCCTAAACTAAATGCATGCATACTAAAGCGTGCATAAAAACTAAATCTGACTTATCCCTTCACACAGATTTGCATGCTAGACTATCGAATACCATGAAGGGTACAAACCAGTTTATCGAAACTTGGCTAGGCTATGATTAGTGGTTTATTTACACAAGTTGCAAGTAGTACCTATACTAAAAAAAGATTATTACGCAAATGCCAACAAAAATCTACTCACCTGAGCTGTTGACTGAGGATTGAGGAAATAAGTTAGATGGTCGGTTGTTCACATGATCCCAAAATCACTGACTGAGATTCTATTCTATGTATAATATGCTTTTCATGGACCGAGAAATTCACGTCAGAATCACGTACTGGACTTAACGTAGAGGTTTAGTTTCACTGTTTTCAGCCTCACCTTAGACAACTGGATGGTCTGGTAATTAACTAGCGCAAGCAAGTCAAAATTGGCTTTTGTGGTGTATCCTGCTACTGTAAGTCAAGTGCACAAACTCCCTACAAATTATACCCGGATCTCGGTTTATGCTCGACCTCGGATAACAACAGATAAAGGTTATAATTTGAAATTTTAGCCTGTCCCTGATTTTGCCCGGGTTAAAACTGTTTTAGTATGTATTCAGAACAAAGCGTATGTTATGTGCCATCTTTAAATGTATTTTCTCATTTACTTAGTTAAATTTACGTTATAAAAATTCAAACAATAATGTCTCGAAAATTATAAAATATTGAACCAAATGCACCAGAATTTTCTGCAATTTCCCTATAATACTTTTTAGAAAAATCACAAGTTTGCATGTTTGCCCTGCTCCGGTGAATAGCAGGTCTCAAATTATAGCCCGATCCGTGATGTGAAATCTAGCTCCGGGTTATAAACCTAGTATAAATAATTACGGCATATTGTGTGACATTAGAAACTGAGTAGAATCAATGAATACGCCATATAATTTTACTTTATTTCCCTCAACATACAACCTTGTCACGTTTTCAGAGTTACCTTATACTTACTTTTACTTTTTCTAAATAATATCCTCAACCTCTTATCTAGCAAAAATAAATCTGTTTGGAAAAGGCAATATTTTATTTGTCAGGATAGAATCTTCGGTTTCCCGGAAAATCTAGGCATACTCTCCGAAAAGTAAAAAATTAATCATCACTCTGCAGAAAAATGATTTTTTCCGGGAAATGAATTATTTCTGTCATTTTATTCAAATTTAAGGTTCTTCTTACAATACAGCCAATACGTTTAATGCACTACTACACTCCTTTGGACTACCTGGTCTTTTTTATTACCTAATTCCCTCGCTTCAGAAGGCATTTGGAATTTATTTTTTATGATAGCGAGAGCGACAACATGCATGGAAAAATAAGACTTCAAAAATTAGTACAAGTACTGAATGATTTTTTAAAAATTCATACACTAAAGCCACAGAGTTTCTAAAAAGCTCGCAACTCCATTTGGCAGAGATTTTTTTCAATCTAGCACTGCAACTGCAGCTATTTGCGCATTAGTTTATTAGTTAATCGTTTTACAAGTTTTAAGAAGCACTAGCGTCCGTTGTTCTTTAATTCAATTCTTCAACTCAATTCTTCAATGAAATATCTTTCCACTTTAATTGCTCTTTTTAATTTAATCACTTGCAGTGAGCACTACACGCTCGAAACGTAAGTACAAAGTAATAATCTTGTTCTACTACTACTTGTGCTAATTATGACATCTAGTCACAGACTGAAGGACTGAAAGCTGTTGTTTTCTTCAAGCATGTCCCTACAAAGTTGTTTTGCTCAACAAAATTTGCATCCTATGCTTGGTATGCTAATGACTGTTAAATTTAAGTTAGATGGTAGAAATAATACATTTCCCGGAAAAAATCATTTTTCTGCAGAGTGATGATTAATTTTTGACTTTTCGGAGAGCATGCCCAGATTTTGGGAGAGTCTGCAAAAATCTAATTAAAGGTTAAGCGGCTGCGGCAGTGACTAAAAATGTCTTGTTGCTTCCCAAATTACATACATGCCCAGATTTTCCGGGAAACCGAAGATTCTATCCGGCAGAGAAATTACATGCCTTTGGAAAATAAAGCCATGCGTTCACATTCTCTTTCTATGTCTTGTACTATTCGACACTACACCATAAAGCCAGTCTGAGGAAAAATGCAATCAATTATGGGATATGATATGATGACAATTCTCTTGTGTCACTTACCCCCTTCCTTTTGCTTTTATATGCGTACGTCGGTATAAGCACCCAGTCGCTTTCTATCTTCCGTGAACATACTAATACCAAACACTGGAAGTGTTCTTGTTCTCAACACAAGCCTAACCTTCCAGACACAAAATTTCATATTTTACAACTGAATTTCCTGATGAAATTTCTGTACAACTCATAACGTGATATAATTTGAAACATTCTGGTACTACCAAACTCCCTACTCACAGTGAAAGAAGCCTTTCACTCTTTTAGCTCAGATTACGCACAAACAATTACTGAAATTTCGGAGATTTTACACAGGTTCCTTTTAATGCAAAAAATTATTGCGTTACATGATATGATAACGAAACGAACTCTAGTTTCTAGCATGACTCAACAGCAAACACTAAAAGCACACAGAGACCAAGCAGCGAAGCAACCCACATAAAGTCCACTGCGTTCCGTATATACTCACCATCATCACCATGAACAAGATGAATCACTAGTAGTCGAGCGTGAGGAAAACCGATGGGTAAACATATACGATGAAGGGAAATTCGCGAACAAAAAACTGTTGGAAACTTGGAGCTTGTTACTAACTCCGTTTTGTTCCATCCAACTTTCCCAACAAGCTTCTAAAAAGTGTTCTACAGAAACACTTAGCAAGATCTCCCTTTTACTCCCTCCATGCAGTGAACAAGAACAAGCACGTGCACAGCGTCTGCAACCTCAGATAGGTTTCTAAGTTTCTGTTGTTGCCTTATCTATTTCTGCAAGTTTTCTAAATGCATATTATGTACTCTGACTTGGTTTGGTTTAGTTGGTTGTACCATGCAAGCACGGAAAATGTCTTACTGGTAAGGTTTTGGTAGTCTCATCATGTTCCAAAGGTTGGATAGCAAGGGAAGCAGATGATTCTTGCTGTTTCTGTTTGTTGGCTTTTGGCTCATTGACAAAAAACGTCCAACACTGATATAGTGTCCATCAATTTGATGATGCACTTTTTTACTTCAAGTAACAGAAAAGTGGTCGAAAGAAAGCCTAGAAATAATATTATGATGATGATCCTAACACATTTATGTTGGATATATGCTGCATAACAAAAAATAAGTTTGGAAAGTTCAACATTTAAACATTCGCAATTCTTTTATATTTTTGTTGAATAAAAACCGACAATCTGAAAACATTGATAATATGGGGCAATGTTTATGAAGATATAATTTTGTATATAATTCATGGACACGAGAAATACGTTGCGTGTGGAATAACTTTTTGTCTTCAACTAGCACAAATGACATTCTGTTTCGTTCTAAACTATTAGGTCAACGTAGGAAATTCTCGTCGTAGTTGTTTTAGTACACGATTTAATGTTTAGGCTACACAAAACACAAATATAATTAGGTTGGGAGGATAAAAAAATAATGAGAACTATTGGCAGGGTAAACATAAACAAAAAGATGATGCTGTCATTTCCCCATATCGTAGTATCGTGGTGTGCGTGGTCGGTAAGCTAGAGAGTGCAATTTCAACCAGTTTGATGAACCAAAAGCGTAGTAAATTTGTGTTCCAAAGTCCAACATCGCACTATGCAAAGCTTTTTGCCCACTAATTTACATAATGCACTTACGTCTGCTTTCCTTCGTTTTTCTGAGGTTGCAAAAACGACACACATGGAAAATGATTATGAAAGCATAGCATTTTACGGATTTAATGGTTGGACATAAAAATGTAATAACTTTCGTTTCATGCATGCATGGCTCATATTTTATGGCCAAATATGTAAACACTAGTCTGGAGACTTTATAAATCTTAAGGAGGATGGTTGAGACGCTTTCGAAGAATTAAGTGTGAAAGAATGCACAAAATAAGCGTTTCCTTCAAATAAACCCTGGTAAGGTGGAAGCAAGGTTCACGCTGATTGGGTTACACAAGATTATATATAATTGCCCTTGATAAACTTTCATTATACTGGGTTACCTTTACTGGCTAGTGGGTACCTGCGGTTACCTTTAACCTTAAATGCATAAGAGTAGCATTAAATGCATGAGGGTAATCTTATTTGCATCTAAGTAACCGTAATTGCATTAGGGTAACCATAATTGTTTCTGGGTAATCTTAATTGCATGAAGATAACCTTGGTTGCATCTAGGTAACCTTAAATGCATCTCAGAAACGCATCTGGGTAACCTTAAATGCGTCTTGGTAACCTTAAATGCATCTGGGTAACCCTACTTGCATCTACGTAACCTTAAATGCATCTCAGTAATCTTAAATGCATTTGGGTACTCTTAATTGCATCTGGGTAACCTTAAATGCATCTCAGTAATCTTAAATGCATTTGGGTACTCTTAATTGCATCTGGGTAACCTTAAATGCATCTCAGTAATCTTAAATGCATCTGGGTAACCTTAAATGCATCTGGCTAACCTTAAATGCATATGGGTAACTTTAAATGTATGAGGGTAATCTTATTTGCATCTGGGTAACCTTAATTGCATCTGGGTAACCTTAATTGCATCTGGGTAACCTTAATTGCATCTGGGTAACCTTAATTGCATCTGGGTAATCTTTATTGCATGAAGATAACCTTGGTTGCATCTAGGTAACCTTAAATGCATCTGGGTAACCTTAAATGCATCTCAGTAATCTTAAATGCATCTGGGTAACCTTAAATGCACCTTGGTAACCTTAAATGCATCTGGGTAACCCTACTTGCATCTACGTAACCTTAAATGCATCTGGGTAACCTTAAATGCACGTGGGTACTCTTAATTGCATATGGGTAACATTAATTGCATGTGGGTAACCTTAATTGCACGTGGGTAACCTTAATTGCATATGGGTAACCTTAATTGCATATGGGTAACCTTAATTGCATCTGGGTAACCTTAAATGCATCTGGGTAACCTTAATTGCATCTGGGTAACCTTAATTGCATCTGGGTAACCTTAAATGCATCTGGGTAACCTTAAATGCATCTGGGTAACCTTAATTGCATCTGGGTAACCTTAATTGCATCTGGGTAACCTTAAATGCATCTGGGTAACCTTAATTGCATCTGGGTAACCTTAAATGCATCTGCGTAACCTTAAATGCATCTGGGTAACCTTAATTGCTTCTTGGTAATCTTCATTGCATCTGGGTAACTTTAAGTGCATATGGATAAACTTAAATACATCTGGGTAACCTTAAATGCATCTGGGTAACCTTAATTGCATGTGGGTAACCTTAATTGCACGTGGGTAACCTTAATTGCATGTGGGTACTCTTAATTGCATCTACGTAACCTTAAATGCATCTCAGTAATCTTAAATGCATGTGGGTACTCTTAATTGCATCTTGATAACTTTAAATGCATCTGGGTAACTTTAAATGCATATGGGTAACCTTAAATGCATCTTGGTAATCTTAATTGCATCTTGGTAATCTTAAATGCATCTTGGTAACCTTAATTGCATCTTGGTAATCTTAAATGCATCTTGGTAACCTTAATTGCATCTTGGTAACCTTAATTGCATCTTGGTAACCTTAAATGCATCTTGGTAACCTTAATTGCATCTTGGTAATCTTAAATGCATCTTGGTAACCTTAATTGCATCTTGGTAACCTTAAAAGCATCTGGGTAACCTTAATTGCATCTTGGTAATCTTAAATGCATCTGGGTAACCTTAAATGCATCTGGGTAACCTTAAATGCATCTGGGTAACCTTAATTGCATCTGGGTAACCTTAAATGCATCTGGGTAACCTTAATTGCATCTGGGTAACCTTAAATGCATCTGGGTAACCTTAATTGCATCTGGGTAACCTTAATTGCATCTGGGTAACCTTAATTGCATCTGGGTAACCTTAATTGCATCTGGGTAACCTTAATTGCATCTGGGTAACCTTAAATGCATCTGGGTAACCTTAATTGCATCTTGGTAACCTTAATTGCATCTGGGTAACCTTAATTGCATCTGGGTAACCTTAATTGCATCTGGGTAACCTTAATTGCATCTGGGTAACCTTAATTGCATCTGGGTAACCTTAATTGCATCTGGGTAACCTTAATTGCATGTGGGTAACCTTAATTGCATGTGGGTAACCTTAATTGCATCTTGGTAACCTTAAATGCATCTGGGTAACCTTAATTGCATCTGGGTAACCTTAATTGCATCTGGGTAACCTTAATTGCATCTTGGTAACCTTAAATGCATCTTGGTAACCTTAAATGCATCTGGGTAACCTTAAATGCATCTGGGTAACCTTAAATGCATGTGGTAACCTTAAATGCATCTGGGTAACCTTAAATGCATCTGGGTAACCTTAAATGCATCTGGGTAACCTTAAATGCATCTGGGTAACCTTAAATGCATCTGGGTAACCTTAATTGCATCTGGGTAACCTTAAATGCATCTGGGTAACCTTAATTGCATCTGGGTAACCTTAAATGCATCTGGGTAACCTTAATTGCATCTGGGTAACCTTAAATGCATCTGGGTAACCTTAATTGCATCTGGGTAACCTTAAATGCATCTGGGTAACCTTAATTGCATCTGGGTAACCTTAAATGCATCTGGGTAACCTTAATTGCATCTGGGTAACCTTAAATGCATCTGGGTAACCTTAATTGCATCTGGGTAACCTTAAATGCATCTGGGTAACCTTAAATGCATCTGGGTAACCTTAATTGCATCTGGGTAACCTTAATTGCATCTGGGTAACCTTAAATGCATCTGGGTAACCTTAAATGCATCTGGGTAACCTTAATTGCATCTTGGTAATCTTAATTGCATCTGGGTAACCTTAAATGCATCTGGGTAACCTTAAATGCATCTGGGTAACCTTAAATGCATATGGGTAACCTTAAATGCATCTGGGTAACCTTAAATGCATCTGGGTAACCTTAAATGCATCTGGGTAACCTTAAATGCATCTGGGTAACCTTAAATGCATCTGGGTAACCTTAAATGCATCTGGGTAACCTTAAATGCATCTGGGTAACCTTAAATGCATCTGGGTAACCTTAATTGCATCTGGGTAACCTTAAATGCATCTGGGTAACCTTAATTGCATCTGGGTAACCTTAATTGCATCTGGGTAACCTTAAATGCATCTGGGTAACCTTAATTGCATCTTGGTAACCTTAATAGCATCTGAGTAACCTTATTCGCATGTGGGTAACCTTTATTGCATGTGGGTAATCTTAATTGCACGTGGGTAACCTTAAATGCATCTGGGTAACCTTAATTCATAATTGCATCTGGATTCTGGATACCCACTTGTATGTATGTAGTCCAAGGGGACTCAAATATAAAGAATCTACCATGGTAGATTCTTTAAATTTGAGTCCCCTTGATGTAGTCTCTGTAGGTCCTCTTTACACGTCAGGCTAAATGGAAAAAGTATCTTTTAGGTACATTTCGGTTATTGAAATGACCTGAAATCCTGAAAATCAATAGGGATCGTTGTATGACTTGTAGCAACCGACATCAGAATCGAAATCGGTTAAACCGTTGAGGAGTTATCATGCTTACGGAGGGATGAACGGGCAGACACATCAAGACGATAGGAGTAAATATTTGCATTCGTGAACCTTACTAATGGGTGATGGTGATACTCTATTATGATGGTTTTAAGATAATGGTGAGCCAAGGTATTCCATTCCTAAGGTATTGGTTAGTCATAAGCTGATTTGTGAACAAACATGTCATGTGAAATTTGCATATGAAAACAAATTAGGTTCATGCCTGAATGTATATTCTTTACGTGCCCTGTATTATTCAAAGATATGAAAAGAAACTACGTAGTAAATAAGATGAGATGAGGGGAAACATGAGAATAAAACAGTTTTTCAAAGTATATAGTAGCTTTTATTCTTGGGTTTTTAATTGTTATATAAATTGTTGGTTCCTCCCAGTTAGAAGCAATTATTGTATAATACAATTTGTATTTCATATTCTGGTATAGAATATTGCAGACAATCGATATCACTCATCATTCTCAGAAACTATATTTGCTAGATTTTTCTGTGTCAATGTCTGAACTCAGATTTTGGACGGTTCTTTCTTCCCCCAATCACGGCAGATTTCCTTCCAGTTGTGCTGCCACTACCCCCTGAAATCATTGCAGCTTTAAAAGCTGCATCCCATTGAGCATCAATGGAGGGACTGCTAACTGACTCGTCATCGTCATTTTCCTCATCTTCGCTCATTTCCTTTTCCCATTCTTCCCTGGCCTGCTTCTCCTGCTCGTACTGAGCCCGGAATCTGTCAAATATACTTCTTGCTGCGGTGTCACCATTGTTTGACCGACCATCATCCTCTTCATCAAACTCTTCTTCCTCGTCATCATCCTCATCATCTTCGTCTTCCTCGTACTCTTCATCTTGGTCATCGTGGCCTATCAAAAAAAGAATGTAAGAAATAATTATGTATTTTGTGGAATTGCATTAATATCAACAATCAGCATTCTCGTGAATTCTCTTCTTGTAAAAACATACCATTTCCAAAATTGCGAAAATCATGAGCCGATGCATCACCTTGCCCCAAAATTGAATCAAAGGATCCATCACCTTCTGTCCGTTCAGTCATATCAATCCAAGCCTCGTTGTGCAGGGTAAACCTTTTCTCCTTCAACTTTTCAATCCACTCCTTGTCACACTCCCCAAACAGGTCAAGGATTGCCTCACATATCTGCTGCGACCTTCCATTCCCATGTCTGTGGTCATTCAAAATTTCCAGAATGATTTTCGGGATCCTTGTCTTCTCTTGAATGTACCTTCTACTTTCTTGATGACAACAAAAGCGGAAAAACACGTAAAGAATTTGGTGCTTCAGTTGATTTTGCTGTGCAGTAGAATGGGCAAATACTGTCCCATTTGTCACCAGAATTTTTATCAAAAGTTCCAAAATGCCTTCTTCTATAAGCAAATCTGAAGCATCCTCGTCTCCCGCACATGTTCCAATCAATACAATAACCTCTAAAGTCATTAATGCTCTAGCAGTTTCCCTGCTTTTCTGACCCCGTGTTTGTGCAGTTCCTGACTTGGGAGCACTTGCCATGGTCAATGATCTCATGAGTATAGACTGAATCCAAGGAATGAGCCCAAACTCACTAAGAAGTTTGCAGTAGTCAATATTTGGTAAATCTAAGTTGCTCAACGTGCCTGTGCACTCCATTATAAATTCTGAGGATGCAGCTTCTGCAATGGCCCTTGCCAAATCGCAGGTGAAATCTCTAAATCCCGGTTTTGTGCTGGGGTGCTCGGATATATTTCGTACAATTTTCATTACAAGTGGATCCTCATTTTCAAATGCTTGCTGGAGCAATTTCACCAGTCCATCTTGCTCGCACATTACCACTGCTGCGCGTTTGTTTTTGGACAGGTTAATAGCTATCCCTGCGACTTCAAGATTTGAAGCTAACTTATCGCGATTTTCAGAAAGGAGACGGAGAACCACAGGTACAATTTTCAGGGCAGCCAATTTAGGTCGTATTCTTCTGTCCATGGACATCTGGTACAGAATTTTTCGGGTGTTATGCTCTAGGACGGGATCATTTAGAAAGGATGCTACCTTGGGCAACATTTCCAACTTGACTAGTTTATGGCGCATGCGAGTGTCAAAGCACAAGTTGAATAGAAGCCCCAAGCATAAATCTGTGATTTGCTTGGGCACGGACGCATTTAAAAGCTCGGTGATATTTTCAATGATTTTGAGCTGGCTCAGTTGTGTTTTAGCTTGAGCAAAAAGGGACAAGTTTTTGAGAAAAGTGAGGACAACGCTCAAAAGGTCGAGATTCTTTCGCTCCAGGGTGCTGACAAGCATGGGAACAATACCACGTCCCAAAATCTCCCGGTGGAGAAACTTATTTTCGGACATGTGTAGTAATATGTCAAAGGCGACACTGAGCAATGTATCCTGCTTTCGGGTCAGCTCGCCAAACTTTTGCTTCATTTTTTCAAAGTCGGAACGAAACTTGCTGACACTGGGCTCCATCTCGGTGACTTCCTGTCGGCGTGCCACTTCAAGTGTCCACTTCTCGTAACGTAATAGCTCAAACTCTATAACATCAAAGGTGATGGTGCACACTTTGTGGGACGTGAGCAATTTATGAAAATCTGTGAACTGGGCATAGCTCAAACATACGGATAAAATGTACGTGGTCAAGTCCATTGACTTCTTGTAGTCCTCCCGAAGAGTGCGAAACAAAGCGTTGAGCGCGGACTCGTGATATGCAATGGATACGAGGTTTTCTGATATTTTTGCTAATTTTTGAATTAATCTTGCCCCACGTACTTTTTCGCTAAAGTCCTCCTCATAAAGTAGTTCCACGTAACTTTCCAAGCTAGCCATGTCCACTTTTTCGTGAAAGTCGGTTTCCGCTGTTTCACTTGGTAGCATTGACTCATCCTCAAAATAATCTGGGAAATCAGAAACGGGTGTGGATGATTTTGAGCTGGGCTGTCCAGGCACTGGAGCAGATATAGCAATGCCTTTTTCGTCATACTTCCGGTTTCGGAGGTACTCTACAGTGATGGACAAATGAGGCACTAAATCCACGTCAATGAAAGGACACGTCTTGAGAATCTCTTCGATTATGGTGTCGCGGTCGGAATCCTTGGCAAGACCTTCCAGGTTGATTACTTTTTTGAATTCGCGAGTGTCTTCAGCCAAAACCATTTTGCACATGGGGCTCGTAACAGAGATCATTAGGTCACCCCTTATAATCAGCATTCTTCTGCGGGGATGTGGATCAAACCGATGAATTTTAAAGGTGCGGGTGACCACCTCAGCTTCAGAGCCCCCGGATGGATCACTGTACATCGTTGAGCGGAAAACTTTCTCCAGTCTGAAATAATTTCCAGGAAAATAACACGTTCCAGTCTTTTTTTTGTATTTGTTTTCTCGCCTTTTGGCAAATTATTTATGCATGCAAAAAAGTAATAGCCTGTGACTGACCACTTTGATATTTAATTTTATATTTCGATTTGTCCTCTTTATTCGATTCACATAATGATGTATGTGTGAGGTTTGTCGTTTGTCTTTTGTCACTGTTACGTGGTAAGACAACAGAAAAATAATTTTCCAAATACAAAAAAGCATTGCATTGTAATGTATACGTACTAGTAAGGGAAGTCACCACATGAGTTGTTTATCCAGGGAAAATCGATAACTTAGCGTGACAGTTCCCAGTTCTCCCTTCATTTTTCAGAATACCCGTTCCCTACCCTTTCTACATACAATAACAAAGCATTGCACGCTATAGGTCTCTCCCGGTCCCGGGTATCTTTGTTAGCGTTCTTATGCCTTGTTAGTAAAACAATACACATATGAAAATGTTCAACATAAACTAAGCATGATAATGCTGAACTTTGAGCGTGGATTTCGGTTTGTTCTTTCTAAACCGGATGTCTTTGGTGCTAATCTGGGAATAGCATACGATTTCAGATTTTTTAACTGACATTTATGTGTTTATACACCATTAAAATCATTTCATTCATCTTAGAATTCCTCAGTGTATTGACTTCTATATTTCTCACAATGCCCCACTTACGAGTTCTGTTGTTTTCCACAGGTTTTCTTTGGCCAACCAGACTGTCCCTAGTCCCTACCTTTGTTTCTCCTAATTTCCTGATTTAGATAAATTAACTAACTTACCAATTTAAGGAGTAAAAAGGAATATAAACTTAATTTTTACGTGCATCGTGCATTATTAAATAATAGTAAGAACAAACTCATTAAATTCATGACATGTGTACGCTTAGTTAGTGCGATGCGATATGCGGTAATATGGTAAATGTACACTGTGCTTTTCACATAGACACCCATCAAAACTGAATGAACGCGATGATGATCATGATCATGTGCTTTGCAAGCAAGTGTACTACTCGTGTGCAATGATGAAACTTAGGGAAATTCAACATAATCAGCTTATCCGGCACCCCTAGAAGACGTGCTTTTATAACTTTGAAGGGAACAACTATTCGAAAGTGTATCCGGAAATCGATACAATTAACCGTTGATTCAATTACATTGAAAATCTTAATACTGAAGTTGTTGTTACTTGTTATATTCCAACTTTACGGTAGGTTTATCTATCTAACTTCAGCTTACAAATTTCCAACAGGAGATCTTTCACATTAATTAAATCCCTTCGTCTTATCACATCTTTGCTTTATTTTGGTGATTTAGTACAAGTTTGCATAATGTCATAAGGGCAAATATTCCAGTCAACAATTGAATTGTCTAAAATCATGATTGCTCTAAAAGTTTGTTCACGTGGTAGACTTTTAGAAAACGTGTTTTCTTGTCCTCTACAAGACGGCACTTTGACCATATGCCACAAAGCTTTAAAATCCTTTCCAGTCTATGGAACTGTATTAAATAATTTGCAGTGTGATCAAAAAAGACTAAATAATGAAGGAGGGGAGGTGTGGGAAAGTAGACAACATGCCGGTTTTCACAATCTTCAATTACAAGAACCGGGTGTGATGCTAAATGTTAAATATTATGTGAGTAAATTTGTCACTAATCTTTTAACAAATTTCGTCAGTTATCCGACCCTTATCGACAACCGAAAGATGTCTACTGTGGAGGCGATGGCTCAACTGGAGAATAACTCCCAGACGGCTGACAATTTAATTCAAGAAATCTATTCCAAGTTGGCTGTTCTCCAGAACTGCAACCCGGAGTTGGGCAAGGAGGCACAAAAACTTATTCAAGAGAATGAGGCGTTAAAGCAGGAAGTACAAAAGTGGAAGGAGATGTTAATTCTACAGCAAATCAAGAATGGAGGAAGTCCTGTGGTTAGGGATGCCCGACTTTTGGAACGCTCGGTGGTTGTTGCTTCAGAAGTAAAACAGGAGGGTCAATCACAACCCGCACCTGAACAAGTCGAGGTGAAGGTTGAGTCAGCTCCTTCGCAACCCCAACAAGGCAAGAAGGGCAAGAATAAGGGAGGCGATGCTCCAGGAGGTGCTCAGAAAGGTGGCAAACCGAAAGCGGGTGGGGATAAGAGCGCGGCTCCTGCTCAAGATACGCAAGGGAATGAGGAGATTGACGTGGGACGGTTAGATCTTCGCATTGGGTTAATTAAAGAATGTACTAGACACCCAGACGCGGATAGTTTGTACGTTGAAAAGATTGATGTTGGGGAACCAAATGTACGCACAGTTATTAGTGGTTTGGTAAGTCAAAATTAAAATTTACTTCATACTTCACTGACCTCACTTGTCAAAGATTTCAAGCATGAGTTTTGAGCAAATTGACCATTTTATTAAACAGGTTAAGCATGTGCCAATTGAGGAAATGCAGAACCGAATGGTAGTAGTCCTCTGTAATCTCAAGCCATCAAAAATGCGAGGAATCATGTCCGAAGCAATGGTCATGTGTGCGAGTTCCCCGGAAAAGGTCGAAATTTTAACCCCTCCACCTGGTAGTGCACCGGGTGATGTGATTGAAGTAGAAGGTTATACAAGACGGCCAGATCCCGTAATGAATCCCAAGAAAAAGATTTTTGAGACGGTTGCCCCTGACCTGAAAACTAATGATAGTAAACAAGCAACTTACAAAGGTGTTGCATGGAAGGTTCCTGGTAAAGGGTTTGTTGTGGCTCAGACGTTGACCAATGTTAATGTGAAGTAAAAGTAGTGCAGGGGTCTAGTTCACCAGCGCGGCTCATTGCTCATTATCATTGTTCGCATTAATTTTAGCATGGATCGTAAATACAAAATTTAATGTAATAATGATTATGAAGCAATGAAAAATTTCGGTGAGAAACAGACCCCAGGTCATCTTTAAAACTTTAATTTTACTAAATAATTACATGTTGTTTACCAAACGACAAATAAAACTGAAGCCATGAGCTTTTGAATATGAAGTGAGATACGAAAGTGGTTTACTCTTGCATTGCATTTTTCGGTGAAGAATGTGAAGCGTTCATTCATTAGAAAGCATTATCATGTCAGTAACTTTACTTCTTTTTTGTTCCATTAACTTATCGAACCATACATCCTTAAAACTTGAAAGTATCTTCAGTTTATTTGAAATACCAACTATTCAATACCAGAGAATATTCTGCATTGCACATTATTATATGGCGAATGGATTTTATTTTAATACTCATTTTGTGTTTATGTGAACTAATTTTTGCAAGCACAAAACTACGTGAAAGTGTGAAACATTATGAATTAAGTGTTGTTTGCATAGAATACTGCAGTCTTTTGCATGCAAATTCATACTTCCAGTAGACAAGCATCGAAATCAACTGATTAGATAATTGAACAATGGTTTCATTGTTAAAGAGATTTTGAATAGATTATTGCACACAAACACACACCAGCAACATCCGCTTTGACAACTTTTTATTGTTGGTAAAATAAATAAAAAGAAACTAAGAAAAGACAAATGATGGGATATATAGTGGCATTATTGTAGTTTACGTAATGTAGGTACGTAGGTACATTTAGTTGTTGTTTGTCAATGCTACAATGGGACGTTATGAACAATTGACTGTAAAGAAGTAGGGCGTAACGCAACTTGTGGTGGTATACGAAGCAATAAATAAGCCCATCCTTGCAAATTAAAAAAATCGTTCCATATCCATGCTAGCATGAAAGAATTCATCCGGTTGTCACAAAACTCTGGGTCCCGTATTTGTTTTACCAAAAAATCCTCAAAAATTTCTAAAATACAATAGCAATTAAACATAATAATAGCAATGATAATTAATCAAGCAAGTTGCAAAAAGTGCAGCAAGTTCCCCCAGGTCAAGGTTTGTTTCTTGTAGTTTACTGTTGTATTCCTCAAATCATGCTTACTTGAGCTCGTACATTTACTAATCCAATGGATCTATAAAACTGAGTAATATACTTGTTACATTTGACACCAATATATGACCGTTCCTAAATTGCATTTTTGTTTTAGTTCCTTCTTTGTTGCATGCACTTGTGACTTCAATCAGTAATTAAGCCTTTTAGTTAAATTATAGTTCATTAGTTGATTAGTTATCTAATCTATAACATTTTTATAATGCTTTCTGTATAATCTTCTTATATCATGATAGAGTACATTATTCTAAAACTCATCAGGTATACAGTATAATTCTTAGTTCTTTTGCGAATCGATGTATGCATAATTAAAAAATATTCTATAAACATTTATATCATTTTAGTACATTAAAAACAAAATCGAATCCGCCTCCTTTTAAAACTTGCCATTGGAGTGGTGATTCTAGTCATTATGTAATGTCCAAAATTATTTAATGATTATATAAATTATTTCACTGGCAATAAAATTGAAAAGATTTCACACTTTACGATTTTCAATATCGCATAAAAATGGTCTATGCATCCCTACACTTTCAGCCAGTTAATAGTTCGCTTCTCTATCATCATCTTGTGCACACAGTCATAAAAATGGCGTTGTATAAAAATGTAAGAGAAATGGAAGAGATCGTTTGAAAATATAATCGTTGTTACATAAGAAAAGTTTATCCGTTTCACTTCCAATTGCATTGCATGCAAATATTGCAAAGTAAGGATATACAGGTAAAACCAAAAGAGAAAATTATACAAGTGGTGCAGGAATGTAAGGTAAAGGTATAACAAAAGAGGATATCCTCAACGGTTGAGCATACTCTTTCAAAAAATAAAATATTCATTTTTATAAGATTTAAAATAGGTAGTTCACTCCAGCGCAGAGGTGGATGATCTTTCAATTATCAAATGTCATATCTCGACTTATTCTAAATGTACTTATAACACAGAATATCTTTCAAAATTAATAAATATATAATCTTAGAAATAAGAACTCCCATATCATTAATCACTTTTTAAACTCACCTTTGTGATCGTACTCCTACATCCTATAATATACAATTTTACTTTAGTACTTACCACGAATATGTGCTTTTCATTTTTCATTCTCATTTTGTTAGGTATTCTAATATTATCTGACGACTCCACCAGCAGCAGTTTTGCCAACTCTGCTGGTGGTACTGTAATAAGCACAGCCTCATCAAAATAAAAAAGACAAAAGGACACTCATTAAAAGTGCAAGCGAACCAAATCTTGTTTGCAGCGAGTCAAAAGACGAATTTACTTTCCACTTAAGAACACTTCTGAAACTGACTGCATACATTCGTCACACATTATTATCTGTACATAAATTATTTCTGAGCCATATATAAGGACTTTACGATGTAAAGACTTACACGAAGAAACAACGTCTAAGCTAAATATACAATTTCAAAGTATCGCCAAATAACAGATCTTGCATGAGGTGTGCATGCACATTTACATGTTTTCATTTTTTATTAAATCTTTCGTCTCTGTTTCAGGTAGTGTCTGCAAAGTTTAGTTTCATCATATCATCAACCAAAAAACAAGAGAAAACGCACCTAGAGAGCTTCACGTTAAGTTTTAGTGAAAATATGAAAAAATCTATCCAAATAAAAACGTTTGGTTTAAAGGTACATAGTACATACCTTAAAATTAATCTCATCTCAGATAATTTTTGCTGAAAAGATTACAGTTTTTTATACAGTTTTTGTCCTTGTTTATCATCCCCAAAACCATTTTCTTTCATCATATATATTTAAACCCCCTTCGGTTACACTGAGGGGTGGATACAGAGAAACACGTTCAGGGCATGAATTCGGTGAGCACATGCGCTCTAATTGATGACAATTTAATGATTATACATATCTTCTAGTGCCTGGGCAGAACACTATGGCTTTTTAGCAGGTTTCTCATCTTCGTCAAATTCGACTTTGTATAATATGCGCGTTTAAGTACCAGAGCAAACACAAATTAACTTATTTAAGGAGTAAGGAGACTTTGCTAAAACAAAAAGCAATCTGTTTGTTTTGTTGATCTAGTTTTGCACAAAATATAGTATAAAAGAACTGTTAAAAAGTAAAACTAATATTGGTTTGTGACTATTTGGCACAGGTGGGTCATAATTTGAGGCGTCTTCTTTTTCCCATGGCGTATTATTTTAGTTATACTACATACATCCATGTAAGACTGTCAGTAGTACATATGCATGTACCACACTATTTGCAGTTTAAGTTTGCATCTATCTAGAGTTCTAAGCCAACAAAATAGGTTGTCTTGAGATGCCTCTACTAACTTAAAAAAGTCTTATTTGGTTTTACACATTCAACATTTGACTTTTTGGCAAAGCTAATAAAGCTCGTGGTTTGAGTTAATAGTGACCCTTATCATGCAGACATCTACCAGGTTGTTGTAGAGGTGATACCTGTAGATTGTGTAGATCACACCAAACTTTAGTATATCATCTTTCATCATTCATATGTGCTTTTTTGTATTTGCAGAACTGATCAGGAATATGCACACATCCCAGGAATTCCAAGCAAAATCAAAGCTTAAGTTAAGAAACAAGAGTAAAATTAACTAGATTATAATGTATTGTGCAAAATAAAAATGCAAACATAAAAGTTTTAAAAGAGCGTGCTCACACAAAGACATGCTTTAAAATGCTCTTAAGCCATTTTATTACGATGCACATGCGTGAGTAAAATAGAGGTTTAGGCAATTATACTATTTTCGTTTAGTGGCCAGCTAAAAACACCTTTCATATACAAAAACACAATACACAAGGAACTCTCGAAAATGACCTGTGTGATATGATGATGGCTACTTTTGATAAATGGCATACTATATAACTGTCAGAAAGTCAAAACAAGTATATTATCACTAACAATGATAAGAATGATACCTCTGTAAAACGGATACTAATATATAATCTGTAGGACTGAACTGGTAGCTACACAGTTTGGGTGGATTTTCTAAATAAAATCGCACGTGGTTTTACAGCAAACTAGACTTAGTTAAATGGTTTTTACATTTTGTTTTAACCTGGCTAGTGCAGTGGAACACTGCATAAAACATACCAACGATAAAACAGATACAATCAGTTTGGATATTTTTTGGCAGTGATTGTATCTTTCATGTTTAATGATTTAACACCACACTAAATTGTGTTCACTGGTTAAAATGATCAATGGGAATCTGCACCAGTGTTTGTCAGGTTTGTGTTATAATGATGATAGGAAAGACAGCTAAAAATACATACAAACAAGAAGTTTGTCTCTGTTTTTGCATAGAACACTGAATATGTATACATCGTCAAGTTTTTCATATGCGCTTTATACAGCAACAATCAACAATACAATGAAGACAGTGACGGTTTTAGTGAATGAATGCGTCTGTCTGTGAAACTCGAGTCGACAGCGCAGCAGTTTGCAGCAGCGGTAGTGATAGTTAGTCACAGATTTGCCATTTACCTGTACTTTGATGAATGAGTTGTAATATTTCGTCGTGATTCATGATGATCGACAGGTAAATGAGACCAGCAAACCGAAAGTAGTTAAATAGTAAAGGAAAAGTAAAAGTTGGGATAATGGTTCAGTTTCAGTTCAAAGAAACTTCATTTAACGTTTTGTGGTGACTTCGTGTCGTGTTGTTGGTGGTGTACATATTATTGTATCCTGAGAGAAAAATTCGATTCGGTTTGTGTAGGAATGAATCTGAGAAAACATTCCACATTAATTTGTAAATGTTTTAGCTGAGTTTTGGACGGCATAACACTACGTATCGGCTTATAAGGCGTTACTCGATAATTACTCGATACATTTTAAATTAACATAGATCCGAAAGTGCTTTCTCCGAAACCTTCTAATTTCAAATCAGAAATGCAGTTTACTACAGAAAGAATTAAACATGCTCGTATTCTATATAATGATAATGATTGCGTTAAGTGCAGTTAAGTTTTGTTAATGGAACAGCACAGGATAAGGAAAAATGAGCCACCAAGTCATTGTTGGTAAGTTATATTAGTACATATAAAAAATCTGAAAGCCTTTTTTATGAAAAAACTATTACATATACCTCTGCGTGCAATTGCAGTGTTTAGACAAAAGTCAAAATGGCAGTCGGTTTAAGGATTGGAATTGAAACAAAGATTTCAGTTTTCAGGTAGTGCACTATCTTCGATTTTTCTCAGCAATTCCTGCTGTGAAATAAAGTGATTTAATGACGAAACAAATCCTACAAACTACAAGCCACCGAAAAACATTAAAGTGTCGACAGTTGACTTGTGAGGTGCTTAATTCTTTAGTTATTTTCCATCCGCATGAAATCATTCAAATCTTAAAAGTCTTGCTTTGTATATTCAAAGTCTAGATAAAACTGGTATATATGAGTAAACAAAAAATGTGACGCACAAAGAACAATTATCGTTGAACCAACAAAGTATGCATGCATATGTTGCATTAAAACGAAAACTTTTCGTGCAGACTTTCCTAGCGAAATTGAAAGAAATTGATAAACCACAGCATGAATCAAGCATATTTACACAAAAGCTACGTATGTCGTCTTCATTAAATATGCCACTTGACGCATTTTTTCTAGTACTGCATTCATCAGTATTCGCAAAAGCCTGACATTTTCTAATTTTCATCTTTAGTGCTTACATTTTGTTGCAAATCTTGACAGAGATTAAGACGTCTCCTTCCTATACCCTACCTCAAGGAAATGCAAAATAAGGCATGTTTGAGCCTAGATGTATCTTTTTAGAGAGCGAGAGGCTCTAGTATCATCTTATCAACAAGAATCATAGCCAAATAATCCAATTTTTTGATAGCACCGCTGCTACAAATGTGCCAACATTGGCAACGCCAACCACAATTGAAAACACCTTAAAATAAAAAGGAAGTTTGCTACATTGTTTCTACAAAAAAGATGCAGAGGTGTAGACAAATTAAGTCAAGTTACTCTTAGCAAAAAAAATGTGTACCTATGAACGATAAAAAGATGAACTATTGCACATGTGCCATAATGTGTGCCTATTATTTCCCCCATTAAAATATTTTTGCTTGAAATAGGCGTGCTGCTAGCCAATTCGAAGCCTAAAAAATAACTCCAAACTCTCCCATACACACGGGATCAACTAAAGATAGTTTGATGACGCAGCAATAAAAACTTTTCTGGGCAATGTTCTACATGCTTGCCATATCGAAGAAATGAGATCGAAGCAACTATACTACATGCAATTATAAACGTGGGTGGCTAAATTGCCTCAAGCCAATTCATTTGACTTAAAAATATGAATTGACCACATGCACATGTCAGTTCGAAACATTTCGAAATACCTAGCTCAGCTCCTAACCTTCACCTTTCTCATAAATGATCATTAATAATAACCACCTTCCATCTCCCAAGATCACTTTTCCCTACCATAGCCGTCAAAGGTGGTGGTGGAGATGGTAGCGATGAACTTTGACAAGATTCTCCCTTTTGTGTACACACTACCAATCATAATCATAACTGATGTAGCTGATGACTTGGCGTCTTGACTCCTTTCCATTTTACGTTCGCATGCTTTCTGTTTTTACCATTTATTTCTGATTTTCTCATGAGAAGAAAAGCCTACTAGAGACGATAACCATCATGTCATCGTAAATTGCAGATGATGATATGATGTTCTTATTCTGTTTGCTACCCTTTTCCTTTACTTCAGGCACGTCAAGCTTTTATTTTGTATGTACTGTGGTACATCCGTTGCTGATTTTTAAAAGTTTAACGTATTCTGCTTACCACATATATCTTCTATAAAGCCGTCATGGGTAAAGGCGCTTACTTACACTGACAAAAGTAAGCTGATACTTTGACATGCATCATCGGCGATATTTTGCACATTATCTTGGTACTTGTCTACTTGACCGTTTTAGTGCAAAGGGCAAGGTTTTCTCACATGCTATATACCAAGTTGTACGTTATATTACCTTCCCTGCGATTTCTCTTTTTCAGTTTTACTATAATATGCTTCTTCTTCTCTCGCTAAAACTTGACGGGTGACTTAACATTTCAAACAGTCACGATATGTACATTCTTTCAAAAACAATTATACCTCCGCATTTTTACATTTAAAAAGACATTCTTGGCAAATGCCAATTTTTACGAGTTTCTTGTTGCAACTCCATTTGGTAAGACTGGTTGTTTGAGAAAAATCCTCAGAGGAAGACGACAAAGTGCAAGTGGCCAGTTCACTTTTACTCTCAACGGAAAGAAGAAGGACGTGAAAAGCCATTAGTACTATTACGTTAATTTTATCAAGTTTTTATGTTTTATTGCGTAACGAAAGCATAGTTGTATTGAGCTTTTTGTGACATGCTAATTACTACCAGTTAAAAAAGTGCTGTTAGATCATTTGCATCACAATAAAATTTTAGTGAACAACAGATCGCGTCTTTTGAAGTTGTTCATGCAAATGAAACGGTGATAAAACCTAAGTGCTGTAGTATTTAATGATCAACATGACAAAATTTCTTTGCGCATCTGGTCGGTGTATATATTATCTTTCATGCAAAAAAAGATTGCACATTGTGACATGTCATTAATTTCAAATTGTATGCTTCTTGAATTTTTCCAAAGCTCTCTGGAGCGCCGTTCTTGCCGGTGCCGTTATCGGTATACTCAGAGAGCCCGATGAGACTGAGGTGTTCGATTCCAATCCCGACATCCTCCGGGAGCAACTGACCTCCTGGAGCAATGAATTTTTCTCCACAAGTAAATTCCGTGGGCGTTTGTCCCAACTAGAAGAGCTTACCAGACCAGACAGTAGCAGTATTGGTAGTATCAGTAGTAGTACTCCATATTACAATTACGCCCATGACGAGGCAATCGCTAGAAGCGATATCAGTGGTCGTGCCAACACATTTCGAGGAAGACTTCATTCCGCCCCAGAAGACTCCACCCATCAACCTCATCACAGATATGACAGCGGTCGAGATGACCCAACATTCTCCTCAGATTACCATCATCATAATTCGCAGTCCAGGATGAACACTCGATATCATGATGTGTCCAGAAATGAGGGAAAACCCCTCATTAAGGAGGAAAACTTAGAATGGATGCTACAGAACGTGTTCATGTATCCCCGGAATCACAACACAAACGAGACGGCCAAGGAAGTCGCTCGAAAGTACATTGTCGACAGTCTTCAAGTGACCAGTGGCCTTCACACTACAGTGCAGCACTTTCAGCCGTTGCAGTTCCTGGCCATGGTGAGTTGACCACAGTTATAATGTCAGTATATAGTTCTTGTTGCAAAGCGGCATAGGGTCAGCATAAAGAGGCGTTAAAGGCTCATCTCTATAAATAAAACTTTTCATATAAAGCGAAAACCATAATAAAGTTAGCACAAACTGCCAGAATCATGTCTAGCGAAACGCTTTTTTGAGACATCGATGAAAAGATATAAACAGTAAACACTCGTGTTTATCAAGTGTAAACAACCAAACTCTAACGACCAAGTCCCCTGCTCACTTCCACTTGACTGTAATCGAGCTTAGAATGCATGCTAGGTTTACGGCAGCGTGCATACGAAAGTGATATTTATAAACGGTACAGTAATTTGAGAGTGGGGACAAGCCAGTGATGTTGTAGGCAGTTTAACCGAAACGAAACCAAGATCAACATCAATTTCAGTTTTTATGCATGAAGTTAATACGTATGTTTGGACGAGGAAGGAAAAAATTATAAGAATAAAAGTGGCCATCACATTAACCCAGATTTGCAGCGATCCACATGGGATATAGGATATCATAAGATGTCTATGAATGAATATTTTTGTACTACCGTTTTGTACAAATAAAGGTTGCAGTAGGTATATTGAATAGGAGAATATAGATGGAGAACAAATAGATGAAATCTAACTAAGATTTAGTAAACGTGAGAAAACTGTTAACCATCACAGTTGCCCATAATATTAATGATTATCTTAGGGTGTATAACTTATTACTTTCATAAGAAGTGAAGAATGATGATGAGGATGATGAGAATCTTAATCTTAATGACAAAAACATACAAGTGCAGGATGTTTAAATGCTAATGCGGTGACTACCGTTGCAGAAAAGTTTTTTATGTGTAGTTCAAAATGTTTGTGTCAACAGGCAAGCCTTATAAGAAAAGATTTTCTCAGGATGATGATCACGATGAATTGATGAAGTGTATAAGCATTTTGTATGCAATTTTTGTTTGTTTACAGCTAAAAAACTTTAAACGTTGTTTATTTGTTTGTTTGCGTGTTGTATTAGGTTTTGCACTTTCATGCTGAATAGTTTCACTTATTTTTTTCATTTTTCAAGGGCTTGTCATTAATGTAGAGGTGGTACATAGTACATACATAACAATTATTTTGAATAAAGTAAAATAGGAAAATGTAGTGTGAGGTCTCACTTACTTATAGTTATGATTAATAAAATGACAGTGATGCAGGAATTGATAACGTAATACGTATCATTACATGAAATCTAAAGTGGCAAGTGGTAACCACGCTTTTCATTCATTCGCTTCATTGTAACAAAGATCTAATCGTGGAAAACTACAAAATGGAAATTGAAATTAAATAAGTGAATGAAGCTTTTCCTTGCTGATTCATGTGTAATAACAAGTGTATGACACGCTCTCTGGTTCCGACACATAATTTAGCATTATCACACTGGTAAAAATAATGCAAGGTTACATATTATTATAAAATATAATAACTATATCTGTGAATGAAAATTTTTAGTTTCTCTTTCAATTGGGTGTCCATTGTTCATCAAGTATTTCTATTCTTGTAAATCTCATGTTTTAAAATATTCAAACATCCAGGTCTAGGTCTTCTAATATGTCACTACTCACTACACGAAAGTATAGATATCAAATCTTTATTCCTCCACAGTATGAAGGACAACAAGTTCCGATGGGGGCCAACATTATTGGAGTCATCAAAGGAAAAGAATGGGGAACGCCAAATGACCTTATTACAGTAATTGGGGCACACTGGGATACTGTCAATTTTACCCCTGGTACGGATGATAATGGATCTGGAATGGCTGCAATGCTGGAAGCAGCACGGGCTATTGCACATTCTGGATGCAGGTATGACATTAAACATCATGTTGTTTGTTGCTTTTATTGAAACATTTAGGTATCATGATTATGTTCGCAAATAATTTATATTTTTCTTCCTTTCATCTTATTCAATACCAGACCCAAGTTCAGCATAATTTTTGTCGCTTTTGACTTGGAAGAAGTGGGGTCTCAAGGATCCCTTGTATTTATTAAAGACTACTTGGTAGAAATCCTCAAATCGAATTTTCCCAGCGAACTTGCATCATCTCGATTTCAGGTACAACATGAATGAAAATTTTGAAATCTTTGAAACATGAGATGAAGCAGCATTTGAGATGAACTTTTTGTCTATTTAAAAGGGTGCATTTATTATGGACACTATCATGAACTTCAATGACACCGACCAAAGCCAAACATTTCCAGTAGAATGGAGTTTAGTACTACCAGAAGTTTATGACAAGGTTGCTGACAACCGTCATCGTGGTGACTTCCTGTCAATGATTTACAGGAAAGAGGTGGACAACAAAATGGCTGCCAAGTTTCAGTATCATTGGGACAAATCGGGCTTCGAGTCACGCTACAAGCTTATCGAGTTTCCATTAGGTCTGTCTGCAGAACTTCCACCTATGGAGATATTGGCAGATCATTTGAACTTTTTGAGGAGTGATCACTCCAGGTTTTGGTATATGAATGACACTGCAGTACCTTACACGTTAAGTGCCGTGTTGATGACTGACACTGGACCTTATAGGGGCAACATGAGAAATTGCTATCACGCCGTTTGTGATGGCCCAGAGGTAGGACATTAATGTACTATTACAAAAACTGGTCCTTGAATTGGTGATTGAAACAATTAGTGCATTTTAAAATGATTCTATTGATTATAGGTCTCTCTGTACAGCAATCCTAGAAGCCTTAAGTTCCTTTCAAAAATTACACAAGTATTAGCAGACACCGTGACAGATATGAGTCAGTGTGAATTCGATGGTGCTAGCGGCAGGTCGGGTTATCGTGATTCTAATTACATTAAAACAAATAGAGTTCACGCTAGAAGTTCTGCGCTTAGACATGGTTCTCCATTAAAGAACTTATTTAACTTTGTGAGATGGATGCAAAATCCAGCTAGAAGGTAGATCAGTGTTTACAAAATTAGTGCGTTTCGTAATATTTACAAGTTTTTAAAAGAAAAGATCTCTTCATTATTCGTAAATTAATATTATGCCTGGACGAGTGTAAAGCTTCTTATTTTATTCTTTAAACTAACTTAAGACAATGATGTTTGATGAATGAATGCATTTAATTATTTAGTCTGTAGGTTTAGTTTTATAAAACCTTTATACTTCTTTTGTTTAAAATGAAACATGTTAAAGCTTTAAAACATTTATTAAGGTACTTCTCGTTTTCATTATTTTAATAAATGTACTTAACGTCAAGTCAGATCACATTTAAATACACTTGTAACAATTTGCAGCTAATTGGGGGGATCCTTCAATAGAATCAAATCAAGCAGTGCGTCCATAAAGTTTAGAGACTGATCGTCTACGAGCACTACATCAAACACATCTTTGAATTTTTCCAGTTGTTGATCAAACTAAGGAAATGTTGAATGAACAAATGAAGGTTTATTAGTAAAGCAGAGGATAAAAGTACTACAATGGTACTCATTCAACTTACGTTACAATTGACGTATCCAATTTTTAAAATTGCCTTCTGGTCGGGCATCCCAGTTGCCATATTGGCGTCCCCAACATTATCCCCCAAAAGTATTGCGTTGCGTCTGGCTCGTAAGCTATCAAAGTAGCTGGAATGAGTGTCATGAAGGGCCGCTTCATTTTTATTTCCTGGATGCCTATACAAATTGACAAAACGTGAACACTGCTGTTTCAACTCGAGTCATTTTATACAAAGTAACAAAGCTGATAAATAAAGATTGATTGAATACTAGAGATTCTTACACAATAGGTTTACTGAATGAGATTAATTCATGAGTAGTAGGATCAAATTCCATAAAATTTGCAATGATTTTTACGGAGGGGTAGTACACATTGTTCCTTTTAAGAACCTCCTGCACCGAGTTTCCGTTTCCGGCGGAGAATACCAGTGTTGGAATATTTGCATTATGTAGCTTTTTCATTACTTGCTCCGTACCCTCCCTGTAATTTCAAAACCACATACTTCCGTTTATAAACTATAAACGCAATAACGCAAAATAGTAGGAAAAATTGTTGATTCTAACCTGAGGAATACATGACTTTCTTTTACAATTTCAGAAATATCACTGTCCTTAATTTTTAGGTTGGAATTCAGGTAGTTTTCATGCTTCTTCTCATACCATTCAATCCTAGTATCAAAAGTGGAAGAAGAAGTTCATTTAGGAGATTATAAACGTGTAGCATTAAAAATTTCTTGACTTCAAGTCAATTTTGAAAAAGAACAAAAGTCATACATTTTCGACCCTCGTTCTTCGGCTGATAACAAAGCATCAATCTCTATCGGATGATACTTATCAAAAAGAGCCTGATTTTTCTCCTTCAACTCTGGAGTGGTCAACTTGGAATCTTGAATAATTCCTGATGAGCAACATAAAAGGCAAAATTATTACTAGTATTTCTGCCTTGTAAAAAGTGTACAGTTCTTATCATACCATAAGAAGTCGCACAACGCTTTCCTCCATAATGGAAACAAGATAGTGTTGCGTCAAAGTCTGTTATCACCTGCACATAAATCCAACCAAATCATACAGTAATAAGAATAAGAATCGCCCAAACCACCACTATCTTTAACCGTTAAACATATTTAATCACCTGAAGTTCGTCAGGACCGGAGGAGATCAGCTCCTCAATAATTTTCTCCACCTTTTGCGCATCCTTAATGTGCACCTTTCCCAGGACCCCCGATCGAGAAATAATCTGCAAAATAATTTTTAAAACGTCTTTATAACTTAATATTTTGATTTCAAGATACCAGCCAACTTGATCTTTTATGACAATTGCTTATCTTACCAGGTGAAGCACCGCGTTCACATCAAGATCGTTTAACGAGCCGTTATCCGGTTCTAAAGACATTGTCGCTACTTTTTAAAGCTAGTTAGCTAATTGGATTTAGGCAATTAGTGCACAGGTATTTTTATAAGTGTATAGAGAGTGCACATACAGCTGCTTTTAATGCAGCTCAACACGTGTTTTGTGCGATGGACTTGTGTTGTGTGTGCAGTCTCCAGATACCCCGGTGCAGGTGGAGCCGACGTTGGTCAGCCAATGGGAATGGGATCGGGAGCAGGAGCAGTCTGCAGGGCACGGAGTTGGGCATTCTTCGAAGTTTTTTTTGGGGGATTTTAATTTTTTAGAGTAACAGTTTCAGTTTTGATTAGTTAAAAGGGGTTGTAACTGTGTGCTTTGGTTTGAGGTTACACGGTTGTGGTGATCTGGGGTCTGGTACACCAGCGCGGCTCATTGCTCATTATCATTAATTCTTGCATGTATCGTAAATACAAAATTTAGTGAGATAGTGATAATGAAGCAATGAAAAATTTCGGTGAAACAGACCCCTGATTTATTTTTTAGTTTTGGGGTTAATAAGAAGAGGTAAAGATGCCCGCTCTGACCAGGTCACAGAGAAGTAAGCCCTCCAAACGGAGGGGAGAGGATGAAGAGGAGATGCCGCCGCCACCTGCTGTGGTAGAACTTCCAAGGACCCGTTCCACCAGAAGTAAAAAGGTTAGCAAGCAGGCAGGAAAGGAGGAACTGGTGGAGGTACCAAAGTCACCCACTTCGTCTACCAGATCCACAAGGAGCAGGGCAAAACCTAAAGCAAAAGTGGCGACGCCTGTGGAGGAGGAGGAAATTCCAATTGCGTCACCACCACCCTCGTCCACTAGGTCTACTCGTTCCACCAAGCAAAAGGGAACAGGAGTGGGGAAAAATAGAAAGGCGTCATCGGCTGCTGGAAAGAAGGAGCAGAAGAATGAGTTCAGTGGGAAAGAAATTGAAAGGGCACAAGTGGAAAAGAAATTGACATTGGAGCAGCTTCATAAGCAGCATGTGGTTCCACTAAAGTCTGCTTTAGATGTGGCTGTGTGTGACATGTTCCCAAAGTTCATGGCAAAGTTGAACGTATGTTTTCATAACTTAGAGAAGTTTTATTGGTTATTACCGTATCTTGATATGTGATTAATTCTTTAACAGGACCTTGTTCGCAAAGTGAAATCAGAATCAGAATTCGAGAAGCTAATGAGCCTTACAGAACGGGCGCAGATGCCACCACCTGTAGGACCCACACCAAAAGCAAAAGACACAACTCGGAAGCGTGCAAGATCCCCCGAAAAGATGCCAGCTACAACAACTACGGTTCCTGATTCTTTTGCTTTTGCTGAAAACTCCGAAGAACTTGTACCCGCAAAGAAAAAAATCTTGGTTGATCAACCAACACCTGTCAAACAGGATCTTTCTGATCTTTCTTTCTTTGAACGTTCTGAAACCGAAACCGAGGATGCTGCCGGAGCATCCGCCGCGCAGAGTTCAGACGAAGGTAATAAACCGGAAGTGGTAGATCTCGACAAGACTCGTAGCATCTCTCCTAAACACCAAGATTTTCTGGATAAACCTACTACTACTTCCTGTGCTGACTTGAATTCAACTTATGTGCTTCCTGCAGCCAAGAAAGTAAATGCGTCATCATCCGCAATGAATGTGACTGTATGCGTGAAGAAAAGTTCGAATCCTGATGCAGAGGTTAAACCAAAATCGGATTTGCTGAAGCCTATTGTTCCTCCATCCTTTTGCCAACAGAACCAAACTTCACGTTTTGATTTATCTGCTTCCCGTACATTCTGCAAAGGTAAGTACTGTTTAAAAGAAACACTTCCAATTCCACTACCCTCGATAATTAGTTTTCCGTTATATTCTGCAATATAGAACCTCCAAGTTTAGCCATGGTGGTTGAAGAAGAAGACGAACAACAGCGCAAGGAAAGCCTAAAGGCCGCAAAAGAAAAGGAGAAGAGTGAGAAAATGCGACTCATGCCAAATACAAAGCCGTCTTTTAAAGAAAAGGACAAGACCAAGGGCTCAACGTCTTCTTCAAGTTCTAACTCATCAATGAAGTCAGCCTCCAGCCAACCATGCCTGATCACAAAGAAGCTTCCTACGAGTGCCACCAAAAATGGACCCAACTATGGGTCTGCCCCGAGGCTTCACGAAATTGTCAAACCCAAGCAGTTTGACTTGGAGGAGGCGGAAAGGCGCAGGCAGGAAATTTTGCAGTTGAAGGCAGAGAAAAACAAAAAGTAAGTTAGATGTATAAAAAATATACTTATTGAATATTACACAAATAAATTAATATTTCATATGTCTTGTAATAAATATATTTTCTTTGTAGAAAATTAGATGAGTGGAAGAAGAAAACTGAGCAACACAAGTTAGAAGAAGAAAAGCGGCTCAAGGAAAAACAAAAGATAATTCAATCAGCGTCTGCTTCTAGTATCTTGAAGAAAGCAGTGCCTTTGGGTATCGGAAAACCTACAGCTGAGCCTTCTGTTGGATTTGTAAAGCCAAAATACGTTCTAGGACCCTCGACTACTAAAATGGGTGGAGCACCGACGATGCCTCCGGTATGATTCATAATTAATATACCTACATGTATAAAATGTGTTTTTTGCTAACTTATTCAATTTGCATATTTATTTAAATTACTGTGCACAGCCATTATCAAAGAATCTGTGCAAGCAACCACCTCCGCCTGTCCCCGCAGAAGTAGTCTTGGATGACTCCTTCAAAAGTGCACACAACGGATTGTTAGACCAAACCACGGAAGGACATCTAAGTAGCTACGATATAACGATGTATGAAGACTTGGACGAAGATTTGAGACACAGGGAGAAGAAATCCTTACCAAGTTGGGCTACTGATAGTAAGCTATAAAATATTAATTTAGTACCGTAATATAGTTCACTGTTTTACTTCTTCAATAGCACAAGTATGTTAACTCGTTTTTGCTAATTTTCTATTTGCAGAAGAATCACTTAAGGCTGCACTATTCTCTATGGTCTTACTTCCTGAATACAAAGATAAACTTCCGGATGGTTTCCCAAAAGCAGACAAAAGTTACAAACTCTTCCCCAACGTGATGGGAAAACGTTAATTAGCTGTCATTTATTTGATTTTATATGTGATTATTTTATTTTACTTTAGTCGAATCCAATTTCCGTGTCCATTTTAACGTAGTCCGAATGTTATTAGCCAAGTGCAGCAATTGTAAATGGTATAGATAGGCAAGGGAAGTTGTAGTTATTGACTATTGAACTACCACCTATCTCCTCTTGTTTAAAGCATAGGATTAATAATAAAATTAACTCGTATATCGAAGAGTATTTCGTAAATCAATCTTGCTTTTTTGCTAAAATGTATAACTTTGATTTTTTTAGCTTTTCTATAAGAAAACAATCTAATTTATTATTATTATTATGTCATAAAATCGTATATATGCGTACACTAGACTTTGTATATTTTTCACAGTAAAACTCAAATAAAAAAGTATCTTTTGCTTGTCAAATTGATTGTCGAATAATTATCAATTCGTTGAAGACTTATTGTACTTACTTACTTATCTTTGTTGTACTTACAATGGTACAATAATTATTGTAATCGACTCACTTCTTTATTACTAAATTGGTTATCGCATTTACAAAGTCCATGGATTGGTCATCAACCAAAACCACGTCATAATTGTCCATGTATGCTGGTAAGTGGTCCTCCACCTAAAAAAGTAAAGTATTTCTTGTTTTATATCCTAAATCGAGTATTTTTTAAATGCATGTAGGAGTTATGGATCTAACGTTTGTGTTCAGAAATCCAATTTTAAGAATTGCATTAGGATCCTTCACCCCAATGGCCATATTAGTGTCTCCTAAACTGTCGCCCATTAAAATCACGTTATGACGAGTTTTGAGATCCTCAAAGTAAGTTGAATGGTCATCATGAAGGGCGGCTTCATTCTTGTTGTAAACATGTCTAAAAGAAAACATACAATTTAGGAAACTCCTGTCAAATTTAAATAAATAATTATTTAAGACCTACACAACCGGTTCCGAGAATCCACTCAGATCACCGTTTTCATCAAACTCCATAAAGTTTGCAATCACTTTGATGTTTGAAAAGTTTACAGAGTTTACTTTCAAAACCTCCTCAACCAAATTGCCCAAGCCAGCAGAAAGTATCAATGTTGGAATTTTGAAAGTATGGAGAGTTTCAAGAAGTTCATGAGTGTTGTCTCTATAAAATTTCATTATAATGGTTTCTATTATTAACTGGTTGAAAGTTTCAACTTGAAACAAACTTCTTGTTACAATTGTATAAAGTTGTACCTGAGCATTGTGTCAGCATTCTTTGCCATTTCGTACACATCCGAAAGCTTAATTCGTGGATAGCTTGACATTAAGCTCTCGTGGGATTTTTCGTACCATTCAATCCTGGAAAAATCATGTCAAATATCAAGTTATAGAAGAGAGTATTGAATTTGGAGATCAAACATCGAATTTCAAATTACAATAGAACATACATGTATGGAGTTTTCTCCTCTACTGTCATTTTAACATTTATCTCAATTGGATAATACTTATCAAACAGTTCCCAAGCTTCCGCTTTGTGCTTTGCAGGTATTAGCGGGGAGTTTGCAATTATACCTACAAAAACTCATAACATAATGTTGCAAGCTAGAGGTATTATGGAAAACAGTCATATCTCTTGGGGCATTATGATACGTACCGTAAGAAGATTCGCATCTCTTTCCGTTGAAGTGATATCTAGTTAGAGTTGCGTCAAAGTCAGTTATCACCTAAATATTTCATTGTGATTAACATTGATTTTTCCTTTTTCGTTTGTGGTTTCAAGATTCAGTAATAATGACTGTATGCACCTGCAAAGATTGTGGTCCTCCAGTTACGATTTTGCTCAACAATTTCTCTGTATTCTCCATGTTACTGATTTTCACCTTGTCCGACCTTCCGTAGGTCGCCAATACCTGAAAGGTAAACATGCACAGGTAAGATAAGTTTATATTAAAAGGATACTATATTTTGTGTTCCACTATATATCGGTGTTGGCAAACCTTATCAACAACAGTTGTCATCTTTGTCCAGTTCACAAAGTGAGAAAACCAACGGTTCCTTACCATTCGGGGCTGTGACCCAGAAAACTAACCGTGAACTCTCACTCAGCTTTGTATTTATAACAAAGACGCTCTTGATATCTTTGTAATACGCTAGTTGTTATCAGCAAACATTCAACTTGTGGCTTTCCACTTTCCACTCATCTTTGTTTTAGATTACGTCCTTTGTTTGCATTAGACAATGCAATGGTCAACACTCAACACAACATGAGTGGCCGATATGTCAATTCAACTAAATTAACACCTCCCGTGTAGTCATACGTTGTAACTTTGCTTATCATCAGCTTTCCAAAGGTCATTGACAAGATTTTCCAGCATAAATATACTTACGTATGCAAAATGCTATGATATGGACAGCTACAGCTCACTCGAATTATGTCCAAGTGTTATAATAAAAATGATGTTTAAGTGTAAATGGTATACTGAACAAGATTTTAGCGTTTTAAGCTGAAGTACACAATGATGTTCAGACAGGAGCTCCCACAAATTCACGATCAGCTGAAGATGAGGACTTCCAGCTGGGAACTAGCCCAGTTTTAGTCCAAGCTATATACTAGCTTACCGGGTTGCTTCATAATGTGACGTGAATTCGTGAATTCAATGTCGAAATGAATATAAGGAGCACCAGAGATAAGCGATAAGTACGACAGGACAGGACAACCAAGGAACCAACAGAAGCGATACTCCTTCACTTCCAGGTAATCTTGGCAAGTTTTCCAAGTTATAAATATCATAATTGTATGCATTTCTGGAGTAATATTTTAAACCAAGAAACACAAAGTACATAGCTGTAAAACGATTCAAAAGTTTTTCATTCATGTTCATTTAAGTATCCTGACATGAAAGTTAGCACACTAGCTTTCACCTTACTTTCATTTCATCGCATCAGCCCTTGGCACCTCCAATCTCTCACGTGGCTTTCACATTTTCACCTTTCATCTAAGTCGTCATGATACGAGGGTCAAATATTTTATGCATCAATCCAATATTCCAATGTGTAATTGGTGATAGGTGGGAGTGGGAGTTGGAGCAATATAATGGGACAACAATATCTTAATTTTTTAATTATTTCTTTGCCACTTTCGATTCAGTCATTGTGTTCACCTTTTTTTGTAATTTGCAGACATGTTTATTACAGAAACATATAGACAGTACCAGCATTAGAATTAATCTATCCGAATCCTCAAAAGTGGATGTGCAGGCTATTCCCCTTCATCTTATCATCTTCTTCGGTGTTCTTTGTACTGTGCTAAAATGAGAAGGCAAACTTTGCATTTGTTGCGCTCTTTGGGCAAGCTTGGCGCAGTGGGTGCCGGTGTAGCAGTTTCAATCACTGCGACCGTTGTAGCCGTAAAAGCTGCAGGAGCCCCTTCACGTCCAGACACTTGCGTTGCCACAATTCCTTGCTGTCCCCCACAGCAGCACCTTCAGATTCCCGAAGCCGATCATCCTCCATTCAGAAAATGGAATTTCAACTGGGACAGAATGGAGCCCGGTCAAGGTGGCAACATTTGGCCAGCTAAAACCGATGATGCCACAAATGAAGATAAAAACGCCAATTCCTCTACGGAGGAATATCCAAAGGCTCGTAGACACATTCTTCTTATTCGGCATGGGCAGTATGATACATCCGGAGAGGATGATTGTTCACACACTCTGACGGAATTGGGAAAAGAGCAGGCTGCCATTACCGGGAAGAAATTAGGGAGCATGGGAATAAAGTTTACGAGCATTACAAGTTCTTGCATGACGCGAGCACTACAGACGACTGGTATTATTCTAAAAAATATGGATGCTGAAAATCAGAAAGAACTCAAGTTGGAAGTTATAGACCCACTTTTAGCAGAAGGAACTCCATGCAAACCCGAACCTCCGTATAGAAATCCGGAGTTGTGGAACCCTCCCCAAAGGGTACAAAGAGTACTGTAAACTGTGGAGATTTATATGCAAAAACTTGCCATATTTTGATTGCTGACTAGATTAACTATTTTGTATATCCAATCAAACTAGGACATCTTAGTGGAGGGATCCAGAATCGAAGCTGCATTCAGAAAGTACTTCCATAGGGCTGAAAAAGAGCAGCAGGATGACTCGTGGGAAATTTACGTTTGCCACGGGAATGTAATTCGCTACTTTTCTTGCAGGTAGTTTATATTTTGCATAGCAGAAATCTTTGCTTGCTTCTCTTTAAAATGCGTGTCTCTTGACATTTGTATTTGATTTAATTCAGAGCTCTCCAGTTCCCCCCGGAAGGATGGCTAAGAATGTCAATAGACCATTGTAGCATAACTCGAATGACCATATTGCCCACGGGGGAGGTCATTCTACGAGGTTTAGGGGATAGTGGACACATTCCATACGAAAAAACAACTGCTGTGTAATTCTCTAACTTTTTTTGGATTTTCTTAAAAGTACTTTACCTTTGTTTCATAATTTTTTCTTTCAGTTTCACATTTATTTGCTCGCTTTGTTGAAATATGTACATAGCAAACATATAAGATATAAATTATTACTTTTATGCATTTCATTTCACAGGAACTACAGTATATTTAAGGAGGATGAATCATGATCTCATTAGAAATCAAAATAAGGTGATATTAACACATTAATCCATAGCGCACTATAAAATGCGCGGAAGCTCAAGAATAAAGTGACAATTTGGATTCATTGATTCCTATTTACGATTTCATTTCATGCAATTATTAAAACTACGCTCATTGAAAGCATTGTAGCTGTAGCTCGATCATATCATCCCCCAAAAAGTGTAAAGCAAAACATGGCAATGCTTCTAAATAGCTTTCTTCCTTATGAAAATAACGCTTTCCTGTTGCAAGAGTATTGCTATCTTTCTCGTTGCTTGCTCTTGCATTTCGGTCGGTACAATTGGTGTATCCTGGGTCTGGTATCATCTGCAGAAAAAAATGGAATCATATGCATGACGAAAACCAACTGAAATTACGGTTACGTTACATTACTTCTATTGCCGCAGGTGCAGATACCAGTGGACCAGGTACTTGTTGTAGAGAAAGGATCTTCAAGCGTAACTTTTTAAACCATACAAAATTCAAGACTAGTCATAATAAAAAGCTACAGGAAAGACAGAGACCTGTAATTATCCGAATTTTTACTACTGTGCCCAGTCCAATCCCTCTGCACGGTTTTTGTTTTCGAGTACCTATATCATAAAACCCAAAACTGCTACTTGGCATCTCTGTTCATTCAGTGCTGATTTTATAGTATGTAGCTATAATCTCCTCGAAATTCTAGTCGTCTGCACTTTGCGCAATGCTTTAATTTACTAAAGTTGGAATTATGAGTGGATGTGACGATACCTTTGCGTGTGAGGATATTATCAACGCGAATGAAAGCTCATCTCTGGAAAATTTCATCTTGTTGCCAAAATCTGTGCTTGGACCATCTGCCTGTCATTATGAGGTTGCCTGCAAACGCATCTTAAACCTAAATCCTTTTGAATACGAGTCATATGAGCTTTGCACAAAAGACGAAACGACAAGTCATTTTAAACAAGGCTACAAGACACACGTACTTTAGCAGAACCTGTTTCGAATATTCTGCGACGAGGCAGTAGTAGTCAGTACTGAGTATATTGCGCCATGCATTGTTAATAGCAAGAAATTCATCTTCTCTTGTCTGACAGCTAACTTTATTGGCGTTCCAAATTTCGCTTCTGTCTACGAGCGTTTCATTTTACAGGGAAAACTGTTCTACCTAACAATTAGCAATTCGGTCACAGAAAGCGTTAGCTTTCACCTATTACTGATATGAAAGTGAGAAAAATTTGACAGCGACTATCATTACCCCGAGTGTACCGGTGTTGATTTATAAGCAAACATTTTCGTGGGACACATCAACACATGAAGGTAACAATTTTTTATGAATATTTCATGCATATGATTTATTTTGCAAAATCTTACAATATAACTATGACCAATGCCAACATGTTGAAAGTGTTCAATTGCAGCATTCTGTTGGCTACATGTAGTTATCCGTCATGGTCATTGGACATTGTTACATAGCCTAATCGAAAAAATAACAATACGATGACCACTTAAGTTAAGAGCAATAATAGTGAGCGCTACTTTGAGTCTTGTATCAATTTCCATTCCACATTCCAAGTCATAAAACATTGACCTTATAGTGTTGACATGATTCTGCACCTGCAGCATTGACAGTTTTAATGCGGTGCAAAAACATGTAATTAGAAAGAACAAAGAATTTCAAAAAATGTAACTGGTAGTTTTGTGAACGTTATGAATTATGAGCCATGAGCATCAGAAAAGATTCCGATACAAAAGCACTAATAGAAAAATGTTTCTTAAAATGCGATTGATATTCATTGTTTCAGGTGCGCGATTCCCCTGACCACTCGAGAGTGAGAAAGGACGTGAGTGGCCCCAGTGGTCAAAACTGGACTTCCAGCGTTTTTTCTTTAAATGTTCTTTGACCACTGTAATCTTTCTTCGCGTAAAACCTATCAGTTTTCGTTTCGTCCATGTTCTCAGCAGCGTTCAGCATCAATGGCGTCTTCGGTGGCGACGATAGAGGTGGAGGTAATGACGTCCTGGTACCGTTCGAGAAATCTTCCAACGCTACGACTTATTTATGGGTGTTGCGTAAGACTTGTTTCAGAATTTGTATGGTTTTTATGATTCATATTTATGCAGGTCTATAAAACAGTATATCAAGTAAAATTAAATGATTTCAGAATATATTGATGTGGACATTGACTACGCGAGATGGCTAAGTTGGCTATTCACACCGATTCTTGCCATGTTCATTCTTCCATCCGTGATTCTCATCCTCTTGTACCTTAGTGCCCTGTTCTTGTATATTTACAAATTGCATAGGTATGGATGCAGTACATTTCAAGGTCTCAAAAATTAGGTTTTGTAGTTTGCAAGGTTGTAGTTGTGAGATTTTTAGATTTCATGGTTTCATTTTTATTTCTATCTTATATTATAGACACCGACTGTTGGATGCCTACGAGAGGGATTTTTGGGATGGTGGACGAAAGACCTTGGCAGCGATTTGGGATGCTCAAGGGTGGCTGTGGCACGGTGCGGTTAAATAAAATATCTGAAATATTTGTCGGATAGTCAGTGCATTTTAAGCTATATTTTACATGGTATTCAACAGGCTTTGAGATGGTGGGCCTAGAAAATATTCCAGAAAACGGACCTGCACTAATTGTATTCTATCATGGAGCAATACCAATTGATTTTTATTACGTGATGGCCAAATGCATCTTGTTCAGAGGTCGCTTGATAAGGACCGTCGGAGACCGATTTCTTTTCAAAATGCCTGGTATGCATGGGTTCTGGAAATTCAATCCACACTTAAGTTTCTTATGGCTGTATATTATGGAAGTGTATTGTTGAGGAACTTATTTCATTTTTGGAACGCAAATTTTTTCTAGGATGGTCTCTCTTGATGGAGGCATTTAAGGTTCTTCCAGGAACGGTACAAAGTTGCGCTAACATTTTGAAGGAGGGAAACTGTCTTGGAATAGCTCCTGGAGGGGTGTACGAGGCGCAATTTGGAAACAGCAACTATCAGCTCTTGTGGAAAAATAGAGTTGGATTTGCGAAAGTGGCACTAGAGGCCAAAGTGGTGAGATAAATCGTTAATGTTTTCGTGTTGGGCAAACGAATGCGAACGATTCATCATTAGATTTTTTAAGTGTTGAATTTTATGCATTTCTAGCCTATAATTCCAATGTTTACACAAAACATTCGAGAAGCATTCCGTTCCTTTAGTTGGGGCCTTCGATTTTGGAGATGGTTGTACGCAAAAACACACCTGCCTCTGGTACCAATTTACGGATTCTTTCCAGTCAAAATGAAAACTTATATTGGGAAGCCCATTCCTTATGATCCCAATAATACACCAGAAATGCTTGCTCAACAGGTAAATCACATAATTTAGGATTCGTGCCCTACTGATTTTGAATTGCCTAATCATGCATACATTCACGTTATAGGCGGCTTACGCAATTGAAAATTTGATCAAGGAGCACCAACGTGTTCCTGGAAGTGTATTCCACGCACTTTTGGAAAGATTCTACAAGAAGGACAGTGATAACAAATCTGCATGACGAAGGATTTTTAGACTTTTTAGAATAGGCGTAATGAAGTCCAAGTTTCAAGTTTGATGATACTTTAAAAATTACACTTAATCGCTGTGTGCAAAGACTGGGCACGATCCATAATGGACAATGCAATGCAACCATAAAAACGAAAACTGGAAAATGCAGCTTCTATCGTCATCTTCCTATGTAGATGCTAATTTAAGTTATAATATGGATTAAGGTGCATATTTTTGAACAATATAAGTAAGACATTCCAAAATACTCACAATCAAGTAGTTTAGACTGTAATCATGAAAATAGTGATATGGAAAACACTGTTGTACAGTGCAATAAACAAGTAAAGGTCAGTGCATAGTTTATCTTGAACGAACCATTATTAGAAATCAATGCAATATTATGTAGAAACTAATTTTATAAATAGAAATGCAAAGCTAGTTTTAGGCAAAATAAATGCAATGATACAGACGTTTACTACTTATAAATTCATGTGACCTTATCTTTCAGTCTTACCTCACGTATCAGTATTTTAATTGACATTTTATTGCTAGCATGTCTTGTACATTATGGCTACATTTTTCGATACTGACAGTACAATACTGATTTTAGTTTTAAAAAGCATTATATGTGGATAAATGAGAAGTTTATATATTTTATATGTGTGGTTTAATGCATTGGGTGCGATGCGATGCGTATTTGGAAATGTTAACAAACATATTTTATATGAAAATATATTATCAATGCAAATTTCAATGTTCAAGAAAGTCATACATTCAAAATTGATTAATTTAGAAAGTTCATTGATTCTCATTTAAAATTTTGCTTTGACTCAGGCTACTTGAACGAAGCCACTTTCAAAGCAAATTAGTATTGTTTTTTGGAAAGTTGTTTTACTAATGCTTTAATAATACTTTTGAAGTGGAAATTGCTGAAAGTGTACTTGCTAAGCTAATCTTATCTTATGGGTGTAATATTATAGGTGTTTGGATGTAATGTAATTTTCGTTAAGATAGCGCCTTGCGACAGCTTTAAAAACCAGGCAAATTTATGCTGTTTAATCCAAAGATGTAACGTGATTTTTGTAAAAATGTATTCAATGTGCGTTCTCTACTTTTATAAATATTCGCCATTACACATTGTTAGTCAAACCAAGAGCGTTTTAGTAGTTGACTATAAATTATTTGCTATTATGAATAAATGCGGTACAATGTTTCATGAAGTATTGTGTATTTTTGAAGTTTCCTTCTGGAAAAGCTATGAAGTAATCATGAAATTCCATATATTTATATTCATGTTAAACATGCTTTACCAATTATGAACTAAAGCCAAGTGTAAACAAGTAGGTTTTTATCAATACAAACTTCCTTCATCCTTTAGATTAGAACTGTGACTTTTATTCATTTATATATGAATTCAAACTTTGTTGGTTAATCACTAATCACTCAACACGACCATCACACAAGTAAAATAGCCTAAGTCGCTAGCCAAACCAAATCATGCTCCGAATTTCCTTTACTACTTTTGATTTACAAGATACAAATCTGACAGCTGCACTTAGTAGAGAATTTCATTCATACATACCTTCTTTTGATTCAAGACTACCTGATTGATTAGACATACTACTATGCTTACAAGCAAACAATTTATTTTGCCTGAAACAGGGAACTCTGGAATAACTTATTGCTAACTTGTAGAGTAAACAATTACAATACATAAACGTATTTTCTTAAAAACTTTCAAAAACGTTATTATTATTGATTCAATAACTTTTATTTTCATAGGTAATGAGAATGTTTAACGAAAGAAATCATCATTTTCGTATCATAATCATACAGGAAAGACGAAAGAATTTTTACAGCTAAGTGTTCAGCTATGTTAATTTTACGAATAATTATTATTTTTCTTATTCAATCCAACCATTATCATCAAGTATTGTGTACTTCCTTATAGTTAAAGTCTTGGACTCTAAACAAAAGCTTGTTGTAGTATTAATAATTATATAGAATATGATGGCTTGAAGAAAACAGTTACTCTACTCGGATGAGTTCTACATCGAAAATTAGTGTGGCGTTGGGTGGAATGACTCCTGGATACCCACGAGGTCCATAGGCGTAATCCGGACTGCAAGTCAACTTGGCTCTTTGACCAATACTCATCTGAAACAAAAGTAAACCGCATAAGCCATTAGTTAATGAACCGGTTTACACATGTAAAGACATAGAAATCATCAACTTAACATTTCATTTACCTGAGCAACTCCCTCATCCCATCCACGGATCACTTCTCCCTTGCCAATCTTAAACTTGAAGGGTGAGCCACGGTCGCGAGACGAGTCGAATTTCTTGCCGTCCGTCAGCGTACCCGTGTAGTGGACAACCACCGTTTGTCCCTGCTTTGGGAAGGTGCTTCCTACAAAACAGAAAACCAACAATTTATTACTTCATTTCCTTCTCATTATTGCACAACCACATCATCCTTCTCTCACATTTCCCCTTTCCAGTTCCACAATTCCATTTTAACAATACCGTACAATTACACACCACAATCTATTCACTACTTTAAGATGACCTTGACTTCCTGCACCTTTTATTCCCATGCAATATATATTACTCCACCGTCTACACACACATACACCAACTTACCAACCCCAACAAGCCGACAAAAAGCAGCAATAAAAAATTTATTTCTTTTGCAAAAAATATACACTTACCATCTCCCTGCTTAATGGTCTCAACAGTTACGCCCATCCTGCCAAAGTTTCCCGTAGACTTTTAGAGCACGCTTTTGTGCAAAAATTAAAATTTTCACAATAATTCCGTTTTTCAGCAGAAAAAAATAGTTAAGTTGAGGAGACAAGGCCTGGTGCTGACTGCTGGATACAAAACTGCAACTGCACTGCACTACTACAATTGGGGAATATAAGAGTTTGCTGCTCTAAGCAAACACGCTGACAAGCTAAAGTGTAGCGAGAGAGCGAGGAAAGAGGAGTCGGTCTCTTCGGATGGATAGCAAGTACAACGGAGAGTCCCGGCCCCGGCTTCAAGTCAATCTCAAGTTTAAATATCGCTTTGTGTGATACACGCAATATACTTACACAAGAGGTACTCGTTTATTGGGTGCAGTAAAAAACCTCAATCCAGTCTGGGAATGTATTATTCTGTTATTCTCTAATCTGTAATACATGTTCTGTTCATAATGATATGCTTAAAAGTAGTATTAATGCAACAGTGCAGCAGTATTATAGTTGGTTGGTTAGGTATATGTACATCATGTAGCCAAGCTCAACTTTCAGTAATTTTCCATTTTGAGCAACATTACAATGTACAATAAGACGACTATTAATATGTACCACCTTTCGGCTTGAAATCTTGCAATCCAGCGTTGTACTCAAAGTATAGTTTAGTATTACTATGAAAAAATTCCAGCATAAAAGTATATATGGCATAAAGTAGAGGATATAATATATCATATCAATGTTGTTGTTATATAGGCAGAGAATTAGGCATTTCTTGTATTCTAAAAAGCTATACGAAATGTGATGGCATTCATGCAATAGGATGCCAAGAGTCTTTCATGTAAATCTGGCTTGGGTAATATGGATGGAAGTTTTGGGGTGTTATGCGGTACACGACACCATAGGAAGGGTATTTAATCCTTTTATTGTATAAAGTTGAAGTACAAGTTGTTTAAAAGGTCTTCGTTCGGAGTTCGGGCGATGTGTAGAAGAGGGCAACAAGATTATACCCTCCGATTTTTTGGTAGCGACCGTCGCTTGCTTCTTGAGAAATATGGCATGCAAAATAAGGCGGCGAATGTGATGTGTGTTAAATGGTTTTCGTGTTTTGTTTTTGTTTCTGTCCTATTCTTACAGTCCACAGTCCACCACTAGCACAAAATAAATAGGCATTTTAATATGCTTTAAGATAATACACGCATATTTTACTACATACTAACATGAAAGTAAAAAGTTTGCCTGTTTCTGCATCCAAGACAAAGAAATGTTGCTCATGAAAAGCATAATAAGTTTTGGGGCAATCGGATCCGGGGTCCAATCCGATTTCAGTAGTGCTTACGGGGAAGATGGTGATGATATGAAGATAATATTATGATATGATATCCTCTTCTATTCCAATTAAGGATTCTATAATAGAATTTCTATTCCAATTTGTTGAAAAGCGACAAATCATAGGAGTTAGAGGATAACTTATCCCGGATATGCAAACGCACAGAAACATAAACTCGGAATAGGAACGACACAAGTATACAGTATACATTATGATTTTCAAAGAGATATTGCATATTTCTCTTTGAGCTATATAAAAACTTAGCTTTAAGTTTCTGTACAAAGATGACAATCCAAAAATGAACCAATTTAATTTTAATTTCAATCATTATGATATATATGAAAGTTAAAGGGTAGAGAGGATTCTAATTAATTCGAAAAATACTTGTGCAGATGCAGAAGCTTTCCACTTTCCATATTTATTTGCATGCAAGTGTAATGTAAATGTACAATGTACATCTTTCTTTCTACACTGTTGAATAGGTCAACTCCAGTCAAAGTGTCCAAACTCTTCCTCCGTACGAGTCCCCGAGAAACGTATGGCACAAACTAATTACCATTTGTTCTCTTAAATGCCTTATAGTTCACGAATATCAATCATCGTCATAATCTTTGAACGTGCGTAAATAGTGATAGCGTTCTTCATGAAATGACTGAAATGTTTAATTGTAACGAGCTATTACTTCTTATATTTTTCATACATGATATGAATAATGCATTATTTTGCAATATAACGGATACCAGAAATTGGAAATATTTGTACTAGTAGATTGGTATTCGGTATTCATTACACAAAGAGCATTAAAAGAAAAAAAAATGTGTGAAAATTGGGAAGTTAAGATTCATTCAAGAAATCATGATGACTCATTTTTATCTTTCATCATCATCGTACAACGCACAGTCACAGTGCGATAGATTTGTCTTTCGTCAGCATAGTCAGAGTATGGAGTAGACGAGTGAGCACGTCACGAGGAGCAAAGGAAAGGAAGGACAGATGTAGCACATCAATGCAATGCACCTAACCACAAAGGATTACATTTACGTACACAAACTTCTCAGCTGAGCTGACTAATCATTTGGATCTTGTCAGCAATTTACTGATTAATTTAACGTTACAATAAAGCCCCTTCACTCCAACCTTACTGATTTTAACTGACAGAACAGCAATCGTCCCCCTTAAAGTCCTAGTAATTATAAAACCAATCGGGACGTTTTTAGGTGTTCGGAATTCTGGAATTTGTTTTGAAAAGCTCAAGTTTCTCGTGTGATTTTGACAGTTGCTGTTAGAGGCTAATTAACCAGTGTGCAACATGTTTGCTGCACTGAATTCGGGGAATCAAGGTCCTCCGCAAAATTTTGGTAAGTGTGAGAAATGTCAGAAAATGGGTTTTAACATATCTCAGTTTAGTTTGAAATGATGAATGCACTTTAAAACTTGAAAATATATTTGTGGTTCATTTCTTACAGATAACCGTCCCGAGTTGTATGAAGAGGTGAAACTTTATAGGAATGCGTGGGAGCGAGAAAAGTACGACAATATGGCTGACTTGTTCTCCATTTTAACTACGCTTCAGCAACTGGAGAAGGCGTACATTCGGGATTGTGTCACACCCAAGGAGTACACTGCTGCTTGTAGTAAACTGCTGGTACAATATAAGTCCGCAATTAAGTTGGTACAAGGTCATGATGAGTGTACAAACGTGGAAGCTTTCGTTAAGAAATTCAAAGTAAGGAACACACAAATAATGTGTCTATGTATCTTAATTTCTATACTGTGTGCATAATTTTTAAAATTTCACTTTTATAATTTTAGCTTGATTGTCCAGCTGCCTTACAAAGAATAAAGGAAGATCGACCAATTACTTTCAAGGATGACAAAGGAAACACTAGTAAATGCATTGCAGATATAGTCGCTGTAAGTTTTTATAAAAAATTTGCAATCAACAATCAATGCATTTTTATACATTATCAGAGCAAAGTTTTAATGTTGATTTCTTTTGTGTCTCGTCAACTAGCTGTTCATTACGCTGATGGACAAGGTTCGCCTGGAACTACGAGCGATGGACCAGCTTCAGCCCGACCTACGTGACCTGATGGATACTATGAATAGGTTGACCATTGTACCGCCCAATTTTGAAGGAAAACAAAAAGTTCAAAGTTGGATCGACACATTTGCCACCATGTCGGCATCCGACGAACTCAATGAAGACCAAGCTCGTCAACTAACACATGACTTGGAAGTGTCATACAATGCGTTTAATAGACTGCTACATCAGGATGATTAAAAATTTGAAAACAGCTATGTATAGAAACGCGAATCAAGCATTTTTGCTCAGCGTCCGTAATGTATAAATTGTAAAGCAAAAAAAAACATCGGAAAATTTTATTATGTCATTTCCAGTTTTTATATATTATGTCATGTCATGCCTTTATTTCGATTAAGTTCCGTTCATTAAGGTCGTACCTTTTCTTTTGGGAGCCAGGCTAGTTTAATGCATGTAAAATCGCTATTTTGATAAATCGCTCATATAATAAAAAAGAATGAAAATAAACTTTTCCCCCGCTACTATCTAAAGTCTAGACCCTAATCATCTTCACTTGCGCTTAATTAATAAATTTTGTATACTTTAAAATCATTGTTTCTTTCTCCTATGCTTATATATAGCCAGCCCTTGAACGTATGATTTACAGCCATCATAATTATCAATGCTATCATAATATTTTATATTATATTATAAAAACTATATTATAATAAATAAAAATAAGAATAAACAAGCGAAATTTGATAAAAACATTTAAAATGAACATTTGCGATCGGAATAGGTATTCTATCGACTAAATAGACATGTGCATATCAAATGTGCTAACTTCTGACACATCTCTCCATGTTTGCTTAAAGATTCCAAAAATTGTTTTACTAACTGTTCGGAAGTAACCAAACACAAATATACAACACCCTGTAACAACTAGTGCTGACATTCAATCAAACTTATTATCCTGTATTGGAATTCTGCAGGTTATAAGCATTTTCTAAAGTATCTAAAGAATACTACATAGAAACTTTCCAAGATTTATTGAAGTGAAGATAATTGAATTCCCAGTAGGGGCTAGGAGTATTGAAATACACCTAATAATATGTAGCAGCATCTCTATCAATGGACCGAGGTTTTCTGAAAGCTGCAAATACTTGTGTGTAGGGAAAACTGTTTGTATCAGATCCCCCCAATCCCTCTTTTCTTCACTTCTTCTGATTCAGAGATCCGTTTTCCTTTACATTTGCTTTGCATGTATAACGGTGTACCCGTTTGATCTAGTGCATCGTTTTCCATTCTATGCAACACCGATTCATCTTCTAAACTCAAAACTGAATTTGAACAAAATTCAGGTGAATCCAACATCCTTGAAACTTGAGTATTGTTTTTGGATTCCAATAAGTATTATCTCATGCATAAATTGAATTTAGAAATTTGTATGATTGTGTAAGATAGCATTTAACTGAAAAGCTAAAAGATTTTATTTTGGTAAAATAACCTAATATGCAATGTTATGTATTATGCAAGTATTTTATATGCTTATATTATAACATACATTGACGCTATAATTGTGACACGACTAATGAATGAAAATATTCTCTAGCCGTTAGTATACTTCATATTTTTGTAAACTAAAATATTGAAATCCGGAAAGTGATCTGTCTATAATGGTACTACTGATTGACAATTCAAGTTGATTCACATACGTCATGCTATTTTACTGTCGGCCAGTTAGTCTAATGATTCGCTTAATAAAATAGCAACCTCTTGGAAATAAATCATGTATGTATAGACAACTTTTGTGTTCATCCTATTATGCCCCACCACCTCTAAAACTCATTTTACTCCACTCACCATTTCATGTTAGTTGCCTGATTGTTATCTATCACGTTTCACAAAATAACAACCTGTGTGCCTAATAACTAAAAGCTCTCATCATACATCACAAAACCGTCAAGTTTATTGCTACTGTATGAGTTGTAAATGTGCTGTCGGCAGGTTATTATTGTTCCAAAATATTTTGGGATTTTCATTGCCGTGACGTAGCCAACTCATGTTTCATTCCGTGAAGTATCAGATTTTGCCTGGGTTGAAATTCCATCCGACTCCGACTAATACGCATTTATGTGTTTTTCCGTCACGCTGATTTCTTTTGTCATTGTCATTGTATAATATATCCTAACCCTTCCATCATGTCGTTCAATATGGGTGGAGCTGTTCAACAGATATTTTCAATTTTACGCTTACGATTACCTACGTCAACGTATTTTCATAGTAAATAATATTTTGTTTTTATCCTTCCGCCTCAACTATTGGGAACTCGAATCAAAACCACATTAAAAAATACAAATATACATGCTCTCAATTATGGTCAACTTGTTTGTGGTTTGTTTTGCTATATGTAAATAAAATTGGCAAAAACTATTTTCCTGACATACCTACAACCTACTTTTTATACATCATATTCCATTTGATAGTTAACGAAAATGGGATGATAATTTGTCGCCCATAAAGGAGACGTTTCCTTTTTCCTATCCACAGGTTAATATGCATTTTAAGACGAATTTCATTAGACACTCATTGTTCAACTTATCACGTTATTATTAGTGCTGACACGAGACCACACACATTTTATATCTTTGTGTAGATAGACACATACTTATATGCAAAGCATCTCTGGAGACACCCTTTTTCCTTCTGAGAAACTCTGAGAAATGGAACAAGGTAGAAGCAGAAAAGCAACAGCTCTAGGAATCCACCAAATATAAAATATGATAGGTGAACATTGTGCAAAACGGAAGCATCTTCTCGAAAAACTCTGAAAACCGGGATGAATAACCAAGTCATTACGATCACATTTATTGCAAACATACCAAACACATTTTGAAGATTGCTTACGTCTGCTCTAGATCTCCCCACATCCTCCTAACTTTCTACTACTGCCGCTCCTCCAAAAAAAATAGAAAAATATTTCCCAGGATTTCTCCACAATGACATTTTGCTGTATTATACCTACATAGTGTTTGCTGGTGACTATGTACAATATTTCCTATCGAGAAGACAGTCAACAGAAGAGGCAGGGAAAACGGACGGATAAAAAAGATGAGAAAGCAGTGTGGAGAACGGGGTGAAAAAAGGCATCCCGAAATCCACTCTGGATCCCGAGAAATGCTAAGAGTGTGTGAGGAAATGGCAATATGAGGGAAATACCTTTGAATACCTAGGCAAATGCTCCTTCTCTCCGCAGACAAAGTCAGAAAGAGCATCTCAGCGTCAAACAAGCAGAAGTGGTGGCATCAACAACATCAACATATTTATTTCTTCTCTTCATCTTTCTCCGCTGCTATTATCGTCTTATTTCCTCTTGCCGACTTTGGCTAAACAACTTGATCATCATGCACTTCACTTATTTCTCGAGTACTTAAACGTACACACAACAAAACACTTTTTTATTGCTTCTCGCAGTCTCATCTCAGGGATTCCTCAGTCTTTATCGCGTGAAATGAGGATGATCATGATGATCATCATCTCAACTCATGCTCATGGCAGTATACTATAGTAAATAGGTAGCCTGTGACCTAAGAAAAAGTGTGTGAATGTGTGGACTATTTGGAAAAGTATTATGAGGGTATTGTCAAGTGTGTAAAAATCTTTTCACCCAACGGAACCTTCAAGCAGTTGGACACCAGTCTTGATCTTGTAGGGTGAAAGCAGAAGCGCGACAGCAGCAGCAGCAGTAGTAAACTATAGTGAAGTGGTGGTTGGTGGCGGCAGTGGCGGTGGCTGTAGTAAAAAGTGACATTCCTGCATTTTTCCTTGTTCATCTTCTACCCTCTCTCCCGTCCTTTTCTATTTCATTTCTTTTCAATAAAAGCGCTTGGAAGGCTGGTCTGTGTCGTGGAGAGAAAATATATTCAAAAGGGGCAAGTGAGAAAGACGAAGAGAAAAATGGAGTATTATTAGAATACATTCATAATTCAGTACTTTGGAATGATCATGTCAAAGTTATTGTAATGCAAACTAGTGAAGAAGAAATAAGGGAATTTTAAGTAGTAGTAACTTGATGAATTACAAATAAAATATAACAACTTTTATATTCTCTTTTTGGGGATAAACGCTGCTTGTAATTAATTGTATAAAACAAAGTTCTTCGGTGAAAGTGAAAGACATTTTTCGTTTGGGGTGACACTTGCATACTAATTAATTGGAATTAAATGGCCACACAGTGTTTAACAATAATAAGAATTTATCATGCAGTTATATACTTTTGAACTTATAGATAGACTTAATTGAAATTCGCGACGGTGCCACGAGCTCTGTTTGTCTTGATGTCGCTCTTTTCTTCCTCCTTCTCTACAAAATAAATGACTCTTTTTCACGGTCCACCTGTCAAAGTGTCAATGCCAGTTGGTTGTCCCATTTTCCTTAGCTTACAGTCAAGACAGGATAGTTTTTAGACAGATTGCTTGTACTCTTGTGTGCGTCTCGGTAAAAACAGAGAAAAAACTTTTTAATGCGATTTAGTTCAAAACAAAAAATATGTGTCTTCGTATAATCTGTTGCGTGTGAAATCGGTGAATGCGTATGGTATTACGGTTATCGTATAGAACCGTACGTTCCTCTTTTCCCTTCCAGAAAAATAAAGAACCGAAAAGGAATGGTTTTGTACCCGGCTACCCTAATCCAGGTGAAAGCATACTGTTCTAAACTTTCTCTATTTTTATGTCAATTACAGTAATATCATGTAAATGTATTTATGCCACACAAGAACTTGCTATTTTTGTCATAAACATGAAATGCTTTTCTAGTACCTGTGTTGACGATAATGTTGCATTGCTTTTGGGTATTATTGAACAGTATCACATTACTATTTGTTATGATTTTTATATCCTTTCTCTCTATTATTATTTCCAATGATGCAACTTGACTTTTTACTGTCATCTTTTGTACTTGACAGAGAAAAAATCCGTTTTTCTTCTTGAACACTCCATACATTTTTATATCATACACAAGGGTTTAGTGCATTCGCTACTGATTCCACTTTTTGCATGCAAGTTTTAAAAAACATTCTGACATTCTTACATCCTTTGTGTACATCCTCTGGCTTTGTTTGGTTTTATTGGTGGTTGTGTGTAGGTCTTGGTCTCGTCTGCGTTTTTTCGTCTGGTTGCTACTTCTAGATATGGCTGGTTTTTTACCTTGATGATAATGGAGCCATCCATGTATAGTTATTATACATAAAATTTTACTTTTACTACTGGAAAAGCAAATCATGAGGAATTGCATTTCATGGATATCTACACACATAGGTATATGCTTCTTCAAAGTACACATTTTTGTTACACACTTGAATGGTTTCTTTTTTATTCATTTTCAGTCAACATCCTACTCTGCCGGTAAAAATACGATCGTTTTTTAGAGTTTGCAGACCTGTAGGTATCTATTTAAGTTCTCATAATATTTTTTGACTAAATGCTTACAACATAGTGGATGCAATATGCTTTAGAGTATGCTTTACGTAGTGGTGAATCCCCCATATTTACCCGACTTTTCCTCAATTTTTCCACTAAAAGGGTTCAATAGTACATTATATATAATATAGTACTAAAGTAAGTAAACCAATAAGTTTCCGTTTCGTGTAACAGCTACTGGTTCCTTTCCCATTTTTCTAAAGAAAGTTTATCCCCTTTTCCCCTTGAACCAATTATCCTATCCCGCATGATAATAGTGTGTATGTCTGCTTGCCCATGATGCCAAATACTTTGCTTGCTTTACCTTGATCGAACAAATCCACATAACCAAACCTCAAAACCAACCCTCCAAGGAAAAAGATCTTATGGAACGTAGGGTATATAGGTCGGTACATTAGGTATATATATTATAAAAAGTTCTGAAATGGAGACACAGACGAACTTGCAGTCACAATCCGAAGAATATGCCTTCAAATCTCATTTTGTTCTTAGTTCTTTCTTTTCTTCCTCATAATGGAACAATTTTGTAAAAAACCATCTGGTCAGGTATTAAGTGTAGATATATTGTACGGGAGAAAAGCGGTAAAAATTAGGTCATTCATTATTCCTATGCACAGCAATAATGTGCGGCTTTCTCCTCTAAGCTTGTAATATAGTAATCATAATAATTGTCACGTCATAATACATACAATCGAGAAACGGAATCCTTATGTGGTTCGTGTTGGTTATAGAAAACAGTAGATATTTTGGTATCCGCATCCAGCCAGTAGCGTATTGAAAGTCGAACCTGTAGGAATGCGAAGTAATTCTGGCAGTGGAAGAGACTAGTAAAAAGATGCATTATTTTCTTGTTCCTGCCTTTGTGCTGTTTCATACACACACTCTTCATTTTTATTGTCGGAAAAACTTGAAGGGACAAAGAGGATGAAGATGAAGTGGAAAAAATATGAAAAGCAAAGCTACCTATAACACACAATAATATTTTTATTACAAGACGCGCGCATTAATATTTTCAGGCAAGGGAAAATACGAATAATGGAAATTATATTGCCTCTTGCCTACCATCTATACTCTGTGTGTACACAGGCAAGAGTAATAATAAGTGTACAGAGAGAAACTATCAGAAAAAAGAAAGAAATTGAATAGGAGGACGGATGACTGATTTCTTAAAGAAAGAATGTTCCTGGACGGAACGACATGGAATACTTAGGCAAGACAAAATATTATAAATATTCCGTATTTCGATATGTCAGCGTTGTATATTTTGAGAACGCATTACCTTCTTGTTATTGTATTGGAGTTTTTGAAATAGGTTTATTTCAAAAATAGTCTGTGCTACAGTGTTACCTTGATCAATTCATTGTGTACGCGTCTAGGTAAGATATGAGGCGTGTTTAAATCTAGTTTTTGCCATTGAACAAGAAGTTTTAATATATATTTCATGTGTCAAAATTGTTTTCACACATGTACCTAAATGATTAATGAAGTATTGCAGTCGTATATCGTAACTTTTCATTAAGAGAAAGTTTATTCACAATTTGTAATTAGACAGCAATTGTTAAAATCTACACTCTTTAGAAAATGAATAGGTTTCTATATCAAGTCTAAGTCTCCAAGTTTATTGCCTAATTATCATCACGATACAATTGATTGCTTGAAAGCTAAACACGCAGGTTGATGGCCTTGTCCTGTAAGTACATTGTTGTAGAAGTTGGTGCATGCATGAATGCTTGATTGAAGAAAGGATATCTGGTAGCAGCATACAATTCCACTGGTTGACTATGAGTGAAAATTTTCCATTTCATTTTACTTTCCCCTGACGAATCAGTGAGCAACGTATTGTTTTTAAAGTACACACATAACCTGGAAGCAAAATCTGGAACACATATATGTACACAGTACACATGTAAAGATGTAATAATATGCTGTTCTGTGAAATGGCATGACACACGCATTTCTTGGGTATACCTTAAGTTGAAGCGGCAGACTTTCACATTTTCCTAAGGGTAAACACAACTGTCATCTTAGTTGTGTGTTCTTGGCATTCGCTATAATACGTCGGTAATCAGAAAGCGAAGAAAATCCTGACAGGAACAAGAAAGCAAATAGTTCGACAGCGTGTCTGGATTCAATTGTAAACGGAAGTTGAGATGTGTGTATGTGGAAACTCAAACAAAGGGGAATGAAGTTAGGTAATAACGTATTGTGTGTATATTCAAATGCCGCAAAATAAGTAGATGAATAATTGAAGCTCACTACGCTGCACAATTTCTTGGTTTTTCAATATTTCTCTACAACTAAAAGAATAAAAGAGGAAACTCGGCGAAAAAGCATGATCAGCAAATTATTAAGCGATTTGTATTATGTTACCTATTTATCATTATAGACTATACTACTGCTTTCCAGAAAACATTGTAAAATAAAACATTTGTATTCTTCTCTACTGAAATTCAATTTAATATTGCAGTAATTTATGCACCAGAAAATGCTTTTCCTCTATAGTAATAGCTTTCTACTTTCCCCATGTACCATAATTCCTGCATAGTTGATAGTGTTGTTTGAATCGTTTTGTGCAAATTAAAAATTCCTAAGACGTGTTTTAACAGCATCAGTAGTATTAGACACTACCATAAACAGGATAGTAGACACATCTAATGTAATACTACTAAACTAGACATTATAAAACATGACAAAACAGGAAGTCCTATCAATGTCTTCATTAACATGAATGCTCCACAAGGTACACATAAATAAGTACATATCATAAACATCCATGGTAAGCCATTGAAAAATGCTCGCTGCTAACAACGATGAGTGTCTAAGTAGTCCAAAGGTCCTACGACAATATCCTTGATGAATGCAATAAATAATAATAGCCCACTCTGGCCAATTTAGGCCCACCTGGGCTTCCTAAAAGCATATTTTGCCTGATTTTGAATCCATTTAGCCTGGTTTAAAGCCCATTTAGCCTGGTTTAGAGCCCATTTAGCCTGGTTTAGAGCCCATTTAGCCTGGTTTAAAGCCCATTTAGCCTGGTTTAGAGCCCATTTAGCCTGGTTTAGAGCCCATTTAGCCTGGTTTAGAGCCCATTTAGCCTGGTTTAAAGCCCATTTAGCCTGGTTTAGAGCCCATTTAGCCTGGTTTAGAGCCCATTTAGCCTGGTTTAAAGCCCATTTAGCCTGGTTTAGAGCCCATTTAGCCTGGTTTAGAGCCCATTTTGCTGGTTTAGATCCCATTTTGCTAGTTTAGAGCCCATTTTGCTGGTTTAGAGCCCATTTTGCTGGTTTAAAAATAAAGTGTACAGACAGACGGACAGACGGACAGACAGACAGACAAACGGACAACGATATCTTAAATAGCTCTCCTGCTGAAGCAGCGAGCTAATAATAAAACTCGTAACTTTTACTACGTTAATATTAGGTTCTCTCAAAATCTGATATACTCTTCTTTTTATATTTGTACGATTTTCTAAGAAGATGACAAAGATCAACAAGTTTCAAATGATATATTTTATAAGAATGTTGTTGGATCATCTATAAAGATGTAAAGTAATCTAATTCATGTATACGTATGATTTCCGATCTAAGATTTGACTTTATATGCCTTGCAAATACTATGAAATTCGTAAGTCACATCGTCACAGGTCACATCCGGTATGGTTTTATGTCATTGTGCTTTCCAAATCATACATCCTGACATTTTGCAAATTCCAAAAATAAACTTTTTTTCAGATTACCCAAGGATGGAATGTTCTTGATTACTTGAATTTATTTACACCTTTTTGCCAAAAAGTTTTTGGTATAGTATTACCCGAATGAGTTCTCTTGAATGCAAAATCTAACCTACGTACTTGTTATTTGATATCATTGAGTAGGTAGGCTCATCTCTTTGTTATCTTAACAAATTGTATTTTTACTCGAAATTTACTTGTAGTTGACGTTTTTCATACATGAAATACTTTTGAAATAGGAACCGTGTAACTACTAGTAAAATTCATTGCGACCATGCAGCCATGCAATAGTATGCACCACGTAAAACACGGAAAGTGATACCTATATTATCTTTACACAATAATAGGCGTTATAATATTTTGTTCAACTTTCACTGACTTAATATAACAAACATCTATAAAAGGTATAACAGGTGAGAACGGTAAATTTTATAGATACTGTTGACTGAGCAAAAATTAATGGAACGTGAGTTGATTTGCATTTTTCATCCATATTTTTATCAAAAATACGGTCCACCATTGCATCTCGTAGTCTGTTTAACCATGAGAGAAAGTTGTTTAGAGGCTAGACCATGAAAGTAAAAGTTTCCGCTGTAATATCTTCACCATAATAAAATGAAAATGATGCATTCATTTTGTGTTTGATAATTGCCATTTCCTCTACGCATAATAATACACTTAATGTTGTAAAATGTTTTTGCTAACACTCCATTAAATAGGCTGTGTTTACAAACATTTAAGTATGGGTATAAATATTACAACCAATTAGAACGAATATGTATTCTATGCCTTTGCAAACATGGTAAAATCCCCCAGTGGCTAATGATAACTTCTTTGTTTTCATATTGCAGGAATTTTGGAGAAAACTGTCATTATATCAGCTCATTCACCGTGAAAAATTCATGATCGATTTTTCTGTTTTAAAACATCCTTTCATTATTTTTAAAATAGTAGTCATCAGCAGAATTAATTTATAAATGTTGGAAGTATACGAAAAAACAATTTTGAATTTACCAAACAAATTAATTTTTATTACCAACAAAATGACGGATTTTTCACTGTAAAATACGCATCCCGTTGATAGCTGCCGAATCGTCCTTGAATGTGTTGAACAGTCATAGTTGATACAGTTCCATCTACACAACATGTCAAGAGTGGAGCCCATCAAGGTCATTGAGAATCCCCTTTCGGGGGTCTCTACTGATGAGGATGAACTTGGAGAAAGCATCAACGAAGCCAGAATCCCTTTGCTTCGTCACTCTGTTAAAAGGCATTCCACCCCGTCTACTGCAATTCCAATAAGTCATCATGGAGGTGGAGTGGATGTCACCGATAGACGGTCTACCTCCTCCTCGCAAATTGTTAGTGGTGCTATTAATGACCCATTGTTATCCTCTACTTCTAATCCAAAATCGGGTATAAGTCCCAGTGGAAGCAGTACAACTTCGGGAAACATTCACTTACCAACAAATGCAGCAGCAGCTCTAAATGGCAAAAGGGCTTCGAGCTCCGCTGCTGGTATCTCACAATCCCAAAGTTTACAAATTTTAGGCAATCCACCGAACAAAACAACAGGTAAAAAACCATTAACTTTCTTTAAGTTTTAAAATTAATTTGAGAAGAAACAGCGAGAAAAAAGTTTTGGCAAAACTTTAAAGATTTTCAAGTAAAAGCGTGCATATGGATTCTTCCATGTAAAACTTCATGAACTGCAACCTTCAGCGTAATCACAAATCATCAGAAAGCGTGAGCGTAAGAAATTGTGGAAAAAGTAGGAAAAGGCAAAAGATGAGGATATGGCAAGTTTTTTGTGTTCTTGATGCCTGGCATGATGCATTCATTGAATTGACTTGGCGAATGCTTGAGTAAATCCCTTTTCTCTTTTCACCTGCCTTACGAAAGTATGAGGTACATATAATAATACTCATAGTTTTGTACCCTAAACAAGTAGAGAAACAGAGAGGGTTGATTTTAGCGGTGACTGGTTTTGAAGTACTATCATATAAAGCTGCTCTTCTGCTCCCCGAATCACTGGATCACTTGCACGAGTTGAGAAATGGGAAATTCACCGCACAGGCATCAAAACATTGAAGCGTTGGCTCTGGATAAAAAGCATGAATATAACAACAAAAACCTGGATACTTTCCTTACAGTTTTGTATAGAATAAACTGATATACCTTTACAAAAAATGCAACAAAAATTGCCCATATTTCAAAGCACATGCCTATATAGAGTTGTCTTGAAAAACATTGCTAAATCCTTTTACGATTTTTCGCAAATAACATTTTGGGTACAAGGGACATTTGATTCCTTGTCGGCTTTTGCAATATGTATTTTGAAGGGATTTACCATATAAACTAGTTGACTTTTCAAACAAAACACAACCTTGCCTACATGACGGAAGACAACTTTTCCACGTGTACATATTTGAGGAGAGGCTTTTGTACGAAATGGAGGCAAAAGAGAAAGGATGGCTCGTATTGTCAAATTTTCTTGCTCTACAAAGTAAAATCCATATGAAATAAACGTCGAATGTAATGGCGATGAGAATGCTTCGATCATGTCAATTTTACTCTACAGCTTCGTCAAGCTCCATTCTTAACCTTCTTGACGATTCAAAGCATACCTTTTGCCAGCCTTGAACATCAATACTCGAATAGAGTAAAAGGGCTTGCATCATCAGAAGAATCGTTTTGGCATATGAGTACTATTGTGATGAGCAAAATCTTTGATGAAAAAAGAAAAGAACAACAGGGAATCTGTAATAAGTTAGTTCATGCATCAAAGTGAATAATGTGTCAAAAATGATACATTAACTAATAACTGAACTGAATGTTGAGATAATATTCCCTTTTGTGTACCTAAAGCAAATATTTAATTATTTATTAGGAGGAAAGCAACAATACAACCCGGGAAATGCTGCTGGCGCCACTTCCGTCCATTCCCAGAAAAGTCCCATGGGAAATGTGGTTGTTGTCAGTGATAAGGAAGGTGGGAAACCGACAAGTGGCTACGTGCCAGCAGATCCTTTACTTATCAGTGATTCTTCTAGTCCTCTTCCTCCTGTCGCTTCCAGCCATCATCACCATTTTCAGCCCAGGTCCAACTCTCAAAGTGGCTGCTTTCAAGATGATGGCTATTGTATAGCTGTTACCAAAAATGCCGAAGGTAAGAACTCTTCTTCTTCCCTTATCTCACCTCGTTTCTTAAAGCAAACCAATAATAAAACGTAATATCTGATTGCACCCACGCTTCCAAGAACAAATATTATTAATCTCTTGTTATTTATCTGACTAATTTGTCTAGTTTAATTAAAATCAATCAGGCGTTGGTTATTCGTCATTCTCCCGTAGTTGGTTTGGTTTACATTGCAATATGAAATACCTTGATGTAAAAATGTCCATTTGAGGAAACATTGCCTGCATTTCTGTTTTCATTTCATCAATTCTTATTAAGTTTTCTATCAACATAATATTATATCAAAATTAATTCTTGTATATTGATTCATGCCCATATATTTAGTTTACACTCTTCTCTTTACCAATCCTCTATTCTAATGGTATTATATGCAGAAAGGAAATGCATTACATATTACTTCTTCTCTTCAGGCTACATTCCTTGTGTATTATGTAAAACTTTATTCTACCTACAGCTTTCTTTCCGTGTGGTGCTCTCATAAAAATTCTATTTGCCACTTTATGTCACTTATTGGTCCGGCAATATGCAATTCACATTTTTCTCTAGTAAAAATAAGTCTTCTTCTTTTTATTATTATATGATGCGTAATGTCGTTGATTTCCCTGTTCCCCATCATTTTTTCTCTGCCGACCAGCTAACTCTTTTATACTTTTCATATTCTCTTACTTACCTCTAAATGATGTAAATACACTCTGTTTTCATTTGTCTGATAATCGGTGTGAGAGAAAGAAAAGTATGGGATAGGTAATACAATAATATTGTGAAAATTTATGAAATGTGAGTAAATAGCAATGCTGGTAACGGTAAGTAAACCATCATCATTCCAGCCTCGTTTTTGTCCTGGATAGTGGCACATCACATAATCATTCTCCATTTCCCCTTTCCCTGTACTCCGCTAATATTATCAACAGTAATGGGAGCATCAAGGAAAAGATCTAGTCATTTTGTTGGACTGTGCTGATGTTATTGAATGAGAAAAAAGAGAAATAAGTCAAATAAGCACGAAAATATTTGTAATGATGATGATGCGGCGACAAAAAAAATCCTCAGTACTTTTTTGCGGTAATGGTGCCCTGATGATGTGGTGGTGGCTGGGAACGACACCGTGTTTTGTGGGGAATTGGAAGATGATTATGGGGAAACTGCGAAAAAAAAGTTTGATGAGGGCAGCTCACGTACAAGTGCATATCATCACGTACCTCCTTCACTTTCTTCACTGCTAGTACCAAACTCTCATCACCATACCATGAGAGAAGTGTAAAGGGAACGAAATAATGTCGACAGCATGGAGAAAGCAGGATAGAATAGTGATGGAGGACAAAAGCTGGGCGACAGTTATTTCGTTTTATTCTGTCTGTTGACTTCATGAAACCAATACAACTGCTGTCATTATGCTAAAATGCTTTTACATGCATGTAAGTTCCGGACGCAATATTGTTGTGCAGTCTATATTTTGGTGGATCATGATAATGGGAGTTTCCTTTCCAACTTTCCTGGAGTCTGTTTGCTTTCTCCTCTTCCCTGTTTGCCCCGTTGGATTCTGGTAGAGAATATCGGGTGATACGAGATAAAAAGCTAGGTTATTTGTAAAGTTGTGAAGAAGATAGCATAATCACTCAGAGTCAATGTACATTTTATATGCCCACGTAAACAACAATGTGCTGGGTAGGCAGATTCAAGTATAGTAAAATGTGCCATGATTGCTAAGATTTTGTCGTCTAGATTTTCTGGTCGGCCAGCTCCACATTTGATTTTTGTCTGATCCGTATTAACCCACCCGTGTACTTGAACGGCTCTTCTTTGTCACCACCACCAGAGCAATATTAGGTTTTTGTATTCATTGCTTCTCTGGGTGAAACAACCAATAAAACTTGGTGACAGGGATGGGTGAGGAGGAGGTTGCAAAGATGATGTTATATGTATCCTGAAGTTAATAATGACATGATGACGTCTTGGTTGAATCAGGGAACTAACTTTGCAATTTACAAAATTGTATATATTACTTCAGTATACAGGAATGCCACAAAAATATGCCACCAATTGAATTGAATTTTTGGTTAGTTCATGTACTTGAATTCTGCAAGGTATTGACAAAACATAAATAGGCCAAAAGACTAACAACTAAAGATAGAGCAGTAGTATAATTATTGATTTAGACCAGTAGTCTACTGGCAGTAGATCTTCAGTTTCAAGCCAGTTCGACTAAAAACATGAAGAATTTAAAGAATATTTCGGTTTGCCTTTACAATCTGTTACTTATCGACTATGTTCTATCAAACAGTGTACTTGATAACAGTACATGAGAATCATTTTCGTAAAATGGCTTGAATATCTTTATTACCTGACAACCCGTGTGCTAGAAATATATAATATTATGACGAATGGTTCTACATGCCTCTTGTTTTTGTGCAAATTTCGAAAGTGATGCAAATGCAAGGTGTCCATTAAATTATGAACACAGTAACCGTCTTTATATACTCTGTACATTTTGGCGTCGGAGTCAGATCAGTCAATTACGCATTACTCTTACCTAAATGTTCTTTGATGAGAAATTAGAAAATAAATAGTTAGTGCGGCCAGTTAAACTCTCCAAAGCATGCCTCCCCAGCATCTACAAAATCATAACAAACCTTGTTTCTGTTTCTCGTATGTCCTATATAAAGAGAGTTTCAGATTCACTCTCAATCACATAAATATAAATTACTATTATGATACGATTTGCTTCATTACGGCTAATGTGTTTACGATTAAATCTGTCCTTACCAATCTAAAAGCAATTTATTCTCCAACAACACGCCATGCCGTGCAATGTCGTGGAGAAGGAGGCTATGGTCAGCCATATACTAACCCGTAAACAGCAATTACCACCACCGCACAACGCATGCAATATTATACAACATTTCTGAAAGTTTTCTTAAGATATTCACACTGAAAAAACTTTTCCACACCTCTCTACTTAAAGATGTAGTATTTCAAAGAGAAATCGCTGGGTATCCCAAACTCATATTACATTCCCATGCCTCCATTACTACATCTCACCGCCAACCCTGCTTCCATAATCCTCCTGTTCATGCACTCCTTTCAGCATACATCCATAATTTATCTAAGAGACTACATCAAATCTCAATGCTTTTTGTTGCTTTTCTCTTTAAGCGACTATAGTATTTCAATGATATTTTTGATAGTCAGCAACAGCAGCAACAAAATGTTTTTTGATATATTCATAAATATATGTTTCCTTTCACCCATGTTTTTAAAAAGGTGATAGTTTCAGAGATCTGCAAAAGAAAAGCTCTTGTGTTTCTTTTGTTGGCACTTCAACATGTAACAGCATAACATTAGCAACACAGCACCCAGTTCAATGGAATTGACATGTTGGCATTAAGTTGGCAAGAAGGCAGTTCAACTTTTTTTTCTTTTGTTGAGTTGGTCCACCCAACCAAACCCAAAGCTAAGACATGTATGGGAACCCATAAGAAACTGCCATGTAAGAATTTTGCAGAAATGCAGACGTCCTCTCATGCCACGTACCTAACGTACGTCTCTTGTTGAACAAAGGATATTTTTGAGTAAGGCTAATTGAAAGAAAGGAACAATGGCGAAACGATAGTGTCAGTCGCGTGTCCGAGTAGACACGACTTGCATTTCTGTGCTGGTGACAGATTACAAGAGAGAAAAATGAAAATGTGTCAAATTGAAAAACACTGACCTTTGCCAGCGCGCATGCATGCAAAAATTTGCAAATGCGAAAATAAATGACATTTTAAACTAAGCTAAAGTGTATCTTGTTTTTGTTGGTTTGAAAAAATACTTAACAGGCACGTTGGTTGACACAACCATTGTGAAAGTGAGTAGAGTAGGCAATCCAAGGAATGTGATAGCGGAGACCAAGCTCATGATGACCAGCAGCAACGTTGACGATCCTGGAGGTGGTGGATTTGGGGATACTACCTCAACAGGAGGAGGAAGCAAGAAAAGGGGGAGCAGTGGCGGCGGTGGCAATGGAAGTGGAATGGAGTTAAATCTCTCAACCACCACTCTCCGCCCGATGGACGACGACCCTGCAGGGGAAATGGACAGAGAAACTTGGTCACAAGGTTTGGACTTTCTGCTGTCCATCATTGGATTTGCAGTAGATCTGGCCAATGTGTGGAGATTCCCATACTTTTGTTATAAAAATGGAGGCGGTAAGGGAGAAAGTTTGTGAATTTGTCTTTCAATCATTGTACATATTATAGCTTGTATGTCTCATATAATATTTATGACATGTTCGTAGGTGCCTTCCTTATCCCATACTTCTTAATGTTGGCACTCAGTGCCATTCCCGTCTTCTATATGGAACTTCTTTTAGGTCAATCCATCCGACAGGGGCCCATTAGCATGTGGAAAATCTGTCCACTTTTTAAAGGTGTGATGATAGCCTGACTAGACAAACTTTTTCATGACTATTTCATTTTATAACTTACATAATATTTTCATCGCTATCAAACTAGCTGACAATGACATTGACATGTATTTTTAAATAATCTTGCTAGGCGTTGGCTATTGTGCAGTCACCGTGTCGTATTTTGTCTCCTTCTATTACAACACGATCATGGGTTGGTCACTCCACTTTACCATCAGTTCATTTTCATCCCCTTTGCCATGGACCTCGTGTAATAACAGTTGGAACAGTAAGCAATGTTACAGTGTGGAGGCAGAAAGGAATGATTTTGATGATCTCAACAGCACTTCCTTGGTCTTGGAACCTGGTGGAGTAATGGAAGACGGGAATTTGACTCAAGATGCCCCAAGACGTCCTGCAAACGCTACCTCACCTGCCAGCGAGTACTTCAGGTATGGTCTCCGTTAAAATTAAAGATTTTAAACGAGTTTGTTGCACAAATACTTTTCAAACAAATGAAAAGTTTTGTTAACTTTATAGCTATTAGGCATTAGATTCTTTGGCAGCAGGAATTACGCATCTGGTCGTTGTATCCAATTACGCTGCTGTTTCTCAAATAGGCAGCGATAATAAAATAATAAAATGAAACGCACATGAGTAGAAAAGTAGTCATTGAATACTTGAAATTTAATCAAGACAAAAAGTTGCTGGAAAGGGTTTACTATATAAATAAGCTTTTTTGACTGCAACCTCTCACGAAAAGAAACCAAGATTTCTACAGAAGCGGATTCGGGTTCTCATTCTTTGCATTAGCATAATAAAAAGTAAAGAGTAACGAAAAGAGAGGTCGTGAATAATGATTTTAGAAAAAGGGAAATCATGTAAAGTCTTAATGTGTCTCAAGTTCTTCACAATCACTGATTGAAAATGGATATACTGCAATTTATTTGCAAGCTCTCCAGAACAACTTATAGAGCAACAAAACTCTCCAAAGAAATTAGCTACGAAAACGGAACGATAGGGCAATAGGAATGCCATATTGGTTGATGATGCATGGATGCGAAGAAAAGAAAATGCAATTTAGTTTCCATTTTTGTACATGTTGGTAATAATGATGATTGGATTTGTAGGTACTGCGTATTGGATATGAAAGGACATGATATTGACAACCTGGGCTCTCCCAAAGTAGATCTCTTAGTGTGCCTGGCAGTGATCTACTGCCTTCTCTACGTAATCTTGTTTCGGGGTATACGAAGCACGGGCAAAGTTGTTTATGTGACTGCCTTGCTCCCTTACCTTGTCATGTTAATTTTACTAATACGAGGAGTGATGTTGGAGGGAGCAGTGGATGGAATCTACTATTACTTAGTTCCAAACATGACCAAATTATGGGAAATTGGGGTAAAACGCAATAATAATATCAAATAACCGCAACAATGAAAAACAAAGCATTTCTTGGTCGGATTTATGACTGAATGCATTTCCCATGACAGGTTTGGAGTGATGCAGCCAAGCAAATATTTTTCTCCTCTGGAGCTGGTTTTGGTGTCCATCTCACTTACGCTAGTTATAACAACTTTCATAATAATTGTTACAGGTATAGTGGTATGTTCTTTCTTTGAAGAAGGTTCACGTGTCCATAGGACAGCAGCGAGTGTAGTACAAAGTAGTAACTATATCTATGTATCTATATGTTTATGTTTGATGATCCTACTTTCAAACAGAGATTGTCTAGTCACTTCATGTGTCAACTGCTTCACTAGCCTTTTCTCAGGATTTGTCATTTTCACGTTCCTGGGTTCAATGGCTCACAGACAGGGACGACCTATTGAAGAAGTGGTTAATGTCGGTACGAAAGCCTAACCACATAAAAGAAATAGAAAGTGTCGACCTTGACAAGCTTAGCAAATACAAAGTAGCTTTTCAAAAGCTTCCACGAACCAATTTTATTGCTGGAATTTTCTATATAGGTCCTGGCCTCGTTTTTGAAGTGTACCCTGAAGCAGTAGGTACTTTACCAGGCGCCAATTACTGGTCCCTTTTATTTTTCATCATGCTAATCATGTTGGGAATTGACAGTGCTGTGAGTTTAATAAAGAAAAAATATTAATTTCGCTGATGCTTCTGTAGCCATCCATGCATTAATAAACCTCATGCTAATTTACCCCTTTGAGCTTTGTTCTTGATTTGAAATGATAATGTAGCTTGTGGTGTTGTTGTGGTCTACCAGAATGGACCACGTCAATAAAGTGCTATAAAATTTACTTTGTATGCTATGCGTTCAGATGGGCGGTCTGGAATGTGTCATTACTGGAATCACCGATGAGTTCAAACCCTTTTTCAAGAGAAAGAAATATGGCAGAGGGATTTTCATGTTCTTCTGTGTGCTCATATCCTTTCTCATTGGCATTGTTAATGTCACAAGGGTAAGCCACGGGGAAACCCAGAGTATATTATTGCAGAGAGCCTTTGATGGTCATTATGTCATGACATTGAAACTGAAATTCAAATTTCAATCCCATTAGTTTGGATTTTCGCCTTTTCCGGTTTATGTGGCGTGGAATAATTCTAATTCTCTTTGTTGCTCCACTAGGGTGGAATGTACACATTCACGTTTCTAGATACGTATGCAGCAGGGAGCTCTCTTCTCCTGTCTGTGCTCTTTGAGATACTAGCGGTCTCTTGGGTTTACGGTACGTTAATGACTTTCCCCTTTTATAAACCATGCCAAATAAAATCATGCAACCCTTTTTACTTTTGATCATCGTTGCCCCAATCACGACATATGTATGCTGATTACTGTGATTACAATTAAGTAAAAATGCATGCTAATTTGAAAATATGAAATATGAAGCTGTTTATTTTCTTTGTGCTTTTACATAATATAAATTATACACATGGGAAAAGGTCTGGACCAACTATGCAAGGATGCAGAGGCCATGCTTGGGTTCGCGCCTGGGATTTATTGGCGAGTCTGTTGGAAGTTTGTCAGTCCCTTACTCATCTCTGTACGAAAAAACTTGATAATCCAATGTTACTCGCTTAATTCTTTGAGCAATTAATAACTTTTATGTATTTCTTTTTTACACAGACAATAATCATTCTTGATCTTTGTACCGCGGGAGAGCTAACTCATGAAGATTACAGGTATCCCGATTGGGCACAAATTTTTGGCTACATCTTCACCTTCATACCAATCACACTTGTACCCATTGTTGGATTCATTGAATTTATGAAGTATCCGGGTGATTGTAAAACTGTAAGTCTGAATATATTTTCAATTCCGGATTAATTATGTATGTACACAATATGCAATTCTAAACGTGAAATTTAATTGTTTTCGTTAAGAAACTGGCATATTCTATCACACCTGTCAGTGAACATGCCGCAATCAAAGAAGGGGGCCGAATCCGACGTATGCACTCTTCACATTGGTCATATTTTCGATGGCGTAAATAAGGAATATTTGAGCAAGAATAATTCAAAATTATGCGTAATTTCCAATTGGAAAACCATTTGATGTGGTGCTTTTGCATTCTGCGAAGTTTACCATGTTATAATAATATCAAAATATCAACACAGAATGTGGTGCTAGCACCCACACCAGTCAGTCACAACGTGGTGAAAAGTCAGGGAAAACATGGTGGATCCACATTTCTATCAGTGCACAGAGAAAGTCACAGAGAAAGTCAGCTAGTTTAGGGGAAGGGAACCATTGGGGCTACATGAGATACAGTTCAGTAGTGAAAGAAGAAAGCATGCCCAAGTTGCTTAGCCAAACTTTCACTTTCTTGCAAACATTTTTAGACACAGTGACAATGTTACTAGCAAAATGAAACAATTAGTGTGTAGGTACTAGATGCATACTGTTAAGCTTTTTAAGTTGCAAATATTATGCCTTTAAGCACAAAATGAGATTATTACTTGAATCTAGAATAATGTCTGAGTAAGAAATATATACTTATACGATATACTACATAGGGGTGTATTTATAAAGTTGCACAGTGAATTTCACGTAATCTCAGAGTTTGAAAACAATTCAGAGATAGTTGAGCCTGCTGTATTATGACACAAAAATGTAATTAATTGTAGGTTATAAACATTAGATTAGGAATTCCAAAACAATTAACCATACTTACGTTGCTTTGTTTGTAGAACTCGCTCTATGCAAAATCGCATCGCATTAACTGTAGTTACTCGCCAGTAAATGTTTCAAATGAAGTGACAGCATGCGAGCCGTAAGGCAACTTCTAATTACTTATTAGGTAGGCATTGTAAATGTCTTCTAGGATGTCAGGTTCAGGTTACGTGTAGGCCATAATAAAATATTAAATTATAATGTTTGGCATTGTCGAGCTTCGCTTCTTTAAAATATGCTTATAAAATATGAAAATAAGTTATGAATTAATAATAATACTAGTATTAATATCAATTAAAATATTAAAACTAATTACAAACTAGACTTGGGCTTGCAATTAAAGTTTATGCTTAATTCTGAGATCAAAATTTTACTTGCGATGATGGTAAAACGAAAAATTTTCATGTAAGCGTTGATCGTTTATGTGGAAAGTAAAACATAAGGAAAAAGTAATGCATCATATACCGAGGATTAACCTCCTATCTGAGAGGATAGGATCTGTCTCCAGTGGCCATGATAATGCATTTGCTATACTAAATACTAATAATTAATATGATTTTAGTGATTACCTACACAATGTACATAGTATACTTGATGGCATTTACTACAGAAATATGAAACGCTGTGTGCTTAAAATAAATACCTGGTATTAAGTCAGACGAGTGTGCTAAATATACGATAATAAACAAATTACAAAGCCAAATAGAAAAGAACGATTGATGCACTATATTATATGATATGATAATGTTGAGTTTCGTTGACATGAAGTACCCAGAGGGAAAAATGTAACTAAATATAGTAAATCCAGAATTCCATGAATGATACGTAAAAATATAATGATTACCTAAAATGTAGCATGCAGTAGAACCACCAATGAAAAATCAAAAGAATGTGTGAGATAAATTCACTGTAGTAAAATAATTCGAGAATGTATTCAACGAATTCTCTGAATAGTAGATTTCAAAAATAGAAAACGGACAAAAACCATACAAATGAATATAAAACAATTACATTACACTAAAACAGTAGAAATGATGCTTTCTATAAAATCAACGTAAATAGTAAATATACAATCATTTGCCAGCAAATATTAAGTAGTAGTTCAAAATTATGTACTTATGATGACGCAAGTGAAGCATCAACATAATTCACTAACAATATATAACCTCTGAGAATAAAAAAAATGCATTTACATTTCTAAAAAAACATGAAATATTCTAAAAAATAAAAAAAAACAAAGCAAATATTAAATTAAATGTTCTACTACTACGGAAGTTATATCTTATAAACTAAACATCACATACAATTTAGGATTATTATCAGGAAAATTGATTTGTTCACGATATAATTTTCCTTGTCGTTACAGAGTATGTAATACATGTTATGCACCTTTTTTTAAATTTGGTATAGTACCTATTTGGTTATGTGTACTTACATTCGTACATACCTGAACAACTTAACTAATGATTCAAACTTACTTTTAACAAAAGTTTTGTTCCACAAAACAAAAGCAAGTTATAAACGTATGAAATCAATACATAGTTCCAATATGATTGAAAATTCGCTAAATTAATTATGTGAGCTTATTCACCCAGATTTCACTATTTTCGGTACTACTTTTAAGTTTTATGCTCCTACTATCAACTTTGTTGACCTATTGTAATTCATTGAAGAAGGGATTGCTTGGTAGCAAGCAATCCCTTCTTCAATGATTGTAATTAATTGCTATTTACATCTTCAATGAAAGAAATAAAATATGTTAACTGTAAAAATAGAATATAAATCCAATCTCTGTATTTAATATTTAATTTAATTATTGATTACACTCATTATGATTGATTAATTAAATATAAATAACAATCAACCACACACTTACGTGTAATATACAAAAAATAAATTGCTGTTCAACCATTTTTTATTAAATGTAAAGTAGTTAAAATCCTTATTATCATACAGCTACATACAAATTGTATTATACAATCATACGTATTAAAGTTAATTGGTCAGCATATTTCATGTTTGACTGAGTTACATGGAACAACAATAACTAGAAATCGATTAGAATAAAATCAGAAAAACGATTGTTTCGTAGAAAAGCAGACTTATATAATTTACAGGTAGATTATGGACTCAGCTATTAAATACTTGGAACAAATTTAATACAATCTTGAAATTTGGATTTGACTAAGGAGACATGACATTACAGTATCATTTGATTGCACCTGTATCTTGCACCTAAATCAATTAATTTTGAATACATTTGTACGTAATCACCTCAGTCCCATCTCCCCTGACTGTCGAGCTAAGTTTTTCTACGATAGAATACCTCTGCCGGAAAGCATTGACATCTTTCAAGGTTTGCTTTTTAAAGTTCTCAAGTACCTTGTCATCCACAGATGGACTACCGTACAAACACCTAGCTACCCTACGACGACCTTCTGGCGTGCTACCTTCAACGACGGGGGCAGGGGTCGGGCAATTTCCAAAGCTTAAAGACTTTGCTACCTGACGCTTTTTCCCATCACCCGATTTCTCACCAGCCTCCTCCCGATTGGGTGACTCAAGGGATCTCTTTCGAACTTCCAGAGCTCCACCATCCGAAGACACCATCCTCCGATGAGCAGGGGTTTTTAACGGCTCGCCGTTGTTCTGGTCGTAGTCTCTCGCATTAATGGCGTAGCTCCTTAGCGTTGCGTTATCGACAGTATCCTCATGGATTTTGTCCAACGTCATCTTCATAGCTTTTCCTGGCTGCTGAGCCTCCTGCTGACCAGTGGGTTGTACGCTACTCATTTTAACGCCTACAAAACAGTCACAAATTATAAACCGCAAATTAATACAAAAATAATACAATAAGGAACTCTACAAATTTGCAATAAAGCAACACAAATTACAAATTTCCTCTTAAATAACTTACCTTTTTCGTAATCAATCAAACAGTGTTGCTCCCTTTTAGATGATGATCACCGCAGTAATGCTTATCGCTTCTCTGATAACAATAATTAACAGTCTATTCCAAAGTTGTATCACCTATTCACGCGAACGCGTAGCACGTTAACTTGCTCGTCTACCACTACAACCGCAGCAAACAGTCCCACGACGACAACCTCGCTTGACATGGACAGACGGGGAACTTTATTCGAAGCCAGTTTGTCGCACTTTCCTTCTACACTGTTCTCAGTTTGCACGCACAACTTACAAAATTGTCAAAGCAATTTCATCTCGAGTCAAAAGTTCAAAGAGAAAATCCATTAAAACGCTGCGCGTAGAAATCGAAATCAAACTCGAGCTAGAGAAAATCTGTGGAAAAGGAAGAATTATGCAAATTAGACGATAAAAATGCACGGCTATAGCTTGGCTGCAAGCAGGGAACACTTGGAAATTGAAACGGAAAATGCAGCGAATGAGTCGAGTCGAGCCGAATTACGTAAAAAACCAGAAATGCAATTGCTACTTACATGTTCCAATGAACTCTCCGTATTTTGAACAGGTCACCGGGTGATTTTTGTTTGGAAAATGACTATCTGCTCTGAAAAATGGGTTACTGGTCAAATTATTCGCGACGAGAGATGAACTGTGAACTATTCAAGGCCAAGGCCAAGGAACGATGAAATGGAATTGCAAAGTGGTATGTTCGACGGACACGAGAAGAAGGTGAGATGATGAAACATGCAAAATCTCACGAGATGCAGCAGCGAAAAGTACAACCACTGAAGATGAAGGGATACTTCATACAACACAGTGCCCACTACGAAGCACAAATGAGGTGCTGAAGTCTTGTAGTATTTTACGAATCGCAATGAATGAACGTGTCCATAAAGACTTCGCTCCTTTTTTCTCATTTTCTTTCATGCACTGTTCATGTACAAAACGTTTGTTTACATGCATGAGAATCTTATGATGAGATGCTGCCGATGCGAAGCTGGTTTGATAGATTGGAAATTAGCCATTGAAATTGCTACAAAGGCTTATCCCGCTCGTTTCCGGGAACGGTGCTCAAAATCTAAGCTTTTTGACGAAGTCCACTTATATTCCAAAGATGGTCGAAGAATGAAACTTTCTCTAAACTTAAGTGACAGGCGTTTGTGATGATGATTGTCTTTTAAAATGCTTGCTGATGATGATGCAATCGACGCAGCGGTCACTTGGTCCAGCGTCTGACCTGAGACTGTAATGATGACATCGACCTTGAAAAGCAATTATGCATGATTTAATTAGGAATTTATGACAGCCAGACACGTTATGGCGTTGCATGAAAAGAATTCCGGTACAGGAACTACGTTAACGCAACAAAACTACGTATTGTGCTTTTGGTAATGAGTTTTTGAGACGCTGAACGTTGACTGTCGCTTATCTATGCGTATAATAAATACATGAAACTTCATACAAGACTGACAAATGAAGTTCCAGTTCCAACGCCTTCTTCTAAAACAACCCCTTCATCTTGCTTGATTAATTTATGAAGTTTTTAATTCAAGTTGACAGCCTATGAGCCTACACCGATTCTTACGTTACTCCGTTCCAGTCGCGTATTTAAGAGTAAGTAGTAGCAGTAGGTTATTACTTGACTTACTTGTCAATTAGTATGTATTTCTTTTGACATTTTAATTCTTTTTATTAAATATTTCTTTTTTACATCAAGAAAGCAAGTGAAGAATACTAAATTTTGGTTTGCTACACATACACATTAGACTGGATGTTACTTACTATTAGTAATTAAATAAAGTAAGCATATAATGTTCTAGATCCAGTTGCTCCGACTCCAATTACTACTGGATTTGGCTTTAGTTGAGATAAAATCACAATAAATGTACACATTTCAAAGTTAAAAAGTCAAGATTCAGGTAAATTACGAAACGAAAAATAATGTCATAAGTAATGAAACCTCTATGAAAAAGCGAAAAAAGTATAATATAGTCGTTCACTGCAACATATTAGTAGTACAAGTAAATTATTTGCTGATTGTAGAAAACTAGAAAATCTTCAACAAAAGTCCATTTCGATTATCTGATCAGACTGAATATTATTATTTGAGAGATGAGCAAAAAATAGATAACATCTGGCTTTTTTATAATGTGTTTTCTTTGTATATCATATCACATTTTCATTATACTGATTTTGTCTTCTTTAATGATATGCACGCATTTTGTTATCTGAAGCGCCTTCGGACTTCCCTGAAAACTAGTCTGTTAGCATCGGACTCATCGTTTTCCCATTTGACGCAGCTAAATCCATCAAACTGCTCACATTTTGGAGGATTCTCTTCATCAATGCATTGTGCGCGTAGTACATTGAAGTAGAAGTTTCCTACCAATTCTGCAGTAGGGTTTTGTACAGCAGCTCGCTTTAGACAATCGTACAAAGCGGTATCGCACTCGCAATGGGATCTAGATACATATTTTATTATGTTAATATGTTTCATAATTAAGTGTCTATTAATTAGACAATAATTTCATAATGTCACACGAAACTTACTTTGCGTACAATCCCCAGTTTACAAGCCCGTATGCTGAGCGGAATGCAAGGACCTTACGAGGACACAAGTCGTGGGATCTGAAACATGGCAATATCAACATTTTTTCTTGGAGGTTTCATGACTATGACTCATTTTACTGGTACTGAATATCTCGTGTTGTACTAGTTATAGTGAAAGTTTACCTGCAACATTTATCAAGGTCACGCATTGTACCCAGATCGTTGTAATTGGTGGCGATATCTTTGAGTCCACACCATTTGGTACCTTCAAATTAGAACAAAATCAAACACAAGTTTACACAAGTAACAACGTACGCATAAATCACAGCGTAAGATGCCAACATAACATACCTGGAAGAATTCCTGAAATCATGGACCACATATTTTGTTTATTTCCAACCAGAACATCCAACGGATTCACAAGGGGATTTGGTGTACTTCCCCCCAGATTATCGTTAAAATCGTTTCCTTTAGGACTATCTTCTACTGGGGGCGGATTTACATTTTTGACATCAAGAAACTGACATGCTCTTATCAGATTTAGCATGGAATGAAAACCGATTTTCTCAATAATCTTGTTTTCCTGGGCGAGTTGCTTTAAAGCAGCTACCTGCTCGTCCGGTCGGCTAAAAAAGTATCAAAATTTAGTCTTCCTTTCCAAAGGTTTTATAATTGCATTTCACGTTAGGAATCTAAGCTACTTACTTGACTTCCAGAAGCTCGCAATGCGATACATTTCCATTGCCATCTGCATATACGGTGGCAATAGTTTCCCCGTCATAATATGCTACTCCAACTGGGTTTCCAACGGGCATCCCCATCATTCTCCCGGAATTGGCACGTATGCTTGCAGACAGGTTGGGAAACAACGTTTTTCGATCCACTGATGGTAAGCTACTTATATTGACGGCGGGTTCCGACCCATAAAGGGTGTAGGCTGATGCCATTGGACGGTACGCGTGATTAGGTGGCATTGGTTCAAATCTACAATTTTTCATAGAAAAAAATAGTTACATATAATTTTAATTAAAATATAAACGGCATGTGTCAGTCAGTTTCAAAAGATGCACGAACAAACTTTCTTTTACAAACGAAACAAACGAAAAACCTTATTCTACCACACCACCATGCATATTTTAAAATATTCATTTCATTACATAATGTGTGTTTTTTACACTAATACACCATTTTAATAGACGAACGAATCAATTCTTTAATTACTGTTATTTAGTACCTGATCGGATTGCTATTAGGGGCACAAGAAGTGGGATAATTAAAGTGCACATGTAATAAAATAATGATTAGTTTTATATGAAGCAATCTTTGGTTTGATGATGATAATTGCTGGGATTGGTGTAGGCGCAAGCCTACAAGTGCCCTAGCCGACAATCCCATCATTGACAAGGCACAAGCACAAGACACTTAACCATTTAGCACAGAAGCTAGAACACTTATATTCTTTTCTAGAAAAATGAGATTGGAAAAACTGCTGCATATTTGTGTGAATATCAAAGAGATCAACAACATTTCTGCTAAATGTTTTAGTAATGATAATGTAGAATTGTGCTGTTTTATAATAGACTAATAGAGGTAATCATCTAGCATCCTAGTAAAACCCATAAACCAACCAAAATGCAAGCCAGCATGCGAAAAAACATTTGTATTGCCGATAAGAACAATGAATGAAGAAACTTTGCTCATGTAATAGCTAACAATGGAATTTGATGCAGTACAATTATTACAATTTGGAGTTCTGAGGATCAGATACAACAGAGAAGTACAGTCAACAATGCAGTACAAGTACAACAGAGCTTGACTCAAGCAACTGCAACAAAGAGAAAAACAGATCAACAAAAAACAAATTAAACAAAACAGAAGCTTGATATTTGGGATTTACATGATCATGGTAGTCACCCAGAAATATAATGTCTTATAGCGTTATATAAAAATATAATCCTGTTGTAACTTATTTGCAGTTCTAGGTATATGCTATGAATAATAACATATAACAAGAAGTGAAGAGTGAAGATTTTACTTGTAATTGTATCACTCAGTCATGCTTCATTCTGTGAATTGGGGAAGAAGGCAATTCTGAAAGTTGCCTGACACTTGACATGACTAAAAAACTAAATGCTAAAATTGAAATGGTTTTTTATTGGGCGTGGGTATGCAGTTATATATGTATCATGCTAAATTAAATATAATTGTTTGCGAATATTTATTCGTTGTTTGTCTGGAAATACCGTTACTGAGTTTAAATACAAATTCATACATTGACTTAAATTCTCATTTTCATAGCATAATTAATAATGTAAGACATTTAGGGTTCAAATTGAAATTTTGAAAACTAAGTACAAGTACTTAGTAGTTGTGCTCGTACAATTGTACACTCGCATAAGTAGGCATGATCAGAAAATTGCATGGTTATATAGCATATAATTATGTAGTAAGTAGTACAAAGCAGTTGCAGAACAATACTCCAGTATTCATTCATGGTTGGGAAATCATCAAAAACTACCTTCCAGTTTTTTATATGCATTTACTATAAGTCAATTTGTACCTCCACTGCATAACAAGTCCGGGTGGCGTTTTCCAACTAAATTTCTCAATTTGTTTGAAACATCCTCAATACATAACTGAACTATTATTTTTGTATGGTTTTTCTGCAAAATAAATGAGCATGTTCGAGCAAACTAAGTAACTGAACAAGAACAATCTCATGGATTTTCCACTTTCAAGGTTTTCTTGCTGTTTTTGTGGCATTAATCCTTATCATTCTTTTACCATCAATTTTTAGTCCAGATCAAAGCTATTTATGCACTGTTGAGTTTGGAAGCGTGTGAAAACTTGCGCACGCTTTTATGTAGTACTTCTCTACAACAATTACATGAGGTTGCCGGTTGGTTGTGATTCGTGTTTTATAAAGTATTTGATGGAATGAAAAAAATTATCAACTATCAAGTAATAATTTTTACATGCATGCTTGGTTTCATCCTCCACAATGACGCTTTAAAACTCAGAGTGTTTTGCATTTTATAGCAAAAAAATAAAAGCTTACTACTATCACATTCAAGGTTTAAATTGGTTCAATTTGTTGGTATCCTAGAATGTGCATGATCTTAAAACTAGTAGAAAGATCATGAAATTGATTGCTAACTTTGCTGTTGATGGTTTTGCATGAATCCTTCATAATTTAAGACGACCACAAAAAATGAGGCATGAACAAAGCAACTCTTTCGGATTTCGTATGTATGTATGATTAAATTGATTAAGCATGTATACTTTTAGTTGCAAAACGAGTGAATCACTTACTGCACAGCATAAATGGCCGTATTGTTGACATTGATATTATTATTACTGTATACATTATTATTATTATTGGAAATGGCACTTGAGCTAGTTGCTGGAAACGAATAACCACCTACTGCACTTGGTGGATAGTTATTATAACTATTTGAGGAACTAACTCTAGGAATTAAATGTGACGGAGTACTCTCAAAATTTTGCACTAGGGTTCTCTGTATGGCGGCATTATTCTGAGCACCGTTGAGCAGGGTTGATACAGCGTAGAAGAATGAGGCAGCAGCCCCAAACAAGCTGGAAATTGCCATTGTATGATTTCTGGCAAAATACCACTTTCAATTGCTTGTTGTACAATTTCAAAGAACACAAAGCCACATCACTTTTTCGAATCAAGCCTGTAGAAGATCTACTAGGCCGCAAATATTCATACACCCACGGAAGAACTACATCATGACTATGACTAAGTACTCATTTTTATAAAACTGATTTGTCATTAAAACTATTTGATAACAATTTCCTCCGAAGTTTGAAATAATTTTTTGCGTTGTCTGTATTTAAAATAAAACTATAATATGCAACCTATTGGCCCCTCACAGCACAAAAATTTCACTTTCACTGACGAATTATTAGATGAGCTAACCTCATGAATGTCTATAGCCACAAATAATTATGAAGATCTTCATGCAGTCAGTTAACGTACAACAAATCTCCCCTATCACCCATCATAACTTGCTTGGCAAGCTCGGCATGTTTGCTGGCTTGTAAATAAAACGATTGTGTTTTCATGCAAGTAAGGTAACCAAACCTCATAAAATCTTGCAAGAAAAGAAGAGTTACAATAATGATCCGTAAAGATATCAACTAGGTATAAGAGTTAAGGTGCTCGTATTTTACTACGTGCGTATACCACGGCGCGCGTTTGTGTAGATGATGACTACAATAAGCCAGTATAGACAGGTACTTGCCCAACAACAGGCTTACTAGAATCACCTTAACGTACCGACACCGACATTATAGGTATGCTATTAGACCAATTAACGTTTCTACTGTGTTTGATACAAATACGAATGCTTCATGAAGTGCAAAATATAAAGGAATTGTAAGTCTACAATGCATATTGCACTCTTCTTTTGTAAGAATATGAAATTGTATGAAAAATCTTAAAAAACATCGATACATGTGCAACATAGAATCTTGAGAAGTCAACAAGAATGGGCTATGCAAAATTTTGCATGCAAACGTCATTACCCCCAACGCAATAAAATGCAGTTATTCGCATACACTTTTTATTGCATGCAAATATTTTTTAAAACTGTTTGCTTACACGTACAAACAACTTCACACCTTTGCTTTTGCTTTGTGATATTTCTTCATCCCTTTGTTGCTTTTTACTTGCTGTACTATTGACCAATTGACCATCATTTGCATTTTGGGTAAATAATCTTGGATATTGATAACATTGGTTGCGTTCCTCTAAAGAGTTATTGTGTGACTGTGAACTAAGAAATACACACATTAAAGCTCACGCATGTGCGGAAGGCAAACATTATTATCTTTCTATTTCTTCTACACCAACTCGTCATAGACAAAAAGCATAGCAAATTGAATTTTTGCTTTTATGTTCATTGTCTTTGCTACTGCTCATTGTAGTTCATATGCATTATTATTGTGCGTGCAAAATTGCATGCATTGATTTGCTTGCTAAGAATGCGAGCAAAAACCTATGAAATATATAAAGCAAGGGAGTGCAGAAACGTTGCCGTCTTGTCACATTTACCATTGTATTTACACAAAGGAAAGTACCTTCTGTGCATAAAGAACGCATTTTGTACTTTGAGGATGATACTGACAACAAAGTCAATGATTTTTATTGTTTGATGTGAAAAGTGGGTAATGTGTTATTTTTGAAAATGTAGAGCATCCGCACTGCAAGCTTTTTGCTAGTTGTTGTTGTTAGTGCTAATTGGCATTCACACCGTTGATTTTTTATAACATTCAACTTTAATTCTAGAGTTTTTATGTCACATTTAGGTAAAAATACCGAATCAATGGTGAGTTTAAATCAATTGTCTTTTTAACTTCATTAAAATTGGACCTATTAGGTTCAAGGGCATTGACACTTGATCCCTGGGAAAAAAGAATAGTAGGATTAAAATTTTCCTCCAATTAGTCGGTAACTCCCTTAAAATAAAGGGTTGAAAAGTTAACCCTTTTTCTAACTCAACGGTGACATTCTCTTGAAATGCTGTCATTCATTTACCTTTTCCATATTCTGAAATGTCTGTCTGTCTGCCTTGTTGGTAGTCTGAGTCTCTCAAACAAAGCCGTTGAAAAGATCATAAGTTTTTGTAGCATCAAGAGTAGTCAGACTCACTACTGACGGCTTAGGGTTTTTAAAGGTGAACTAAAAACTTTCTATGTCACTAAAAATAGGACCTGCTACCGCTGACCATGTGCTGGGAAGGATAGGATTGCATTTTATAAACCCAACTTTCCCTTCTTCCTTGTGAATGATTATCCTTGCATAGTATCCTTTCATAGTATAAGTAGGACTTACCTGTTAATACCAGCATAGCACGGTATACCGTCAGTCCCTATCGTAAAAATAACAATAGATGGACTGACCAATGTCACATTTATGGCATCTTGACTAGCTTGTGTCCAACGCATGGTGTGGAGACACAAAAGCAAAAAGGACTAAAGAGAATAGATACATATCATATAAGAATCGCGGAGTCATTGTTGCAGGTGGTTTGATGCATACCTTATAATGCGACAGCTATCTTCCTTTTAAGCGAAATCATTTTTAAATTACTGGTATGAGATAAACATGACTAAAAACTGAACTTGAAAAGTTTACACACATATTTATGGGATTAAATGTATGCTGCAGAAAGTCTTCGCAGGGTAGGTGTGCAATATAATGCAAAAACAAAGAAATTCATGTCAGTCTAGTTGTGGTTTTAAAAAGATAAAAATCATAAAATTGCTTTGAAATTTACTCGTTGTTGGCGAGAACCCGAACAACACGTGTGTGGATGCATACACAGGCACAAAAGAACGATGTAAAACTGGTATTAAAAAATCCAAAATAGAAACGATTAATAAAAATCGAAGCTGTAATAAATACGTCTCCTTATTTCTTATATATAGCTCAAACTGATGATAAAAGTTTTATGTATGCCAAGCATCAAATGAAATTTTTACTTTCAACATAATTTTTTGCATTTTATAAAAACAACCACAATAAAAATATTATGGTTTCTGTCCAAGCCTAGTCAACAAACGATGTTGAAAATTGTGGCAAATATTCTTGGCACAAATTGCCATCTGTTGCTCAATGTGCTAAAACCAAAGTTTCGTAAGGAAACTCGGTGGAAGCACTATTGTGCTTCAATACAAGTTCCTGTGAAGATTCTATGCTGACTAGCAATGACAAACTAGTGTATTAAGTGAGGTTTTAGGAGGGCAGGATTCACTATTAAGGGAGCATTTAAACTTCATAGTAAAAATAGAAAGAAACGCATAATAATACGTAAAGTAAACTAAAGACAGGTAAACTAATCACAAATGCATTGGGAGCTCATTCGTTATTGTATGCCTGTATACCTTACTTATTTTTGTAGGACAATCATCATATACACAGGTGTTGCAAAGGTAAGGTTGTTGACTGATGACGCTGAAATGACGACTATATATATTGGATGAGGCACAAGGGAGAATCTTTATTGCATTAAAGCATTTTGCTTTTATCATTATTCATCCTAGTGGCCTACAAAACTCGTCGCCTGTTGCACTTCACCGCATCGCATATAAGAGTAAAGGCATTTACGAATTCTAACTATGCTTTTAATAGTCATGTAAGTTATAGATACGACTACGACACATACTAAGCAAAGAGGAAATTCAATTCACTATGACATAGTAAATTAGATGAGGAAGATTCCTCGCTGAGGAAGCCCTCTTCTGATAAAAGAAACAAGATGTGTATGACAGAATCTGATTTTGATGTGGAGTAACAATAGTTAAAAAAGTTGAGCAAGTTTTATGTGCCAGGTTTATAGTTCTTACTTGTTTTGTCACGGAATTAATTTTTACATTTATAGTTCATGCATCCGTTTCTTACCAAAAGGAAGTTGTGATAATACAAAATTATGCCAGCTATTCTTAACTGTACAAATATACATGCATACCGAAACAAAGTGATCACTAGCACCATTTTGTTTTCTGAAAGTTAGGAAATCATGTTAGAATGTGCTTTGGTTTATTTCGATATGTTCGAATTTGATTCATGGAGTATCATTGTCAATTAAAAAATATTTTTGGATCAAAAAATGAAAGATGTCATGTTTGTGTATAAATCCACCCCTGAAAATCGATTTCTACTAAAACGTTACGTTGTTACGTAGTAGGTAGTAGTATAGAAGCTATTATTTCAATTTTTTGGTCTTATTCTAAAACAATGATGATGAAATACGAATGCTGTATAACATGGGTTATAATTACAAGATCTATATACCAACGGGAAATGCCAACCAACATTTTGCTCCTGTCGATGATGATATATTGGATAATGTATTTCCGGTGTTGTTTTAAATGCTGCACACTTGTCTAGTAGGTATATTAATAAACTTGGGGTTAGACATTTATGTATATATGATAGACCATGATATTAAATTTAAATCATTGTGGTACATCAATAGGGACGGTTTCAAGACCTGTTCAATTATAGTGACAGCAGCATGAACGTGTTTATGTTCAAGTTAAATTACACTTAACACAACACAGCTATTTATCTCAGGTTGTATGTAACAAAAAATTATATGATGTTTTAGTTTTATTCCAATAGTTGCGACCAGACTTTTAAAGGTTTTGGATATAAAATAATTAAAAATTTGATGATCTATCACGCAAAGCTTTCGAAATTCACAATGATTGTGCGTACAACGTGTCATGTTTATGTATACGTTTATCTTTATCGTTCTGGCTCTTCCTTCTTGGGTTTCTTGATGCAGTACTGTAAAAATTAAAATGATATTTGAAATAACACGTTCCTAATTTCAATGTATAATCAAAGGAATTACCTTTGATGTGTTCATAAATCCCTCGAATCCAGCTTGTAAGCATGTAACATAAGTGGCATATGAAAGGCATTTTTCTTCTTTAGGATCCAACTTTTCAGCTAGCAAATGAAATCGGATTTTTACTTACAATAATTAACTACGTATAACTTTATATATTTAAAAAAAATACTATCGTACCTAATTTTCCGCAACCGTTGTCCATGAACATAAAAATTTCATTTGCCAGGAAAGGACTTGGACTGAACCTGTGGATTAATCCTTGAAGATTTTCTGCCGTCAGTGTGTAATTTTCCGTTAACTAAATCAGCAAATTCTCAAGTTACCATAAATCCAAGAACTAAATGTCCAAATTGAAATGGAACAAACACCTATTAAGTTCTTACCAATTTGGCCCTATACATGACGCATTTTAGTACACACTGGAAACACATTTAAAAATCTTTATTTGAGCATTTTCTAATAGTAAGAAAAAGGAAGAAAGAAAAAATTAAGCTTATCATACCCCTATCTTTTCTGCATATTCTTTATTGTTTGAGGTGGTAGCTTTTATTTCCCTGCCACAACCTGACAAGACTTTCATTAGTTGTTTTGCACCTCTCATCATTAAGCGTACGCAGTTGAAAGGTCCATGGTCTTTGTCTTCGGGCTCAACGTAGTCCTAAAAATAACGTGTAACGTGCCATCTTAAAATCCTTTTGACAAAGTTGTCTTGATTCAATAATTTATTCCCATTACCTCTGAATTAGAAGATTTCGTATCCCGGATCAATCCAGACAAACACAACAAAACTATAACACTGGCTACAAAACCAAAGTTTCTGGACAATATAACTTTACGCATGTTGACTTCTGTTTGTGACCGTCCTCGATCTGATATGATGCATAATGACGGTCAAAGTGGCAACTGAAAACTGGTAACTTTACGAGTGTGAAACTATATACTATGATTTGAAAAAATCTTCCATGTATTCTGTATAAACCAACTATCTTCTTTCTACGTATTTTTGATTACATTAAAAAAGTTTTTGAAAAAACAAAGGACTTGGTTTGAAAAATGAAACGTAGTGAAGATGCACGTCATACCTGAACCTTGCAATTAAATCATTCTCTAAAACTATCTAATAATATTAAAAATTATGGATTCATTGATAAAATAACCCAACTGTGAGTAGGTATTTCGCTTCATTATCCATAATTATATTAAGAGGTAGAGGCAGGCAGGATAAGCTTTCAGTAATAATGCACTTTCCTTGTCTGCATGGGTGGCCTAGCTGTGGCCTCCCTCCCCTTTCCACCCACTCTACGGGACATTGTACCATTTATGTGTTGTGTGTTATGGACTGTATTCGTAAATTTTTCCTAAGAAAAAAATTCCTGCGTCAACAGCGTCATGTTAAAAGTTTTAGGAAAGTTAATTCAGCATGAAACAATAGAAATTCATCAACGATTGCAGATGCCAGCTATGTAGTAGTAATGTTTCACTAGTTCCAACTCTTTAACATGCAAGAAATCTACACTGCATGGTTGGAGTTGAAGGTATGTTTAAAATAATTACTTTTAATAACTCAGATCCAACTTATATGTTGATTAAATAAAACAAAAACCCAAAAATAAATATTTATGCCTACCTAGCATCTAAAGTCCATGATTTTCGATTTTGGAATGTGAAAACAATGTTAGGTTATAAGTAAATAAACCTTTTTCAGACGGGCTTGAGTTGCAATAAAATAACACGGTAGTTTAGTTTAGTAAAGTGCATTATCTTTCAGTTATGTTTTTATTTTTAAATATGGTTAAAATACACGTGGCTGCGGCTGTGACATACTGTAGCGATAACATGAAATATTGGTTTGTGTTGGTCTCTGGAATGCAAGAGGATGACTTTTTGTATTCATAATCCTACCTTTCCTTGTTTATAGGATTGCCTTTTTTGTCATATTTGATACACCACTGGGAAAATAAAGTACAATAAATTATAACATTTAATATATTAACGCGCATGCATAATTAACCTGTAGTTTTAGAGTTACCTCTGAGTCAACCAAGTCTCCTATGCATTCCTGAACGCAGAATGCATACTCTGAGTAAGCCTTACATTGTGGCTCATTTGGGTCCAATCTTACACCTACAGCCAGAGTTACAAAGTGCAAAAGTCACTTTTGGTTAATTGAATAAACATTTAAAATGCCTAAGTGTAGTATATGAAGATATTAACTGTACCATATATTTTATGGCATCGATCCACCAGAGTTTGTACAACTGGCTCTACCAGAGCCGTTGGCAATAATTTTGCAGTAGATTGTCGCATGGAATCAAGCGTGACCAAATCAGATTTTTCAGACTAAAAAGGAAATGTAAAGTGTGTATTATTTTTTGTTGTATTCGTTTTTTCATTCATTAAGAGCAATTATTTACTAAATTGAACTTACGTATCCAACGGCCCGCATGGTGCATTTCATGGCGCACTGCTCAGTTAAAAAATGCAACCAACATGGAATGAATGAAAGGTATTTTTGCATAAAAAATCTCTGCTTGTCATTAATTGTTTTTTTCTAAATTTTACCCCCATATTTTCCTCATACTCCTTGTCAGTAGTTACGTTTGCCTTTAGCTCTCTGCTGCATCTATTGAAGGATTTTAGAAGGATTTTCATACTCCTCATGTGATAGGGACGACAGTCTATGGGAAATGTCAATGCAGTCGTTTCTTCTACCTTTTTCTGTGTGCAAAGATGAAATAGAATATTTAGTTTTAAAACAATATCTGAGTCACAACAAATAAAAGTTACTTTTAAACTCCAAATGATTACCCGTACATTTGAGAATGCCGTTGCAAATAGTGCCACAAACACAAAAATTCCAACGGCATAACTTGCCCGAAGATTAGATGATTTTAAACCACCCATCTTCAGTAAATCCATGTTGCCATTCACCAGGAGAAAACCAAAACTGCTTTACTGCTACGAAACTTCAACATGAAATCAATGCTTAGCCTCTGCCTGAACGCATGTGTGCAAAATATTACGTTCAGATCTCAACTAACTAGCCAGAGCCAAAAGCTCCAGCGCATTTATCTAAAAAGATGAAACATTTGCAGACAAAGTTTGCATTTCACTAGCACCCAACATGCATACCTTCATTTGGATTTTTTAATTAAAACATGCACAATTTTCCACGAATCATATTTTTAAAACAAAACTAATGAAGGGTTATGTATGAGCATCCGCCTATTAAAATTTATACTTGAAAATACAGGGTCACCAGATATTTCTAATAGTATGATGTATGCTATCATTTTCATGTCAAATATTGGATCGGTCCAAGAGATGACAGGCACATTTGTTTCTTTCGGTTGATCTTCGCAATTATAATTTATACAATAATTGCTGAATTGACGTCTGAATTTTTTTACACACAAAAGGGTGCAAAGCATATTTCATTCTTTTCATTCAATGAAATTCATTGATATTTTTGTTTTAATTGGTGTGCAATGAAATGTTTGGTTATTGACAATAATTGTATTGCTACGGTCAATGGGTACACGCAGTCCACGCGGTTTCTGGTATTGCAAACTAAACCTTTCATCACTGTCACAATATTTTTCAAACTTTCCAATTATAATTGGGGTTTTAAAATATCTCTGTGAGGAGAGAACCCTTGTACATGAACAAAATTAATGACAAAAACATGAAGAATGAAAAATTAAAATTAAATGAACCATAAAACATATTATATGTATATTCAAACCAGAGACTATTGGTTGAAAGAGTCAAAGGTTTCTGAGCAAAATGATAGAACAAGCAAGTGAGCACGTAAACCGTATTAAAATAAGATGACTTTCTATGATTAGTACCGTCTCTAAGGGGGCAATGTGCGACTAATCAAGAAATATTTTAAAACAAAGTTTTGAATGCAAAGAAAGGCTCATGTCTTTTGTTTGATTGAATGTAAACAAGAAATCCTAATATAATGAAAACCGTCAAAGCGTTATCATCATCGTTCTTCCATTTCTTAGAGTACTTTTGACTTCGGTATCGCACCGAGAGACTACCTTCTCATATCGTCAGTGAGCACATTTCTTGAAGACTTAAATTTCATCGAGAACTTTGCGCGGACGATAAAATGGAAAAGTACCAGCAAGATGATCTAGAGGAACTAACGGAAACTGAGGATACGGAGAATGTGGAACCTATTAATCCGTTCGCAGCTCCAGAACTTCCTCCAGAAGACCCTGAATCTTACATGCAAGTCCCTTCGGACATGGTTATTATTCCCAAAATTGTTATTCGTAAAATAGGTAGATTATTCTGAGTAGATTAATAAAATATAAAGCTTTCTTCAAAGACACACTTATCTACGAAGATTTATTTACTTTTGAAAAGATGATCCTGATGTAGAAGAGATTATTGAAGATCAAGCAGAAGATGAGGAAGACAAGCATCAGCGTAAGTTCACCCAATTTTGATAGGAAGTAAATATTATTAGAGCATTCCGTGATATTAATTTGCATTTGATGTGTTTTGCTGGACACGCAAATTTATCTTTCTGTAGATTATTTTAGTGATCAGGTACATTTTGAGCGTCCGAAGGTACGTAATAAGTAATCAGTGTAGGAACATAATATATTATTATGACAGTCATAATATGACTTATTTAGTAAACTACATAGTTGTTTTTATGCCTATATTGCAAATATTTTTCCTATCAGTGGGATAAAGTTTGGTTTAACGCGGTGGCAATGATTGCATTTTCGGTGGACCTCTCAAATCTCACTGACTTTCCCCGAGAAGTGGCTACACAAGGAGGTTTTGTCTTCATATTTGCATACATCTGCGTTGTCGTTTTCCTTGCATATCCGATGATGTACTTGGAGGCGCTTTTGGGGCAGGTACTTTATCACATTCCGAATCATCACGTATAAAATTCCAGATTTATTTGATAAATAATAAAAGTACTTTTCTTATTTCCTCAAGTACTTTCAAACGGGGATGATTGGAATCTGGGGGCTAGTCCCTATGGCTCGGGGTATTACTTTCTTACAACTTATTTTTAAACCCACTAGTATCTTAGTCTAAACGATTGACAATATAATGGAGTACTACCGTACTGCCTGCATAAACCTAGATTTTCTTTGACTGATAGTTAGATGTTCACTATACGCTGCTCTATTGCACGTGTAATGTGTTTTATGAACATTCAAAACATTAATTATTTCAATGTACTCTATCAATATTCTTCCTTTCATCAATGATTTATTTTTAAAGGACTGGGACCAGCCCTGTTTTATGTCACGTTCCTGGTCGTTTCCGTAATCCCCTCCAACACTTTGTGGGCATTTCTGATGGTTTCGGAGGCTGTCACTTCTATTAAATCAGGAACGCTGCCTTGGATAAGCTGTGAAAACGACTGGAACACGTGTAACTGTACAAACACGAGAGTTCCTGTATGTTTAAGCTATCATCAAGAGCACTATAAACCTGAAACGGGGTATCCTTCAGGCGTTCCTAATGTCACTCATAGCTCTACCAAGGAGTATTTTATGTACGTGAAAGTTGCTGCTCAGACAATAATTAATATGTTACCGAACTCATAAGCATTTCTTTATTAACTTTGATTCCTAATCTACAGAGGCAAGGTGTTGACTATGTGGAAGACCAAGTACACAGATCCCCTTATAACAAAAGATTTTCCTCAAAATGGCAATTGGAGTTTGGCTTACGGATTTCAAAATCAGAAAGAGGGTTTGGGTCCCCTAATTCCAACATCATGTGTTGTACTGCTCATCATTTACGTGCTATTACTAACTTTTAACATAATAAACTTTAACTTTCTCGGTAAAGGAATTTATTACGAAATTTTATACACATTATTACCCTCTTTTAGTCTTTAGTAATTTGGATGTTTGAATTAACATACTTTGCAGGTTATTTTTACACGGTAAGTTTGCAAATGTTCGAAATTGTTTGTCAGCATTAGTATCGTTTTATTATTTGAGTTTTATTACTACAGTTTACCACCGGTTTTAGCGTGTTCGTACTAGCGCTATTGTTTTGCAGAGCGTGTACTTTAGAAGGTTCATTCGATGGACTCGTGAAATATTACAGCACGGACTTTAGTAAACTTTTTGACTTAGCTGTATGCACTTATGACTTATTTTATTAATATTTTATTCATTCGTTACTCTTCACAATTTACCATTATATAATTTTAGATGTGGACTTCGGCTTTCAATACTGCATTCTTCAGTATAGGTACACAGTTTTTCTACATACTAATTTTTCCAATAATATTTTTTTAATCTCTAAATACTACATGTAGTTTAATAATAAAGCTATTTGTCATGTAGGATCTGGATCTGGTTGCCAACTAATGATGTCATCTTTTAATGCGTTAAACCACAATATCCAGAGGTACTAATAATATTATCTACAATTTCATAATATTATATTATGCAGAAGAACATTAATTCTCATTATACCGATTTAAAAGAGATGTAACCATCTGCATAGTGGTGGACACACTTATTAGCTTGATGGGATGTACAGTTGCATTTATGTTCATTGGACATCTCTATCATTTAGCGCATATACACTTACCAGACACGTTTCCCGGTGAGATTGCACATTTGAAGAATGTAATTGTCTTGATAGTTTCACTCACAATCAACCATTAGCACTTAACCAGGTTGTTATTTCAGGAGATAATTTAGTTTTCATCACCCTCGCTCAAAGCTTCAGTGCAGTATCGGGTTCATCATTCTTTGCTGCCATGTTCTACGCAATGATAATAGTCTTCAGCATCGATACGCAAGTATTTAACTACAGCACAATATAACAGCTTAACATACAATGCCGTTAGCTGAATACACAATTATACAAAAACTGTCGGTTATCATCACGCTTTCTTTATAGGTGGTGGGTCTATGTGCACTATCATTTTCATTGTATGAGGAATTCAAGCGCAAATATCCTGATCAATATGTCTCTCGACTTCAGTTCTTGTTTAGTGTATGGGGATTTTCTTTCTCGATTGCCCTTGTTTGTGCCACTAGGGTAATGTGCTACAACTCTATCATAAGCTGCTAAATAATCATTTTCAAACCATTAATTTTATTTGTTTAAAGGGAGGGTACTGGGTATTTATCTTTGTATTGAAATATGCTTATGGGCAAAATTCCCTCATTTTCATGCTTATCGAGAGCATAATCTTTGCCTGGATTTGGGGCGTGGAGGAAGTATGTAACGCGACTGAATTCATCCTAGGTATGACGTTATGAGGATGAGTACAAAAAAAATTATTAGTTTTTCATTTTCATGCAAACCTTTTTGTTTGTGTCCAATTTGTTTAATTTTAAAATGCTTTTTAAACATTATTTTATTGCTAATCATAGGACACCGACCTGGAATGTTTTTGCGTGTTTGCTGGAAGTTCATTTTGCCGTCCCTACTGCTGGTCAGTTTTTTTGTACTACAGAAGGGAACAATTTCATATTAATATTCTTTCAAATTTACTTCAAATTTAATTTTCCAGGGTATACTCGTGCAATCTAATGCTGTTCTGTCCGTTACTCCATTGGTAGTTTTTGGTCAAAATTCCCCACCAGAAACACCTAGGGCTGGTTACTTTTTTCAGCTATTATCCATAGTTATGATAATCGCATATGCTATCTTCGTGTTCATCGGTTACCGGAGGAAAAACAGAACGTGTTTGCAAACATTTATGATGATGATTTCCCCTGAATATGAGCACGAAAATATTGTGGCCGATATAAATTCTGCGAAACGACTGCACTGGAAACACTATGCGTTTCTGCAGTTTGAAGACGAGCTCAAGGATATGCGCATGAAGGAACGTTTATCACATGCTTTTCAAAAAGTGAAGAAAATTTTACACCGACCCAAGAAAGGTCTCAGTAAACCAGTCGAGGTTCCTGAGACACCTTCGGGTAAGAAAAAAGAAAAGAAAAAGAAGAAAAAGAAAGCAGATCCCGAAGCTCAAGCGGAAGCGGAGGACAGTGCTTGGCAACTCTGGGATAAAATTAAAAAGGAACAGGAAGAAGAGGAGTCCACCATGATGGAAACCACTACCACTAACAGTAACACGAGTACTAAAAAGAAAATGGCAAAGAAAACCGTTAGGGTACCCACATCTAAGCCCGTTTCTTCAACTAGCACAAAACGGATGGGAGTTGGCCCACAAGTACAAAGAAAATCCATTAGAAAACCAATAACTTCAAATAAAGTCAAGCCAGTAGGAAAGAAATGAATTACAAATTCAAAACGAGGATTTTTTTCAGACCAAGACCAGGATCCATGGGTTTATTTTTCTATTTGGTCCCAATACAACCACTAACTGCCAGTGTAATAGTTGTGTTGTGTTACATTAAAAATGTTTTCACTTACAAACTATATACTGTTTTTGATAATGATTAAATTGTTACATAAGAGTTGAAGCAGAGATGAGCAAAAAGCATATTACATAATAATATTTGATTCCATTTGGTTTCTGATTCTTATATTTATTCATATTCGCATTCATCATTTGGATTTGTCGCCGGAGGTAGCTGAGGAAATTGTGGAACAGGCATGGAGTCCCAAGAACCCGGAAATCGGGCTCCGTCACTTTGATTGCATTGCATGTCAATGGGCGAACGGTTGTAATAGTCGGATAGGAGCTTGGCACGGAATGGTGTCCATTCTATTCCACGGTAGTTTTCCGAAACGGCTCCTTCTGGCTGAATGTTCTGTCCTTCCATACTATGAAAAGATTGATCAAATGTTTAAAGATGAATCCCTTTTACTTTTAAAATCGTAATTAATTGAATAAATGCTACCCTTACTCATGCATAAAGTGGAAGTATTCTCGAAGAGATTTCCATGATATAGAACTCTTGCAAACCTCCAACTTTGTTCTGGGATAGTAATGAACGTAGTTGACACACATTTCATCGCTAATAGCAAAACCCCCCAAGACAGCTTTTTCTCTGTCCATTGTGTTGTACTCGCAAGTGGTAAGAAGTACGTCGCCCTAAATGAAGGAAAATGTTTGTATTAAAAAGCTTGTTAGTGGAACTTGTATTTCCTTAGGCGCATGCTCATCTTACCGGCAACACTTTTGTGGGCCGTTTTAATCGCCTGATCTCTTGATAATGTGTCGAGTAGTGGTTATCCCAGTTAAGAAATGGTAATTCCTCAAACTGGTTCTCGTCATTGGGCCGAAAATGTCTTGTCGCTACCCTGGCCCCTGTCAAGTGAGTGTGAAGTTGGGAAGCGAATATAGTTATTCCGTTTCTCGGAAAACTTACTGACGTACACTCCCTATTGCAAATTCCTGTTAACTTGAACTGCTCTTGTTTTGGGGGAATTGCCATCTTGTCGGTGTACTCAAGACCGAGCTCAATAACACCAGCATCATAACGTCGAAGTTTATTAGTGACCCAAAATTCCATCCCACTAGAGTCCACATAATCTAAAGAAAAATGTTGCATGAAATGTTCATATTATATGAATGCATTTGTTTGCTACAGTTTTACCAGATTTCAATTTGGGATTGTTGTAATGCATTTCCAACCGAACGTAGGGATTGAAATCCGGTCCACCAATGGGAAGTCCTACTTCAAGTGGATACCTGAGTGGTTCCGCACCCATGGCCCAAGCCCCAATTACCCTGCTGCAGACACGTAATTCTGGCGGAGATGCGTCACAAGGCCCAGCGTAATTGGGGATGGTGGCAGATGGATCGGTAAAACAGTGAAAAACTTCCATATGGTGAACCAAATCTTCGTTTCCTTTTTGTATGTAGGAGCCAAACTGGATTACATGATGTTTCTCATTTATAACCTTTTCCGGGATTTTGTATATCTGGCACCAGTAGAGAGTCTCGACTGCAGGAACTTTCACTTGAGAGTTGAGTATACGAAAGCTCCAAGCTTGGCTGCCACTTCCACCAGTGCCATGTTCTTGGAAAAGATTAAGCCGTTGCTGTTTTTCTTGCGGGGGCTCAATGTTTTTAAGAAAACGAATTCTTTTGAAGCCTTGATCCTGAGCTTGCTTTATGGAAACTCCTTTGATGTCGTATAATGGACCTGTACCCTTTACCCAATGTAAATGAGTTGTTCCTTCCTAAAAAAACAAATATGATGAAATCATGTAGCTCAATTAAGCCTGTCATTTGCAAACAAGCAATCAAAATGGATTTTTCATGTTGCATGTAAAAGTAGCCTCAGGACAGCAAAAATATTATTTTCTGTATATTTTACCTCTAATGCGTAGTCATGTTGGTCGCACGTGGTAAACTTTCTGCGAAATGTCCACTTGAACGTGCCATTATGAACGACAAATTGGAAATGGGAGCAGTCCTGTTGTTCATCCACTTGAATTATATTCGTGCCATTTTTAACGTAAACGTCCGTGATTTGGGGTGGCACGGGGTCGTCAGATTCTGTTGCCACATGGTGTAGCTGGTTTCGCCAGGCGACACAGAAATCGCCAGTGCCATCGGAAATGTTTCCTCGGGAAGAGAAACCCACACCAACCCACCCTGTAAAAGGGTCAAGGTTTTTGGTATGGATTTCTGCAATGAAATCCCCTATGAATTTTCAGAAAAACATATCTTTTTTTAGATTTAAATCTTGTGAATTTTTGACCTGTCATGCCTTTTTACTTCCAAAATTACCTGCAGAGTAGTCCAATTCCCAGTAGAGTGTTATATCTTCCCCCAAACGAATGTTGAAAATAGCGTCGGCAACTGCCCATAAAAGGGCAAGCCGAGCAACTAACCGCAACATCCCCGACGAAAAATAAAATTAAAATGTAAAAACTGTTGATTTACATGATGCCCCTATATCGTTTTTATTCTTTCTCCCCTCGAAAACTGCCAACAAACTTTCTTGTCACAAGATCTGCTAAACTCTTTCTTCTGTCTCAAGTGTGAAAACTACGTCCCAGAGCTGATCGGGTGACACCAAGAAGGAAATCAACCCAATAAGAAAAATTATAGTTTTTTAGAGCTCATGAACCAGGTATTTTGGAAAGAAATTCACAGAAAGTGAGCTATGATGAGAATGGTGCATTCCAATGTAAGTCATACACTGAAAGAATTTCCTTTTCATACCAAGGCTTTTCATCGTTCCCTTTTTCCTCAGGTCAAAATGATGATGATCATATTATATGCTTCAAAGAAAAATGGTATGTGAGATGAATAAAAGCCCAGTGTATAAATCCCATTATGCTACGTATTCTTATGCTTTCCCCCAGCTCATAACTCGTTTACATTTTCCGATTTTAATCATAACAAGGATTTAATAGTAGAAAGACTCAAGAGCATTTTCCCAGTGTTCCTTTGCTGATCAAAAGCTATTATCTTGTTGGAATGCCGTTGTTGAACTTTCTGAGAACCCTTTATCTTCCTGTTGAGAAGCATTACGCTATATAGTTCGGACTGTGGGAACATTTCCTTTCCGTCGTAGCACGTAGGCCTTGCGTATAATGAATGTGGGGGTTTTCGAGTTGCATTCCAACGCGTATTACCACAGCACTTGGATCATTCAACTAAACTTTATTAAATTTTTTCTAGTGTCATTGTCATTATTAAAGCGTTGAGTGTGAACATTGGTGAAATACCAACAAAACCATCATCGTTGCTGGAGTCACAAGTATGCAATGTCATTTTGAGGTATGCGTCATAAGAAAATGAAGTGTTTTAGTATTTGCGTCACATTATTTGGCAAATAGGAAAAATTTAAAATGCTCAAGAAGTCGCATGGCTAAAACTTGAACATGACGTTCTCATATAATGCTGATATATTAATGTTGTGAAGTTTTCTAAAGGAACTGAATTGCAATAAATTCAAATTTACTTGCAGACACACAAAAGAAATACATCATTATGAGGTTGGTCGCCATAAAAAAGCACACCTACAAAAAATGTAATTGTCCATGACACGAAAACAGTTCCTGAAGAAATTACACTCATCATGATCATGATCATCTACCATAGGCTGGTACTCCTAATCTAAAAATCAAAATGTTTGAAAATACTATGACTAACTAATTGTGTTTTCCAGTGAGCTTTCGCACGGTTTACATTATTTGCACTTGGATTATTGGCATTGGGCAACCAACCAGTTAAATATGGCAAGAAAATGACCACAAAGTAGAACTAATTTCCTCAGGAGACTCCCAAAATACAGCATTTTTCCTGTTGGACAAGTATCTGACATGGATAAAAGGGAAATGTAAAGCATATAAATGTCTCGCTGGATTTACTATCCAATTTTTTTAATTCTGCTGGTCAGAATAGAACACAATAAGAAGGAAAGCGCACGCGAGAAATTTTAATATTTTTGTTATCATTCATTATTGGCTGGTACCATTTTAAATAATTTTAAAAGGCTAATTTTAAGTTCTTGCTACCAAATCATGTCTTATTACTATCAATACTCCAACCCACGGGCATCTGCCTATATTGCAACGGATGAAACACCTATTGTTCAGTACAGACGAAGTTCTCGGAGATTTAGTGAAATCAAGGCTCATCCCGAAATTTCAGCAAGTAGCATTGGTTTATTGGAGTCAATACAGCCAATGTCATCGAACGAGGTAAATAATATATATAAATTACAATAGAAAAAGGAATTAATTGATGTGCGCCATACCTACAAAATAATTCATTTTAATGCAGAGGAACCCCCAAAAAAGGGCAAAAGTGGGGAAGGTACAGATTGCCAAACCTTGATACAAACAATTCTTGACACTCAAATACAAAATACAACCTATCGCCATACATAATATCAAAACAATTAGCAAAGGCCAAAGTCATCACTAGGCACATGGCACGATGGCAGTTTGGCAGTGCATTTGCACTTCAAACCCAACAGACTTGTACAAATACAAAAAATATGATGGCTATGTAATATAATGAGTACCAGTAATGAGTTGCAATTTGCTGTTGAGTAGGCAATTCTAGCACTATTCAGCAAATTCTAACATATAATATAGTGCCACTTCTATAGAATTTTGTCACTTCATCTTTAGACATATCCGTTCGCAAATTACTGTTACGCTATATTACGTATATACTACAAAAACTGCTTGTTAAAAAATAATCCTTCATCCTGCTTAACGCATGAACTTGTAACTTGAAGGAAACCAATTGTTTTCATACCCTTGCATCTGCTATCAACATCTGACTGTTTTACATTACAAAACGCAATTCACATATTATTATGCATTTTCCGCCGTGCTGGAGGCATTGTTGTAATTCACAGTAATTATTTTCAGTTGGGCTGGACTCAAAAAAATGAAATTGCTCTTTGCGTTGGCGAATTTTTGATGAAAACACGCAACACTTGTTTCAGGTTGCATTAGTATCCTCCTTCTTTTGAAAAATGAGCTCGTCTAAAAAAATGGGCTGTACCTACGTGTACATATGTATGAAAATGTTAATAATTTAGTTTTACCACACACGGCTTGGTCTTACAATCGTCATGTTTAAACATTAGCGTAAACGACTCCTACACACTTCTAATTCCCAACTCCCTCAAGAAAATATCCTAAATTTCCCTTGAGAGCGAAGAAAAAGCCTTAATTGAAAGGACATTATTAAATTGTCAATTGTGGTACGCTGACTAACGGCCAACTGCAGGCCATATAATAGCCGCATTTATAGCCCTGTGTCCTGCATGTTTTTGTTGGCAAGCCCAAAGACAAAAAATCCCAAAAGTGCAATTTTACTACTTTATGTGTCCATTTTGCATGCAATGGTCTTGCCTCTTATATGTCATTTGTCTTTTATCGATCTGATAAAGTCTGTAACTAAAGCAAAGGTTGACTTGTTGCAAAGTTACTACAATTACTTGACTCGTGCGGTGGCTCGTTTTACAATACCACATTTCGTGGTCAGCAACTCTGTCCGTACCAATTAAGGTTACATTACTGCTACGTTGTTATGTTCAAAGTTTTGCTCTCGGAGTAACTGATGTACAAGTAAAATTTCCTTTGTTTTTACTCAACTTGCAATTTGCAACATTGATGCAAAATGTAAAAGCCAAACTAGCCTACGGCTCAGTACACGCTCGCTGGTAGCCGTGCGGCAACATAAAATTTGGAGGAATTGTCCAAGGTTGTCGTACAGCAAAGATCGATAATTCGGCAAAGTTTTTAAACTTAATAATACATAATCATGTGAAAAGAAAAGACTTGGGCAAATCGAACACATTTTGAATTCAGATACAGGCTCGCCGTTCATGAACCTGTAGCAAAAAAATGTGGTGCTGATAAATGTCACCTTTACATATCATTTTTTGTACTGGAAAACATTCCCACAATTTCAAATTCCAGAAAAAAATGCAGTAAAAATAGAAATTTCGAGTCAAGCTTGGTAACGGTTGACGGAAGTGGGAAATAGTTTCCTTTTTTGCCAAAAATAAACATAAAGTCTGTTCTTCATTCTTCAGCATTTTAGCTTAAGTAAAAGGTTTGCAAAATGAAGTTAAAGACAATCAAAAGAACGCTGTCGAGTGAACTGGTGCAAGTTGGAGTGGGTGTCGAACTTAAGTCGTTGATGCCAAAAGAACACCAACAAAAAGTACAGGAATTTTAGACAGTTGACCTTGAAAATCAATACATGATAATATGATATGCTGGGATATTATGTAACATTTAAAAGCGGTGGTATTTTTTGATAATTTCAACAGGATGAAGATGATACTGAGTTTATTGAAGTGGAGGAGCCGTTTTCCCCTGAAGGTCCCTGGGGTTGGGTCATTGTGTTTGCGGCATTTTGCACAAACTTTGTGGTAGACGGGATAAGTCTTAGCTATGGTGTGATGACTGACACGCTGACAGCAAATAACGTGACAACAGCAGACAATGAAACGTCTTCGTTCGATAAACCCATGACCATTACAGAATACAATACGGTGGGAAGCATTCTTCTGGGAGTAACACTTATTATGGGACCTTTGGCATCAGTTCTCACCGAAAAATTTGGCTTCCGCAAAACTGCCATGTGCGGTTCCGTTATTGCCACTGTTGGAATTTTGTCTTCCTGGTTGCTGTCTCCAGAAAAACCACAATTCTGGGCTTTTGTGCTGGGTTTCGGTATTTTGACGGGAATCGGATTTGGAATTTTATTTACAGTCTCAGTAGTCATTGTTGGCTTATACTTTTCAAAAAATCGAACGCTTGCCACTGGAGTCACCGTGGCAGGTACTGGGGTTGGAACATTGGTTATGGCTCCTGTGATGCAACAAGTTTTAAACGCTTTTGAGTGGCAAGGTGCAGTAATATTCCAGGGGATACTTTGTGCCATGTCGTTTTTGTTTGGAACACTGTATCGAGAAATACCTAAACGAGGTAGAGATTACCAGCACCATTTTTATCATACACGATCTTCTAGCAAAATTCTCATATAGCCCCTAACATTACATATACCTAGTTGTCAAAAAGAGAAAGACGGATGTGCACCGGGGAGGAGCAGAAATACCCGTGTTGCAACAGCTTAAGGAATTGCTTACTTCCCCTTCCTACTGGATTGTATCTTTGTCTGGATCTCTGATCATGATGGGGTATTTTGCACCATTTGGATTTCTCGTTGGTAGGAAAACGTACGGTTTTCTGTAGGTTCGTAGTACCATGTGCCGTTGCATAACCGTTCTCTTTTGCTCAACGTTTGTAGATAGTGCAAAGGAAATCATTGATGGAGACAGTGCAGTATTTCTACTCTCTATATTGGGAATCGCGAATGCAATAGGTCGTGTATTTTTCGGGCTTCTCGCTAACAAAGTGGGACATGCATTGCAAATTTCCAACGCGGCTTTAACTCTTGGTGGTCTAGTGACGGCACTCTATCCATTTGCAAATACACATATTTGGTTAATTATATGCGCAGTTGTTTTTGGTTCATATGCTGGTTAGTCACTGATGAAAAATATGAAAAATTATTGCCAGCACAGTAAAATGCTAGAATTGAAAATTGAATTACAAAAACTCAATCAACTGCTAACAAGCTTAATCATATCATTTTTTTTTTGTTTTCTAGCTGTGTTTGCTTCACTCAGATCTATCGTGATAATGAACATTGTCGGAGAAGATAAGTTTAATGTTGCCTTTGGTCTTTCCCTGTTGTTTATGGGTGTTGCTACGTTCTTCAGCAACTCACTCGGAGGTAAAGACTATATTTTTGTTTCTCCAAAATTGCTTATCATTCGTATCATGTGAACATTTGATGATGGAAGAGTCTAACACATTTTCTTGTAACTGGACTCAGGACATTTAAAAGATACCACTGAGAATTACGACATGTCATTTTATGTGGCCGGAGGTTTTCTCATTCTATCTGCCGTGATATGTTATCCGTTGCCCTATATCATCCGTTGGGAGAATGGAGGACAAAATGCAATAATTGTAGCTGAAGATTATAAAGCAAGTCAGCAAAGAAAATCCCTTGCTGATGTTCACATTGCTAAATAAATGTACTCATGAACGTTGCAAATCTATTTAATATATTTACAAGCAATGCAATTTTTACATTAAATTATTGATGTACCTTCTAAGCAAAAGTTATAAGATCTCCATTGTAGAAAGAAATTTTACTATATAGCTGATTAATAAAACACATATTTTATATTTAAACTATGACTTCTTGCAACCGATAAAAACAACTTGTGAATTATTCGACTTTTGCCCGTTGGTCAGTTACATAATAAATACCTAAATCGATTTGCACTAAGACTCGATATTACAAAATATTGCTTCGGTGAGTTCGGTGGTTGGTGGAAGCATTTTACATTTCTTGCGTCATAGTAAACATAAAATGCCGTAACATGCTCGTTATCAATTATCACAATCCTTATTTTGTGATTTCTTTGATAACTCTTTCATAAACAGTACACAGACAGATCACATGAGGGCAAAGTGGATTGGTCTTACTAAATTTAAACATGTAGTAACATCTTTTAGTTTCCAAGTTCAAGGGTAAACCAACTTCAATGCTCGTTCGATCTTTGTCAGAACAGAGCTATCAACGAATAACTTGAAAGAAAAGACAAATTACATTAATCAACGAGAATATGTTACAGCAATGCAAACATCTTGTAAAAAATAAAGAACTTTGATAATTCAAAGATAATTTTTAACAAAATCAATGTACTGGATTTCTTTGAAAATGTCTCCTGTCACCTGTAATGAAACATTCAATTTGAGTTGAGGTTGTTTCATAAATAACCAAACTTAAAGTCGTAGTATCGCAGTTCACAGTTACGCATCATCATACAAACTGATTGATTGTTGATGATTAATGAAGCTATTTATGTATTAGTTTGACATTTCTCATGACTGAAACAATAATATTTTAAGCAACTTCCAGGAAATAACATTACTACCAATATTTAACAATCAAAGGTAAGTAATTTTATAGCTTCAACTTGTGAAAATTAACGTTAGCGATGTAGCAAATTGGTAATTTCATTGTCACGGTTAAAGTGTAAAAACCCGACCGCATGGATTTATGTCAAAATTTGTACTTACCTATTTCAAGTCAATTAATCATAAAATTCCTTTCATGTTCGTGAAGATTAAGTAATCGTCAAAAAATCACCTTCGACCTGCGTCTAATCAGTCCGATAACTCTTGGTGCTTACATACAATGTACATGTTCACATGTACGTATTAAAATATCACACAATCTATATGATACAATGAATCCGAAGATCTCAAATGAAGCCTTTACTACTGTAGCTATATCGCTAGTTTCAGCTGCTAATTACCAATTTTTATCAGTATTATAAGGTTTTTATTTTCTGAAGTAAAAAGCATAAATAAAGTGCGCCGAGTTGAATAGTCCTCGAGTGAATTCTTGGATTGGAAGACAGAAGAGGGTTTTTATATTGTCTGCTGGTTCAGAATTAAATTCGCGTTGATCGCAATAATGAATAAGTTCATCATATCATTGGCCCTAGTGGCAGCCTTCAGTGAGTTTAAAAATCAACAAAATTAATTTCTGTCCTTTTTCTAAAATTCAAAAGTTTTTTATTCCATAACAAAAATTTACTTTGGTTTTAGGTTCTGCTGTAACTGCTGACCACGATCCAGCATGGAGCGACTTTAGAGGTATTTTTTGCAAATAAAATGTCTCATGTTTCCCCAACTTGTCGGAAAACCATGTTTTTAATGAATATTGCTATTAACCCTTTTATGAAACTATTATGTAGGATCTTTCTTGATTGGCAAGAACGAATCCTTTGCTCCTTTCCCAAAGACCCTAAATGATACACTCACTAACTCTGAAAACTGGGTTCAAGTTGGAAACGACTGCAGCAATGGAGGTCTCTTCAACGGATTCCAATACGTCAAGCAAGACGACTACTCTGTTGCTCTTTTGTTTGACGTCAACGGAATCATCGCTGGAATTCAGATGCTGGTATGCATAAAAAGCTATGAAAGTTGCACCAGCCAGCTTACATTGACGTTGGCTAACTGGAAGTTCTATGTTTTCCTTTGATTTAGATCAAGAAGAGCGTGGTTAACGTCGCAGGAAACCCCCTCAACTACAACGCTGTTCCAACATACCAGAATGCCACCTACGCAGGAGAAGACTACTATGTTCTAACGGCTTACTTCGTCGAACCTAGTAAGAACGTTATATCTATTGTGTAAATATAATTAAATGAATTGTGAACTAGTAAACATGAGAAATGAATTTGTCAAGGTACTATCTGTACTACCGGAAGGAGCACCAGTTCCCTTGCTCAAGATGGAACAGGCACTGGAGTCTGGCTTCAAAATGGACCTACCCCAGCCGATCTTCTCGAAATGCCCCTAATTCGTCCAGAGTCTGAAGATGAGAACGAGAACGGCAAGTGGACCAAGAATGGTTGCTTTCCTGCCATGGGTCACCACAACTTTTACTCTATTGACCAATATTATAGAACCAACTGCACTGAAATGGTACCAGCCTTTGGTCTGTACAACAAGAACAGCAAGCAGCTCCATGGATTTGGGCTTATCACTGTTGGAAATCTCACCCAACCCCGTTTCGAGCATCCTCCAGAACCAGCCATCAGGGTAGGGTGTTCAAGAAGAATTACATTATATCATTAGTGTTCTTTATTTATGATTTCGGGCGTAATCACGTACTATTTGAATTTTAGCTGATCCTTACTGGTGCCAAGACCCCACAATGTGTTGTGGACATGGCAAATGGAGGTACAGATAACAGCTTAAAAGACGAATTTTAACCCTTTATATTTGCACGAAATTTTAAAAAATTTAAATTGCAATGTAACTAATTTACTAATTTCAATTGTGTCGCTTCAGTTGGTGTCACGTCTCTCCACGTATACTTTACCGAAGAGCCATGGAAGATTGGTTGCCCAATCATTGAAACTGCCGGATCCTACGCGGATACTGCCAGGAGGTGGATCAAGGAAAAGATATTCGGTTAAACGCACAAAAATATAACATTCATGTACCTGTCGTAAAAGCTAATTCGGTATTATTAAATTGTTGAAATTCATTTGAGAATAAAAAATTGTTTCATGGTCTTGTTGAATTTTCATCGGTTTTAGTGTTCTTTCTTAGATTTTAAAGCATGCAAATTTATTATAATTTATGTTGCTTTCTTCATCAATCCCAATTAACTCTGTAGATAATAATAACATTTAATTATGATTCGGTTGGTTGGAACATTTAAATCAGTATGTATCTAAACTCTAATAGTGCTGGAATTTATCATCTATATAGTAGTAACATGAATGAATATTGACGCTCGTGATTTCAATAATTTGAGAGACTGTGCATATTCAAAATGTCGGTTTCCTCTGTAATTGGTGGTTCCGACCCAGACTTCCTGCTTTAACTGCTGATCAGTAACTATCCATAGGTGACAATCAGGCCGACGTATCATTTTATAATTGACGAGAACATTGATAGCCAAGCACGAATATTATAACCTTATAAAGTGGCAATGCATTCACTTTTATTTTCGAGCACGTTATAATCCGCTGTGCATGAAAATGCGTTAGCCCACAGTGACTCAGTTCAAGTTTTCTCCTTCGATTGTCAAACGTTTGACACTCGGCATTTGCATCAAATATTAAATCTGTAAGTTTCCAAAATGGATAAAAGTACAGTTTTTGTAGTTTTTACCATTGTTCTAGCCATCACCGCGTTGGTAAGTTAAATACAAATACCAATAATTGATATTTAATCGTGATCGTAAGTTTCAAGAAAATGTACACCAATTTAAGGTGTCGGGAGAAATGGATGATGCACAAAAAAAGGAATGCTTGAAACTGAGTAAACGCACCCTCAAAATAATGATGAAAAATTTCAATCAGTGTAACAACAAATTGGGATATCTTAAAGTGTCTGGAGAAGAATATCAGAAGAAAATTGGGGTAAAATAAATCCATGCATCTAGTTATACTTTGTTACGAATTTTCAAGTTTAGAAGGTTTTAAATATTCTTAATATTTAATGGAATTTTAGTGTGTGGTAAAATGCGTGATGCAGACAGTCAATGTGGTAAGCTTAAGATTATAGCTGAAACAACATTTTCATATTTTTAATAAAAAATTGAAAGGATCTATTCTTATGTTTCTACTTAGCTGGATGAAAACGATATGATGACTCCAGAAACACTTAAAAAGTCAATTGAAGACCGAGTTCCTGAACATTTCCATCAAAGCGCTCATGACAAGCTTGTGGGATGTGTACATGCACACAGTAAGTTTGCTTAATTGACTTTGTTTAGAATTGATTTAGTCACGTATTCTAACATACCCATAAAAACAATTACAAACAAATGTATACACTTTACAGAGCTAGATCCCAAGGATGAAAACTGCAAAAGCTACTTAGATATGGGAACATGCATGCAATCGTCATTTGTTGATGTAAGATAACAATGATATGTGATTTTGGAAATATGTGATATCTAAAAATTTCAGACTTTCATAAGTTTAAAAAATATTCATTTCCTTTTAGATGTGCGGTGAACCTCCAATGTTGTAAACTGGATTTGGTATAGGATATAGGAGTAAATAACGCAGCCTGCCTACCTCCTGTCTAACGAGTTTGTTAATTATTGTCATCATCATGCCGTCACAAGTTACTGAAAAAAACCCTATAATTTATATAGTGTTGTATATGATTATGTTTTAGCCGAAATAAATGTGGACAAAGTAAATTTCCAAGCGTTTATACACAACAAAGGTTCTTCTGTTTGAACTGTAATTTATTTCCAAATATTATTGCGATTCCGCAAATATTTTGCGTATCAAAATACATCAATTTAATTTAACTGAAACCAAATATCACTTTATGTCACAGTATAGCAAAAACATTAAAACTTAAGTTGAAAAGCATTCATCATTGACACTTTCCCAGTCGGCACACCTACAATTTAAAAAATAATGATAATATTTAGTTTCCCTACTATAAGTACAGGCTAATGACGCATCTACCGCATTATGTACCTTTCCTTTGGCGCAAGTTGAACCTTCCAAAGCCGGATGTGTTGAGCGAATGAGAGCATAGGTCCCTTTGTTTTCGGCGCAATGAAGAATATGACACATGTCCTGTTAAACAATATTAGGTATATAGTTTACTTGAATGCTATGCTTGTTCATATATTGAAACTGTGATTTGTACACAGTACATTATAAGGTTTGGAGCTGGTAGTGTATGGAGTGCACTTGGGACATTCTGCTTGGCACTGTTCCGTTGGTGGAAACTGTTGTCTATTTGCTCAATAATAAATTCACATTGAATGCATTACCCATTTTTATCAAAATTATAAGTAGTGCTTTAGTAGGATTACCCCGGAAGTTTGGTGCTGCTGAACTTTATGGGACTTCCGGCTTTGTTACCCTTTTTCGTTATACAGGTTGGAGCGGGATTCCCCATATAACCACTGCTTATAAAACTCTTCATATTTTTCATGGAACACTTGGACCAATCCGTTTTTCCTCCGCCGGTTGTGGGAGACATAATGTACGATTCCGGATCGCAAGCTTTGTTGGGTCCGGTGCCTTTTGTCATTGTTGTGTTTATTTTATTTTATTGGTTATTTTTTTAAATAAATAAATAAAAATATTAACATAAAGAATTGTCATCAATAATGAAAAGAATGAAAATTCAAAAGGTACCATCATGTTCCATTCCTAGGCTGTGACCAATTTCATGAGCGGTAATAAAAGTAGAACCAAAAGTAGATCCTTCGATTAGAGAACAGCTAAGGGTATTTATGCACATCGTGCTAAACCACGCAATTCCTGCGGTGGCACTGGAACCTCCCTCATTGAGATCATGACCAGTTAGCAGTAAGGCATGATCCCAGAGACGGCCATTAAGATTCTTTTCAGCAGCGTAATTACAAAATGATTTCAGGTACTTGGTAGCCTGTCCGTTGTAATCCTTGAGAAGTTTTGGCTTGGTAGTTTCAATATCCAAATGAACCAAACGAAATGACAGGGTGTCTGTAAACGAGGGTTGTTTGTACAATGCATTCATCTGAAAAAACATAAAACACGACAAATACGGAATCGCCATTTTTACCACTGAATTCCAAATTATATGAAAGGACATACATTGTTAATTACAGCCAGAACGTATTGATTCATCTTTGATGTCGTATCCTTTGGGTAACGGCCCTGCCATGTTTTGTACAATTTTTCATCGGTGAAAACTGCAATTTCCACAACCTGGCCTTTACCGGATGCCGTGCTACTTGCCTTCTTTGGAGGTTTTTTCAAACCCTTCTTGCGCTTTTGCTTTCTCCCAGTTCCTGGAGAAAGCGCTACCATAACCGGAGGCATAGAGTCGCTATTCCCATCCTCATTATCCATTAGAGTGGACTCCAAAATACTATTGCCGTCATGTACTTCTCCAGGAGAGCTTTCATCTTCAAGCAGATCTTGACTTCCAGTTTGGTTTTGACTGGCTTTCAAGTATTCTTCCGGCGGAACTCTTAATACATCTAAAAATAATTTTCAAACGAAACCGTAAAAACAAAAGAATCTGACAAATATATCTACATATGCAATGTTTACCATCAACGCTTTGATGTGCCTTGTTGTATGGCCCATTTTTTGAATTGACTTTATGTGCTTTATGTTTTACAGTAGGCTTCTCATTTGAAGAATTTGATGCACTCCTCTTTGAAAAGCGGTGTAGCTGATGATGATTCATACGAAAATGTTTCACGTTTGGTCTAATGTAGTACTGTTCATTAGGGAGTAGAATTAGACCTTCCTATGTGGACATAAAACTACATTATGTAAGATTGCTTTCTACAAGTCAGCCTGAGCAATTTGAAAAGAATGTGCTTACAAATCCAAGTTCATGGTGGCAAGTGGACAAGGACACAATTCCACTTTTAGGATTAGCCCCACTTGTAGCTTCAATTGCCGTCCCGGAGTAAAGGCAATCTAGACTACTAGCCTCCTCATTGGAAAGACCCCTTTCATAGTTTTGCAAACAAAAGTTATAACATGTATGTTTAGTTCATGAAATTCAACTCAATTCAAAGTATAAAGTTTGAATTCGCTAGATACGTACAAGTGTTCTGGATAAAATAGGTCTTGAGTTTTGCTCAAGTGCAGAATGTACGATGTTTGTCGTGCAGGAAATGTGGCTTTAATTACGTGAAATCCATTGGAATGAAGATATGGCCCATTGATTCTGGATAAATGCTGCAGTTCCAAATCATCCCAATCAAGTGCATGTTCTAAAGAAAATCAGTGTTCAGTATCCGTTTTATCAAAATGTTAAAGGTTTGAACATTGTACCTTCATGGAAATATCCAGTGTTGGCAAGTCCATGATGTTCTTGATGAGCCTTTTAAACAAAATAAAAGAAATTATATAAGCGATTGGTTATGCTGTCAAAATATCTTTATCGACAGTATTATATGGTTGCAACTAACGTATTGAAATGCAATGCACGACTGCATCAGGAGAAATGAAGGAATTATTACGAATAGCTTTTCCACTGCATTGTAATTGCTGTGACCAAGTAATCCATACCGTAACCAATTTTTCATTGTTTTAATTTTACATTTCATAAACCAAAAAGTGGTTTATTCTTGATTACACTACCGAAATGATGGGACTATGGTCTACTTAATTGAACGAAAATTAAGGCGTAATAGCTGAATTGCAAATATATGTATTTTGTTTCGTTCACATGCAGCTCGTCCAAATTGCTTTTTGCAATCCAAAAAACTGGACCTGTACCTTTTTCACAGAATTGATGGAAAGGTCAGTCCACGAATGTTGTGTTTCATCATAAATTGCCAAGAAGAGTTGTTTTCCTGGAGTCTGTTTTTCATTGTTTTTTAGTTTCATGTTTGCAAGCCCCCTTTGCATTTTCACTTGTCCTATGTTCATTGCATTATATGCTGTCATCAAATCGTTTTTCGTCAATAACATGTCGTGTCTTCTTTTCAATTCTATTTCATTCAGTATCTAAAAAATATGATATGATGTATGAAGTGCAGAAAATGAAAACTATCGGTGCTTCATTCAAATAGGAAGACTATTTTTCGTACAATTATGTGTTCGATTCTATACACATGTGCACACTATGAAAACGTCATCTTATGATCACTGCGACTATGGACTATTGTGCATATTATTGAATACGTATTGTTATTCATTCACGTACTCAGCGCTTTAGATTCTGGAGCGTACCACAATTGTCGACGAATAATATCGTGCATCTCTGATAATAAGAGTCTGATTCTATGATGATGTTATGCTAAATCATATCATGAGTGAGCTACTTTTGATCAATTTATTGCGAATATTTTTTGCTTTATTTTTGCATGACAAAATATATTTATTATATAGGAACAAAAGGTCGAGTACGATTGATGCACTTGTATAGAATGTTTTGTGCTCATCATGTCATGGATTTTAAGTAAATTCATCGCAGCAACAATCTTATTTTGATTGTCTGAGTTTGACATTTGCACATAGGTACCTTGTTTTTATTGGCATTTTCCATTTCTGCACATTTTCTACATGCAAATAGCAAAAGAATAAGTATACTAAGTACTTTATTTTTAGCAATCAGTTCATCAAACTTGTTTCTGGATTAATACCTGTCCGCCTTGTCCACACGATGTACCTTCCAATGCCGGATGTACGGGCAGTATTTCCCCCGATGATGATTTGCAATACAGGGTTTTGCAAATGTTCTATGATATCATATTATAAACATTTATATTGCAGTACGAGCATTGTCGATCATTTTCTGAATACTTTTACATTCATATTTTCTTACGTTGTACGGTTTTTTGTTCATGATATATGGAGTACACTGATTACAAGCTTGTTCACACTGCCTGGTCGCATTAAAAACCGTGCCTGGCCATTTTCCCGTTCTGTATCTTATTCCTGATCGTTTAGATCCCCTCTTGGCTAAGCAGCGAGGTACACCGTTAGGATCTTTGTAGTTTGCACGAGGATCTCCAGATGTTAAAAAATTCTTAATATTTTCATTTGAGCATTGCGACCAATTGATTTGTTCTACTCCTGCAATTGCTGCCATTAGGAATTTCGATGGATCACACTTCTTATTAATTGCTTCGCCATCGTGTTCTGATCCAAGGCTATGACCCAATTCGTGGGCAGCAGTAAAAGCACTTTCGAATCCCTTGTTGTACTTGACCACAGAGCAGCTATAATACCGAAGGCACATGACAGCAGTAAATGCAATACCTTCGGTAGTAATTTTCCCCAAATTTCGTTAACTTGCGAAAAAATAGTTATTCACAAAGTATGAATAAGATGTATATTATTTGTTTTACCAAGATTATCATTTCCGGCAGTATCTTTCATATCTAAGCCTGTGATCATCATGGCATGATCCCAAATTGCCCCATTTTTGTCTTTCTTTCCAGCAAATACGCAAAACGAGTCCAAATATCTTTCTGCTAATGTTGATGGCTGCAAACCATTTGGAACTGTCTTTTGTATTCCAACATTTATTAACCGAAAAGATATCTTTGGTCCCAAAGAGGGCTGATGATACAAATAGTTCATCTGAAGAACGAAAGTTTACACTGAAATCAAACAACTTCTGATTCAAACCTGACAGCACAAAAGAAAAAGTTTTAAAAGCTTATTACGTTGTTGACCAAAGCAAGAATGTACTGATTAATTTTCTTAACAGTATCCTGAGGATGCATAGCAGTCCATTTTCTGTAAAATGCTTCATCAGTAAAGACTGCCAGCTCAATCACTTTGGCTAGCTTGTTTTTGACCCGGTTTTTGGCACGTTTGTTTTTGTTAACTTGCATTTGCGTTCCAAAAACCGTTTCAATTTCCATTGGGTCGGAGGACATGTCTTCATTTCCTATTGAAAGTACATCGTTGATGTTATCATCCCGTTCATCAGAAGTGTCATCTTCGTCCCTTTCATCCTTCAAGGCTTCCTGATCTTTTACCATTTGTGCTCGTGCCTTCTTCAATTTATCTTCTGGTACCCTTCTACTATCACTACGAGAAGCTTTTGAGCTTGATGTAACCGGTTTTGCAATTCTATGTTGTATTGTCACTTTGGAACCAGCCTTGTTCACTTTGTTTGCGAATCTCTTCTTCCGGTGGCCTTTGTATGTTGAAGATGGGGTAATCTGATAATGTACACTTCTTACGGACAAAAGTCCTTCCTAATCGTGAGAATCAGCCCAAAAGTCGATTATTCAAACAAATCAATTAAAATATTAAGAGTTTTTTTTATATTTGTAATTACAAAGCCGGTTTCATCAAAACAGGATGATAGAGATGCCATTCCGACAGGTTCTCCCTGAGTAGAGGTTAATGTTCCCGTGTACAAGCATTGATAATGGGCAATATCGTTTTCTGGAATTCCTCTGGTACATTTTTTAAAGAAATTCATTTTAAAAAATCAACTAGATACAAACTCCATTTCAACATAATATTTTTAAGTGTTTCTTATTACAAATGGTGAGGAACAAATAAATCGTCGGGTTTGCTCAAGTGAAGAAAATATGATTGGTTTTGTAAAGGCAGCTTTACTCTAATAACATGATAGTCATTTTGGTGGAGGCTGGACTCGTTTATATTTGATAAAAAAGTAAACTCCGCTACGTCGGACTCCGCAATCTAGGAAATTTTTAATAAAAAATTGATCATCGATTGATTGTACAATGACATGAATCGTTATGCTAAATCTCACCAAACGAGCTCCTTTAGAAGACAGTACCAAGAAAAGCGCAATGAATAAACTATTAGTGCAAAATGTATGTAATGAGGCTACACTGCCCACAAACATTTTTCGCTTTTAACAAGTATGAGTCCGACAAAGGGCACCCATCTACAAGAATGCAGTATGAAACTTCACTTTAAATGCATATTAACTAAAGTCCATACTGCATTACTGTTTATAGCGCTTTAAGATTCTACTATTTTACGTCACGTTTAAAACTTGTAATTTACACATTATTACTTGTGCACACAGGAACACGCAAGGAAAAAGGTAAAGCAATAAATAATTTATACTGAATGAAGTAGATATTTTAATATCAAATGTAAATGTATCGTACGACAATGCGATCGTTTTTATGATCCATCTACATTTATAAGAATAAAAATATATTATACATCATTCTACATAGGTTTGACATTCATAATATGTGCATGATATCTAAATCTAGATATTTTAAAAATGATTCTACGTTGTAGCTCAATTTAAACTATCATGTCTACGACATATTTAGATATGTATGCATCAGTGAGCTTCTATAAATTGTAAAATATTTTCCAGAGTATATTTAGTATTGCATGATCTCAAAACTTTAAAATCTCATTTGTACGGAATTAATGAACGTTCTGTTGTAGAGCGACATGCATAAACGACTCGTGCTGCTAAAAACCTCAAATTAAATGTTCTATGAAATAAAGCATGACTCTGACTCACGACCAGAATGCCTATTCATTATTTGAAAACGAAAAATTTTATTTATTTACAATAAAATATTTATTTATGTACATTTTGTCTTGTGACCACACAAAATTTTTATTTATCAAGAAACAAATGAAAAACAAAAGAACACATATTACTTATTGGATTTACAAAATTTAAAGAATGATGAATTTTAAAAACTTAATGTAAACTACCAGTTGGATATCAAGTTACAGCTTCAAATACAAGAAAGGACATTATGTACAATGTAATATTTTTCTCGTTGACAATATTAATTAAGATGATAATCATCACACAAAAGAAAATGGATTGAAGGATTGATCGGACGTAGAAGAAGAGCTTCCCAGTCCCCCTGAAAATATTCCTGAAAAGAAATCCCCTCCTCCTTGTGAGCCACCTGCAGTATCCGATGTTCCTGTTGGTGATCCAAATGGATCGAAGAAGTTTTTACCAAGTGGGGCAGTAGAGTTGAATCCTTGACTGGAGACAGATGACTCTTGAGTGTTAATCAGATTTGATGGCTGAGGAATCTTGGATGACTCAGGTCCACATACCTGGCGAGCAGCGACGCTTGTGCTAGGTAAGGTAGTCATCTCAATTTCGCTTGGGTCAAGTATAGTCTTGTCAAGGGGTGGAGGTTCTACGATGTCACCAGCACTTGTCTCCATTGGTTCAGAGGTAGTGGGGATACGAGCAGGTGTGCGAGGGCGAAGAAATCCATCCTCATTTGAAGATGTGCCTCGTGCTTCCGCTTGAACAGTTGGCTCAATCGCCAGATCACGTTCTCTTGCTTCACTCGCCAAAGTAGCAGTGGACGGTGCCACATTCTGGACTTGCTCACGTGCTTCTTGACTGCGTGGCATGGGATAAACAGTAACAGTGCCCTTGTTGAGCTTAGAACGAATCTGTGACACCAGGCTGGGTCGGTTGGGTGATGATGGTCCACCATTTAAGGGACTGCACAAGTTCTTCCATGATGGAGATCCAGTGAGCGTAGCTCGTCTAGTTGAGGTGTCTAGAAGTCGATCCAGTTGCTGGAAGGCCGAAGAGCGCCGCTGGGGAGGAACTGCTATTCCCAGCTTTGATCCAAGTCTGTCCATTCGAAATGGAGCATTAGGAAGCCCAGCTCCAAAACGGGATGATGATCCAGCAATCATGTCCTTTGACTGAAGAGGTAGGGTTCCATAGCGGTTTTGAGATGCAGCTTTCTTCTTCTTTAGTTCCTCATCCATTTGGGCAAGTTTCACAATTTTCTTTTTGGTTGCCCTCCACTCCTCGTCATGCTTTGCCTTCAGCTTTTCCTTCTCTTCCAGACGACGTTTCACCTCGGCCTGCTTTTGCTTCAGATTAGCCTCTAATTCTTGAGCTTTCTTGGTGTTTTCCAGCACCTTTGCAATTTTGGGATTTTTCATGTACTGCTTCAAGTACTCTTCTTCTTTCTTCTTGCAAATGTCTACCTTTTGCTTGTGCAGCAATTTTAACTGTTGCAAACCCGTTCTTTTACGAACCAACATAGCATTAGCATGTTCCATTTCCTTCGATAGTTCTCGCAAGTCGTTTTCCATACTGAAACAAAAAACAATATAAAAAAATTCATCAGTGACAACATATTATGCAACATGAATGAAACGCATAACCAAACCTTTAAGCTTGCTAAAATAAATATAGTTTTGAAGTGTAAATGAACAACTTACAGTGCCTTTTCCTTGACTTTCTTCTCGTAATTGGCTTCCGCACCTTCAGCTGCAATCTGTAACTTCTCACATTCCCCCTCCAGGACCTTGTTCTTCTCCTTCCACTCAGCCAGCTCTGTCTCCAGGTCTAAAAGTCAAAAGTACCGTACAAGTATATATTTAGTGTGTGTTATGAATTATGCAATTTTCAGCAATTCAATAAAAATCCATAGATAAGACTTTTGCTAAATATTATAAAAATTCACTTACTTTCAACCGTAGCCTCCAATTCCTCAATCATGTACCTGCGCTGACGCGTCTCCTGGTCGTAATCATCTAAAGCCCGGGACATTGCCCCAGAGCCGGCACCATTTTCTGGATGGTTACTCGCCGCCATTTCAATCCGCAACCAAGAAGATAACCTCAAGAATCACAAAATAAAACCCAATTAAAATTACACAAAACTACTAACTTTCTTTAAAACTTTAAAACGCAAGTGTTGAATCAAGGATAAATTAAAAATTTACACTGGCAAAGTCCCTTTCTCGCAACTGGTTCACCAAGGCTTCCTTCCAACGACTTCCGAAAACGAAACGAAAAGATCTCCGAACTCCGAACAGACGTTCCGTTCAAACCAGCAAACTATTTTTGAAACTGCTTCAAGAACGCTTTCCAGTTTCTCCGTTTTTTTTGCACTAAAATTAACGAAATATAATGAGCAATCAGCCGCGCTGGTGAACCAGACCCCAAACAAAAACAGCAACGGAAAGAAAAACTCGAATGCAAAAAGCGTAAAAACAAAAGCACTCGAGTGCGATTCGCAGCGAATCATTCGCTCCTTAAAAAAGCGAAAAAAAGTGAAAACGCGTGCAACAATGAACAACCAACAAAACGTTTTGCGCCATCTGCTGTGCGCTTCGCTAGCTTGTTGGAATGTTGCTCATTCCAAGTCATCTGCTTTTGGTTGGGTACGGCTGCTCTGCTGCTGAGTGCTGAGCCTTCATATTTTTCTGCCGAAAATAAGTTCCAAAGTTGCTATTCCAAGCGCAGTTAGTAGTACTTATCATCTGGCCTTTTCTTTTCTCATCTCAAAACAACCTAAAAATTCTCCATTTACACACCACCGCAGCCGTAAAGCCAAAGGAGGAGCTCGTCGGCTTCAAATATTTTAAGTGATTCGAATATATTCGAATTAAAAGGTAAATTTTTTTTTCAACTATTTTGCGACTAGTTGGCAATTATTAATGTAATTTTGTAAAATTGTGATCTTTTGGGCATAGGAATTCTTTAGAAGTGAGCGTGTTAGCGGGCAAAGATGGCTTTCCGAGCTGCAAGATTTCTAGTGCGACAGTCGAAAAGGGTACCGAGTCAGGTCAGTTTACTGATGATTGGTTCGTGTGCATCTTTTTTTGAGAGTCATGTAAAGTAAATGAGGCATTTTGCTTGTTGAACAGGCTCGCCCATTGTCCACGAACAATGCACGATTTGCGGCTGGAATTAGTTACAAGAGTGCTTTGATGAATCAACCTCCCACTCGGGTAACCCAAATTGACAATGGGATCCGTGTTGCTACTGAAGATACTGGAGCACCCACTGCCACCGTGGGCATTTGGATTGATGCGGGGTCTCGGTATGAGACGGCGGAAAATAATGGGGTTGCTCACTTTTTGGAGCACATGGCCTTTAAGGTACGAAAGTGGAGGAAGTGGGAGGTTAAATGCTTTGTTTGATGAATATGAATACACAACTTAAAAAGATGCGATGTCCAAATAAATGTGCAGGGTACCAATAAGAGATCACAGCAGGATTTGGAGCTGGAAATTGAAAACATGGGTGCCCATCTGAACGCGTATACATCAAGGGAGCAGACCGTGTTTTATGCAAAGTGCTTATCTAAGGATGTTGGCAAATGCTTAGAGATTCTCTCTGACATTCTTACGAATTCCAAGTACTATTACGATACAGTTAATACTTAATACTCTACTCTGTATAATTGTAGCAGGCATTAACCAATTTCTTATGTTTTCAAGGTTTGAGGATAAGCAAATCGAACGTGAGCGTGGCGTTATTCTTAGAGAAATGCAGGAAGTTGAGCAAAACTTACAAGAAGTGGTGTTTGATCACTTACATGCCACTGCGTACCAGGTACATATACGCAAGCTTACTTTCTCTTCAAAGTACTTTTTAAATGAAATTATACTTTATATGTGTGTTTTACAATATATTAATGCGCATGTGACGTTTTCAGGGAACCCCTTTGGGACGCACGATCTTAGGGCCTACTGAAAACATCAAGTCCATCGGTCGGGGTCATCTTATGGAGTACATTGATACCCACTACAAAGGTCCTCGCATGGTTGTTGCTGGAGCTGGTGGTGTTCCTCACGACCAAATCGTGAAGCTAGTCAATGAGCACTTCGGCAAGGTTCCAGTAGCTTACTCAAACACTAATATCCCAGAACTTCCAGCACCCTGCCGCTTCACTGGCTCGGACATTAGAGTTCGTGATGACTCTTTGCCATTGGCTCATGTGGCAATGGCAATCGAAGGCTGTGGATGGAAGGATCCCGACAATATTCCATTGATGGTTGCAAATACCATCATTGGATCTTGGGATAGGACAATGGTACGTTGTTACTTGATTGCACCATCCTATGAATTATAAACTTGATTTGTATACTTATTATGTACTTATTTGTTTTCTTTATGCTATTTATTCACAGGCCGGTGGAAGTTGCAGTGGATCCAACTTGGCACAGGCAGCTTCACAACTTGGCCTTGCTCATGGATTCCAGGCTTTTAACACCTGCTACAAGGATACTGGACTTTGGGGAGTTTACTTCGTTTGTGACCCACTGACTATTGATGTGAGTAATAGGAGACTACAATTACAAACAAAGCATAATAAGTTTGTATTGTGAGTTAGTTAATTATTATATGACTATTTTTCCATTTCAGGATTTCGTTTTCAACCTTCAAAGTGAATGGATGAGGCTTTGCACAAATGTCACCGAGTTTGAAGTAGAACGTGCAAGAAATCTTTTGAGAACAAATATGCTCCTTCAACTGGATGGAACTACGCCCATTTGTGAAGATATTGGCCGACAAATGCTATGCTATGACCGAAGACTTCCAGTTCATGAATTGGAAGCACGCATTAATGCGGTTGATGCTGCAACAATTAAGGATGTTTGCATGCACTACGTTTACGATAAATGTCCTGCCGTCGCTGGTGTGGGTCCCGTTGAACAACTACCTGACTACAATCGTCTCCGATCTGGCATGTACTGGCTGCGATTGTAAACTAGTGCTTAATTAACTTTGAATTCTGCTGTACATCTATTTGTTCATTTAGTTTAAAAAATGGTAGACGCCACCATCATAAAGAATCCAGTAACTATTCTAAAACAAATGTAGTTGAAAATGATCGAATTCTTCAAATAAACTTGTATGTATGTATTATGTAACGAAAATTTACAAGTTAGATTTCTGAATTTAGAATGATTTTATTTTTTGCATTCTTTGGGAAATAGCAAGTAGTAAGTAGTTAAGTTTTCATGAATCATATATTATGTATCTGCATTAATTGCAGTGAACTGCATTTCATTTTTCAGCTATTAATAATAGAAAAGTATTCATGTAGATGTATAAATGACAACTTCAGTCTTTACCACCTTCACTTTATCACGACCAAAATACGAAATACTTCTGAATACATTCATGGCATCTAGTCATCCTCCATTAGCATTTCTAAGCAATCCATGTTAACGATTTGATCGTCGGAAAGCCGTTTCGGTGTCCCCCATCTAATAAGTGTTGGTACTGAAGTAAGCCGCAGGGATTTGTCAGTGCGGAAAGGGCAGTTTTTGTCCTTCCAGTAATCCCGGGGTCCAACTTTTACCCGAATGAAGTAGCCTTCTTCTGGAGGGTGCTTCTGTTTGAAGGTTTCCCATGCTTTTTCGACTTTTTTTAAAAAGGAAAAACCGAAAACCGCTTTCATTAAATTACACAAACAAAAATGCTCGTTACTGATACTTGCTGAAGTTTTATCCAGTTTTCACTCACAAACTACGCAGTCTGGACACCAAGACTTGCCATCCGGTCCATTACTTCCAGTGAACAGTAAGTACAGAGGTTGTTTGGAAGCGTCCTTTTCCAGGGTCTTGATCTGACTTTGAAAACTTTCAAAGCCCTCAATATCTGCACCTTCCGTGAAAGGCATAGTATACTTGTGACTTTTCTCTGCAAAAGCTGAAGAGCTCAAGTTTTCTCTAGCTACCTACTTAGGTATTTTAATAAGACAGTGGTAAAGAAAATTTTGCAAGCAAAAATGAATTCCTTATTCTCCCGATCCCACTTCTGCTATGAGTTTATGACACAGCACAACTGTTTTCGGTTCCGCCTTCCCATACAAAATATATCAACATCAACAACTCTTTCCTTTTATAGCCAAGCCACTACTAGCTTTCGCTTTCATTCACAGTGCCGTAAAATGAGATGATGCACATGGTAAATATGCCAAAGATGAAAGAATTCATTCTGTCTGAAATTCATGAAAAAATGTGTCATTTTAATTGTAATAAAAGTTTAGAGAACATTCTAGATACTTAAGTTCCTTCAATATTTTGTTTTATAGAATGTTTCAAGTGTAAACTTTTCTGGTTCCGTTACCCCAGCGTAGTGGTAGTGTCACTCCAGCGTAGTGGTCCATTTTACTACGCGTTACTACAGCGTAGTGTTTCCAGCGTAGTGATAGTGTTACTCCAGCGTAGTGTTTCTAACGTAGTGTTACTCCAGCGTAGTGATTTCAACGTAGTGTTACCCAGGGGTAGTGCATAGTGTTATTCCAGCGTAGTAATCCCAGCGTAGTGAAAAACGGTACTCCAGCGTAGTGATTTCAACATATCGTTACCCCGGCGTAGTGATTCCAACGTAGTAAAAAATTGGGTACAGTGTGTGTGTATGAACAGTGTGAAGCAAAAGCAAACAATAGATTGTCTGTCTGTGGTAACGAAATAGGCAGGAGGAATCAGAATCACAGCTAGGTTAGGGTTTTTGAGAATTTTCAATTGTAATGGGTTTTTCACTTGGGTTGGATATTGCTGGGATTTTAAATTTTCACTTGGGTTGGATATTGCTGGGATTTTAAATTTTCACTTGGGTTGGATATTGCTGGGATTCTAAATTTTCACTTGGGTTGGATATTGCTGGGATTTTAAATTTTTACTTGGGTTGGATATTGCTGGGATTTTAAATTTTCACTTGGGTTGGATTTCAAAAAAATTTGAATGACTTGGGTTGGGACTTCTGACGATTTTGAAATTTTGACTTGGGTTAGGTGGGATTTATAAGGATTTTGAAAATTTGACTTGGGCATTGGGTCGGGATTTCTGATGATTTTGAAATTTTGACTTGGGTTGGGATTTCTGATGATTTTGACTTGAGTTGGGATTTATAAGGATTTTGAAATTTTGACTTGGGTTGGATATTGCTGGGATTTTAAATTTTCACTTGGGTTGGATATTGCTGGGATTCTAAATTTTCACTTGGGTTGGATATTGCTGGGATTTTAAATTTTTACTTGGGTTGGATATTGCTGGGATTTTAAATTTTCACTTGGGTTGGATTTCAAAAAAATTTGAATGACTTGGGTTGGGACTTCTGACGATTTTGAAATTTTGACTTGGGTTGGGATTTCTGATGATTTTGACTTGAGTTGGGATTTATAAGGATTTTGAAATTTTGACTTGGGTTGGATATTGCTGGGATTTTAAATTTTCACTTGGGTTGGATATTGCTGGGATTCTAAATTTTCACTTGGGTTGGATATTGCTGGGATTTTAAATTTTCACTTGGGTTGGGTATTGCTGGGATTTTAAATTTTCACTTGGGTTGGGTATTGCTGGGATTTTAAATTTTTACTTGGGTTGGATATTGCTGGGATTTTAAATTTTCACTTGGGTTGGATTTCAAAGAAATTTGAATGACTTGGGTTGGGATTTCTGATGATTTTGAAATTTTGACTTGGGTTGGGATTTATAAGGATTTTGAAATTTTGACTTGGGTTGGGATTTATAAGGATTTTGAAATTTTGACTTGGGTTGGGATTTATAAGGATTTTGAAATTTTGACTTGGGTTGGGATTTATAAGGATTTTGAAATTTTGACTTGGGTTGGGATTTATAAGGATTTTGAAATTTTGACTTGGGTTGGGATTTATAAGGATTTTGAAATTTTGACTTGGGTTGGGATTTATAAGGATTTTGAAATTTTGACTTGGGTTGGGATTTATAAGGATTTTGAAATTTTGACTTGGGTTGGGATTTATAAGGATTTTGAAATTTTGACTTGGGTTGGGATTTATAAGGATTTTGAAATTTTGACTTGGGTTGGGATTTATAAGGATTTTGAAATTTTGACTTGGGTTGGGATTTATAAGGATTTTGAAATTTTGACTTGGGTTGGGATTTATAAGGATTTTGAAATTTTGACTTGGGTTGGGATTTATAAGGATTTTGAAATTTTGACTTGGGTTGGGATTTATAAGGATTTTGAAATTTTGACTTGGGTTGGGATTTATAAGGATTTTGAAATTTTGACTTGGGTTGGGATTTATAAGGATTTTGAAATTTTGACTTGGGTTGGGATTTATTAGGATTTTGAAATTTTGACTTGGGTTGGGATTTATAAGGATTTTGAAATTTTGACTTGGGTTGGGATTTATTAGGATTTTGAAATTTTGACTTGGGTTGGGATTTATAAGGATTTTGAAATTTTGACTTGGGTTGGGATTTATTAGGATTTTGAAATTTTGACTTGGGTTGGGATTTATAAGGATTTTGAAATTTTGACTTGGGTTGGGATTTATTAGGATTTTGAAATTTTGACTTGGGTTGGGATTTCTGAAAATTCTGCAATTTGGATCTGGGTTGCGGATTGTCAATTTAATGATCATGCGTTTTTCGTGTTTACTTGTTTGTTTTGATTGAAATTTGAAGTTGAGAGCTGTTTTGACCGCGACAATTGAAATTTTCTAAAATCCTAACCTAGATAACCTAACCTAACTCAAAAGCAAGTAAGTGTGATAGTAGTGTGGGTTTCTATTGCCGCAGGAGCTGACTTATTGGGTTTGACAAACATTTAAAAGGGTTTATTTTTTTGACCCAATGAATCAACATACTAACTTTTATTTCATTCTGACAATACTTCTGAACTGAACGTTATAGCTGACAGACAGACAAACATGAAAAAATCAATTATAGTCTCATATGCTCAGCTACGCGTAGCAGATCTGTACGTACATCTTCTCTATGCTTCCCATACACCCGTACGGTTTTTTTTAACTTCGTTGAAATCACTATGCTGGGGTAACGCTACGTTGGAATCACTACGCTGGAGTACCGTTTTTCACTACGTTCAAATTACTACGCTGAAGTAACACTACCACTATGCTGGGGTAACACTACGTTAGAATCACTATGCTGGAGTAACACTTTTTACTACGTTCAAATTACTACGCTGGAGTAACACTACCACTACGCTGGAGAACCACTACCACTACGCTGTGTTCTCCCAACCAACTTTTCTGGGTAACATTCCGCTACTCTTTCATGAACTGTAAAATGATAAGATAAAAGTGACGATTATGAAATACAAACATAAAATTGCCTGATACCACTGTATATGGCGGTGATGCATAGCGCACATTGGGTCTTTATTAGTAGGTCAAAATATTATTGTTTAATTAAATTATGGTTTTGATGACTCTATATAGTCTTTGGCATGATTTTAATCTGCAAACAGACTTTTGAATTTGTCTGGACTAAGGACATCTGGCGCTTCAAGTCGCTTCTGAGGTCTTCCTCCTTTCCAACGGAAAGCCGTTGGAATTGCTTCTAACCTAAGAACCTCATCCGTTTTAAATCGATTCTAAATCAGAAAACATGTTATTGTTTCTTCATAGTATTCATGTTATATCAACGTTCATTATGAAAAGTTTTCACTGAAAACCGTATTTTTATAATAAAACTCTACATTGTCAGATAACCATTCTTCCAAAGTTCCGGCTTTTCCCTTTACAATGATTCCATTAAGTTTCATTGACTTTAATTTTTCGTCCAACATTCTGTCCACTAAATAGCAAAACAGTGTTTGTAATGAAGAATTTATGATTTTTACTGAAGCAAAGAATTTACATCTTCAAATTCTTTACTTCATTTTTCTTATTTCATAATTTCATTGAATTAAATGTTTCGTTTTCATTTGATAACTTACACAAGGAACAGTCACGACACCAGTTCTTACCATCCTTTTCGGGAGATGACTTGACAATGACAATTAGTGGAACCCCATGACTAGTGGCCTCTGCTTCATTTTCCTTGATAGCTCTCCAAAAGTTATCATAACCTTCCACCACCACTTGCTTTAGCATTTTTCTAATAATTCAAAATGTTACCACAACTAATTTTGACACATTAACTTTTACGCTTATGAATCGTTGGTAAAATCACAAAATTCGCTTGGCTTGACCAAGAAATCTACTTACGCCATAATAAAAGGCTGAAGCCAAGGTGAATTTTTCGGGTTGATATGTGCTTTCGGGGTTTAGTATGGGTTGCATGAAAGAATTATTGGTTTGGTCGGTCAGTTAATTGACAAACCACATACGCTTGGAGTAAAAGTAATATTTTTTAGCATCATTGAAACTTATTTAAAAATCGGTTCAATCAAATACGATTTAGTAGTTTCTGTTATTTTAAACATTTATGGTTTTTGAATTTTTATTATAAGAATATCATAGTACTAAGATTTTCATTGCTAAGTACTCTTTGACTTTGACAAGCAATATAATATGATTCATCGATAGTTTATGTCAATTATTAATCAATTATGATAATATAACTTTTAATTAAATAAAACTTTAGTAAAGTTGTAAAAGTACGCCCAGCGACAAATTATTGGCGTCAATTTTGATGAAAAATGAATTCCCCACCCTTCAATTGGTCTACATACCAAATTTGAGCTCAATCCAAGCAAAACTGTGAAAAACTACCCCTGGGGGATGAGCCCTACCCCCCAGGGGTAATTGGTTGATTTGGCTGAATTCCCCACACTTCAATTGGTCTACATACCAAATTTGAGCTCAATCCAAGCAAAACTGTGAAAAACTACCCCTGGGGGATGAGCCCTACCCCCCAGGGGTAATTGGTTGAATTCCCCACACTTCAATTGGTCTACATACCAAATTTGAGCTCAATCCAAGCAAAACTGTGAAAAACTACCCCTGGGGGATGAACCCTACCCCCCAGGGGTAATTGGTTGATTTGGCTGAATTCCCCACACTTCAATTGGTCTACATACCAAATTTGAGCTCAATCCAAGCAAAACTGTGAAAAACTACCCCTGGGGGATGAGCCCTACCCCCCAGGGGTAATTGGTTGAATTCCCCAACCTTCAATTGGTCTACATACCAAATTTGAGCTCAATCCAAGCAAAACTGTGAAAAACTACCCCTGGGGGATGAGCCCTACCCCCCAGGGGTAATTGGTTGATTTGGCTGAATTCCCCACCCTTCAATTGGTCTACATACCAAATTTGAGCTCAATCCAAGCAAAACTGTGAAAAACTACCCCTGGGGGATGAGCTCTACCCCCCAGGGGTAATTGGTTGATTTGGCTGAATTCCCCACACTTCAATTGGTCTACATACCAAATTTGAGCTCAATCCGAGCAAAACTGTGAAAAACTACCCCTGGGGGATGAGCCCTACCCCCCATTGGAAATTGGTTAATTTTGCTGAATTCTCCACACTTCAATTAGTCTACATACCAAGTATCAGCTAAATCAGAGCAAAACTGTAAAAAAACTACCGCTGGGGGATGAGCCCTTCCCCCCAGGGGTAATTGGTTAATTTTGCTGAATTCCCCACACTTTAATTAGTCTACATACCAAATTTGAGCTCAATCCGAGCAAAACTGTGAAAAACTACCCCTGGGGGATGAGCCATACCCCCCAGAGGTAATTGGTGAATTTTGCTGAATTCCCCACCATTTAATTAGTCTACATACCAAATTTGAGCTCAATCCGAGCAAAACTGTATAAAACTACCCCTGGGGGATGAGCCATACCCCCCAGAGGTAATTGGTGAATTTTGCTGAATTCCCCACCATTTAATTAGTCTACGTACCAAGATTCAGCTTAATTCGTCAAAAAATAGCAGTACTATAGCAGATGAATTATTCGGACGGACGCACGGACAGCACGGACGGCACGGGACAACTCAAACAATCTCATATACGCTGGGCGTAAATAAGTAGCTGTTAAAATTATAATGTGAAAGATACTTCATTGCCGCATCATTGTCTTAAGGCTCGCGATTAAAAATAGACTGCTACACTCCGTTACTGCGCCTTTAATTCTCCAGCCTTACATAATCGATACACTGACAATGGATGCAACATGTGCCACAGGTGCAATGTTGCAACTTCGCCAAAGTTGTTTCGTTTCATTTAGATAGAGAATGAAATATGTAATGCCACCAAGTCAATAAAGTATCGGTGATATTCATTTATCTAAAAAGGACTTTTTTGAATTCTAAGCAAAATACTTTTTCTTAGAATTCTTTGGTTAAAACTGCCATTTAATGTGCATAGTGCATAGTGCATACACGGACCTTAAAATTTTATGAAACCGATATCATGCATTAGGGCTATTTTGTTTTATAAGTTTTGGAATGGATATTTGAATGGTTTCATGATTTTCATGTAGTTTGCTTCACATTTTGCACTATATACCTGACTAGGTATATAATATTCATACACAAAACTGGAGCTTTCTTAATAAGCCGAACATTAGGTACAACATACTAGTACTTATATGTTGCCTATTCATTCATAAAAAGCTTTAACTTTAAGCATTTAAAAAAGTATAAGAACAACTTGCATGTAAAACCGCTGCATTCAGCACTTTTGTAAAAAGTGTTTTAATTCCCTGCTTTCATAAAGCCAAATCTCACTCCTTTGATTTAAGCTTTTGGCTCTTTTTAGCTGCTTTCCGTTGAGTTGGCTGATGATAATGCCAACGTGGCACACAACGAAAATTCCTTCTCATGTTAACTAAACTGCTTTATAAATGAGAATACGGCTATATGAAATGAAAAGGGTTGAAATCTTGCCTGTGTGGAGCTTATGCAGCTCCACATCCCCACAAACCAATGTGTGTGCTATTTCACAGAGATAGATATCCCATACAACTTGTAGAAAAGAAACGCTTTACCACAGAACTGTATAGGGACTTTCGGTAAAAATGTGAACGTATAAAAAATACAGTTACTCGTCAGATCTACCTGTCTTCTTGATTCGGCTTCTCATTCTCAACCATTCCCTTTCAGCTGACACACACGGCATACGACATATGCTCGGAAATTAATTTTTTAATTGGGAAACCGAGTTAAATTAAACTTTTTAAAGTAGATTTGTGAAGGATCATTCCCCAGAGAAAATGGTAAGTGATGTAGCTTTCAAATTTAAACTGATTTTAAAGGCTAAACAACATAAAATATAAAGTTGGTTCACAGTGTCAGTGATGGTCCACTATAGAGTTGAGTTTAATCTGTTTTCTGGTTTTTTCGTTTCAGCCTGCCCCCGCAAGTTCAACGAGTGTAGGTGCCGGAGGACGATCCCCCCGTGCTGGAGGTGGTGCACCCAGACCGGCTGGAGGTGGCGGTGGAACCGTTCGTCAAAGGAAAACTACTTCCACCACTGCGGCTAGGTCAACTCGTCCATCTACCTCAACTGGAAGCATGTGGAGATTCTACACTGACGACTCCCCAGGAATCAAAGTGTAAGCTTAGCTTTCAATAAAATTAATGTAACAAGAAAGTCTTATGATTTTAATGAGAGGTGTTTATAAAATTTTTGCTGAATTGTTTGTTGCAGTGGCCCAGTTCCAGTATTGGTTATGTCCCTGCTGTTTATCGCTTCAGTTTTCATGCTCCACATCTGGGGTAAATACACGAGAGCCTAAAAGAAGAGGAATACAAAAACTGAAAACTTCCACAATTCAACACCACGTTCCTTCATTTATAGTAGGATCCATTCTTTCATAAATTATGGACATTGAGAGCGAGATAAAAAAAATACCAAAATCTTTAAAAACGTGAAGTGCTAAAATATCTTATTTAAATCATTTTGTTAAAATGAAGCAAGTATAATATTATATTGTCTTTGATATATTATTATTTTGATCTTAACGCGTATTGAATATCAGAATTCAATTTTTAGGAATGTCTCGTTATTATTGTATAATTGTTTTTTCTATTAGTTAATAAGACGGCATGCATGTTGGTGCGAAAGATTACTATATTTACGTACTACAATGTAAGTTTAAATGATATATACTTAACAGAAGAAGAAAGAATAAACTTGAGTTACATTTGTTATAATAAAACAAAACGTTACACGAGCCTTATGCTAAAATATAATTTTTTAAACATTGCATCTTACATCACTGATTATACTGCTTGTCATCAACTAAGAATATATGTAAATCGGGAAATGATTTAACTTAAAACACCATTTATTTCTCTTTCATTTATCTTTCAGAGACATTAAAACTAAAGGAGCCAAACTCTTTTGTTAACTGTCGTTTGCACTGTTTTAACTACAATGTTTTAATATACGTAAATTGACATTTTGGCATCATCAGTATTTTAATACTTGCATTAAGTTGTAGCAGCTTTGTCTGATCAAGTAATGGTGCACCATCTTTGAACCATCTTTTGATGCACTAGTCGTGTTCCCATTTAAGCAAGCTTTACAGACAAAATAGTTAGGGGAAATTCCGTCAAGGTGAGCTTGAAACGACAAATCTAATACATAGTTATTCTCTTCTGATACAAAAATAGACAATGCTCTACATAATCATTCATTAAATACAGGTGAATAGTGTTTGGATGGTAGTGATGGATGATGCTTGATGATACTTGAAATCCAGGGTTGCAATTAGTTTTGAGAACTAAACTTCAAATATAGGTAAAACTTTTTAACCTGGTTCCAAACAAGAAAACACTTAATAATAATTTACTTTACTTACGTGTTATATATATGTAAACAGCATATTTTTAAAACTTAAGTGAAAGTAACTCGATTCGTTATAAGCAATAGGTTATGGGATTGTTCTTAACAATTTCAAGTACTGTTAAACATTCAATTGCTTGGTTAGCTGAGACAAATAGAAACGAAGTTCTTATGAAACTATATTATTATCTGATTTCTAGACTACGGCTGTAGAAGCAAGTTGTGTATCAAGTCACCCCATTCGGAAGCCAGCATAGTAGAATGTTATGCTAAAATCGTTATTTCATAGACTTTACGTTTAACAAAACTTCATTTTATGCTTGATTTTGATAGCAGTCTAGTTCCCAGTTCCACCAGACAGCAACATAAATAATTATAAAATTACACTGTTGGCAGTTTAATAGCATTCATACGCGCGTAATCCACCAATGAATTTGCTTTTATCAAAATCTCAGCATAAATCTGGAAGTGAAAGACTGGCTAATTACACATCTGTCATTTTAGAAACTAACTAATTAATGCTCAGACAATTTCATAGAGTAAGCATTAAAAGACTAATGTAACACCTCTTGCATCTTATAACTCGCCCTACAACAAAGAACGTATACCTACTCATTTCACTTGGACTTCAACACATTCATACGTGCATGAATATCAAGTATGAAACGCTGCTAAAACTTCAGCTAAACCAGCGTCTGTCTGTCAGAAAGAAGAAATCACGTAAAATATATTGTGGAGAAGCAGAATTGCTGATAAGAGAAATTTAATGACTTAAAAACTTGCTCTTAATGATCCATTCTCCTTCCAGCCTCTGCTCGTGATTTCTGAATATTATACTAAGACTGCACTATTATCATCATCGTCACGGGTCAACTTGGAATAGCTACATAAAAATGCTATAAGTCTTTTAAAATTCATGCCAAAATACTCGGATCAAATTAATTGATCCTGTTTTAGGTGCCAATGTTTAATATAATTTTTCAATAACTTCTTATCAAGCATTTAATCTGAAATAATTAAGCCAGTTCACTGGACATGAACAAAGCTACCCACAATATGTTTAATAAAATTAATATTGCATTTATTTAATTAAACACAAAAAGTCAACATACTACCTATCATTTTCGAAATCTTGCTTACTTTTAACTTTTAGTTCAGCTGTATGCTCTTTTTCGATCTCATCATTCTTTACTACTTCTTTCCCAACTTTATTTGATGATTTTACATTCGGCTAATGAAAATGATGACAGGAATTGCCAAAAGCAAATTTGCACATTTAAATGTTTTCCTTTTAGATACATTGTACAGCTGTGTAAATTAGTACAATCAATTATTGAAGTCTAATTACTCTAAAGTATCTTTGTTAGGCTTAATTAATGATGCCATGCATTTGACTTGTGACTTTATATCGAGTCTTGCATGAAAAGTAAAAATATGAAAATATCATAGAGTTAAATGCAAAACGTCGACAAGAACGGCTTATATTAAAATGAGTCATGTATAAATTCATTGCGTTTTGATTCTGTTATCACTTTAATTATCAACATCGACATGGCTTTTCCAATAAGCGAACATATTTCATTTATTTACAAGTTCTATGGTTGTCGTTTGGTTTGCTATTTATCATACAGGGTTTTCTTGGTACTAATCAAATATCGATTGGACTACATAATAGCACTACCGGAAACAGTGCTGACAGGTTTTTAGGTTTAAGATAGCTCTTAAAAGGAAAAAAATGATGATGTCCTATAAATTCATATATTGTTCTTCACCAAGTCCCTCTAGAATCTTCGTGTGCATACCTCTGGTAATTAATTGTCATACTTCATTTGGCAAGCCATTAAATATTTATAATAGCAGTTTGACAACTACGCACAAAAAGTTGTACACTCTTCAAAATAATGATCACTTAAATATATATAACTTTAGCTTCTTATTACATTGCCATTCATATTTGCGAAGCTCGCAAAATCCTAATCAACAATAAACTTGAAGAGCGATGAGTACAAAACACAAGAGCGGCTATCTTGACTGACTATTTCTGCAAGTTATAAAACATCTTCTTTTCATATCAATAAAACAATAGTAATTTGTGCTGTTTTTATTCAAACATTGACACGTACAATTCGATTTACAAAAATTTGCTTTCCTAAACAAGCTAACATAGCATACGCATAGATATGCTCGTGTGTTTCTCGAACATTTATCCAATTAATACAAAGTGAAGATGCTATTTTACCCAAGATAATCATCATATAATTACACATTAAGATTTTTACACGATAACAAATTCTAGTTTCTCAAGTGGACGAGAAGTTGCAAAAACAAGAGCCAAAACACTAATAAAATGTAGCACAATCATGCATTATTTTTTCATAAATCTATCATTTATAAAGGAGAATTACCATAATATATCCTGTGTTCACACATTTAACATATCCATATATGCGTAACTGCAATTAAAGCATGCATAACGACTATGAACAAAAAATAGTTTATCAATCAGTTATTATGCACATTGCCAAGTATATATAAAGAGCAAAAAACGCTATATTGCATATATACCTAATCTTTATATGCCAATAAAATTATTGATGTTTCTTCATGTACTTTAGCCAAACCCTGTATGAAAAAATGTGCGTAAGCTAAAGGCACCTACTTACTGCGTAGTTGTGGGAGTGTACGATTCTCCTATTTAGGAAAGCAGAAATCTTTTATTTGCTGGTCATATCAAGAAGATGAGAGCCACGTCAAAGTCAAAGTAAAGTGTTCTCTCTTGCCTAACATCAAAGAGCATCAAACGTCATCTTCTTCACGCTTGACGCTCTTTCTATAGATAGCTATTCAAAAATCAAAAAAACAACAACATGGGGATGGAGTATATGGAGTGATGGAACAATAATACGTCAATATAGACTTAAACTGCAATAATATACTTATGCTATATTATAATCGTATACCTTACACTCATAATCGTTTAATATTATCAGAAAAAACATGATGCATACACACGCAGCAGCAGCATTTATTTTTTACCCTTGCTGCAAGCCACGGGGCCATCGCCATCATTCACTGGCACAAAACACACCAGCAAAAAGAAACGCCATCAGAAAAGTCGAAGAGCAAAATTCATAGAGATAAAAAAAATCAGCAGAAGCTCTGACGCTGCTATATATGTTGCTGGTTTTAGCTCGCCACGCCGTTGGGATATTATGAACGTGATATTTATCTTGATAGTATTGATAAGGGGAAAAGAGCAAGAAGACGATGAGGATGGAAAACAAGATATTCTCTAGAAACATAGGTGTAATGTGGTAGTGGCTGGTTATGAAAATGTAAGTATATTATAAAACTGAAAACTGAGTCATAGTCATAATCATAATCAAAATAGAAGTATATGCATCAGTAGACTAGCATAATAAACTTCTTTATTTGTGCAAACTAGTATTGTTAGAAAAGAATTGCATACATGTTTTCCCCTTTTCCAATTACACAGCTTCGCTGGACTGGACTCGCTTGAAATAAAAACATCTTACATGATTTGGAGGAGAGTTGTTGTGAGTGATTCTCGGGATGGGCAAAAGACGTTTTATGCGAAGCCATGCAATTCTCTGGAAGCATAAAGCTAGTATCAAAACCAGTTGTGCGGCTGTTGTGTGTGGGGATATAGATAATATGCATCATCAAGATTATATATAAGTACTGCGCGGCTGTGGCTACCACTCCAGCCATTTTTCTGCTTACTCCATATCCCGATTATTATCCTTTTTTACCTTCTGTCATACATTATGTATGAAAAAGGGTTAGAAATGGCAAGCTAAGCAAAAAAAGCTCAAGCAGAAAAAAAAACAAAATTGCTTTCGCGTTGTCGTCTCCTTTTGCCTCTCTTTTCGCATCATGGCGATGATGATGCCATTAATGTTTCTTCACGATTCTTTTCACATCCAGCAAAAGCAAAAAAAGGACCTAGGACAGCGGGGTAAAGTGGTCTTGAAGGTGGACCCTGGACCCTATACATATGTCATATGAAAGGACCAGGTTGTGTATTAAACAAACCAATTGTAATACTGACGTAGCTGAGTAAAATTGATTACCTGTCTGTCTGATTCTCTGATTTAAAATCAATAGGGTTCTTTTGTTTTACACCCAATACCAGGTGTGAATCTGACCAAGTATATGGTCAGGGGTTACCTCCCCCTATTTCCCCCAAAGGGGATGACCAATCTGGCTCTAAATTGATAAAGTTCTTTAATAACTCACTCTACCAAATTTCGTGTGATTCTGGCAAAGCATCTTACCTGTGTTCACATTCACAGACAGACAAACAAACATGACAAAATCAATACTAGTTTTACCATCATGATCAACTACGTAATAATACACGGTGAACTTTAAGGGTCTCTTTGTTTTATTCTTTGTCTTCATCTTCCGCTTTCCCTCTAGACACTTTTTTGTTTACAGGTACTTCTACAACAGAAGCCTAATACAGAAGATCGAAAGAAAGTAGGAGTTGGTCGCACTGTAATGTTTAGGAAATAAGAAAACAAACAAAGACGAAAGAAGAGCTAAATCGATTTCGTCATGAAGAGGAAGAAAAAAAGGAAGCTGCTTCAACAGAACTTGCCACTTCCACTTGTCCTGTTGTTGTTCATTGCACACAACGTTTGCAATGCCAAATTCATGCTTTTTTACTTTCCTTTAAATGTGCTGCGTACTTTGATACACAGAGAAAACAGAAAATGCTATACACTCAAGTAATCAATGTTTGATATGATCTAATGCTAGCTTTCGATAAACCTTATATATGTAGTTCGTATTGAAGCAAATAAAAAGACTACAAACTATTTTTCGTTACATTCTTTGGTGAAAGTTATAGGTACATAATATAGCATTATGTAAGGTATGTTGTTGTGATGTTTACGTAGATGTTGCTGTTTTTACTCTTTCTACGCATTATTTATCTGAAAGAGATCGTTTGTGTAATATGAGCCGACTGGATTTGGTGTACCCTTATCATATCCACTGGAGGACAATGCCTTATACTCCAATCCAAGTTGATCCAAGTTGCGCAATGTAAGATAAGTCCGTAGGGGTCGTGTTGTTACCAGATTTCGTGGCACATGGGAAACGGAGGTTGATGCTTCCGGCGTTTGTAATATTACGTACTTGCTTCAAAGCAGCATAAGGAACCTAAAGAAATACGCGTGGATGGAGGTTGGGATGAAATAAAAGGGGATTGCGTAAAAAGTTGAAAGTTGAGCGTTTGTGGGTGGTGTTGACGTTGTAAAAGAACGTGGGTCTTAGCGTGACTTGAGCTGCTCATATTTCTAGCTTGCAAACTATGTTATTAATTTCGAGAATAAAACAAAATTTCACTGTCGGTAAAGGGTAAAAATATTTCGTGAGATATGATATTTTACAAATAAGTTTGCAATATAAAAAACGAGTTCAAACGTGTACTCTATGACTTTTCTAGATGAGTTCGTGAAATTTTTGTACAAATGCAAAATAGCTTTTTCATCATCCCTGGAGAGACAGTAAACAGGCTCAACTTCAGAGAAAACTGGATGTAGAGTTTTATTTTTAAACTTGTAGTATGTTTAATTACATATGACAGGCTTCTAAAAGTCAAAACCGTATTTGATCTTGATATAACAAGCTCTATATAACATAATGAAAGTTAAAAATGTCAACTTCCACTACCTAATTGGGTATTTCATCAATTTGCATTTTACGGTTATGATCAAAAGTAGGAAACATTCGCCTTTGACGTTCGCCAGTCAAGGTGACTGTACGTGCACGGCTTACGTAGGCAGCCATGTTATAAGTCAGAATTACTCAATTTGATTACATGTCCCACGAACCAAATTCCTAGACACAAAAATTGTGCAAAATTATATCCAAAATTGAAAATAATTGAATAACGCAATAAAAAATTAGGTATCTCGGCGGCTGATGAAATCTCCAACTCGTTATCACGTAGTAAAATATCAAATGATTATGTAACGGCTAGCAAAACATAATTATTAACGAAAAACATTTAATCTGCTAAGCAGTACACAGACAGTTTTAGCAGCTTACACCATCCAGCTCTGATTGAAAAGAAGTAAACAAATTATTAAGCAATTTTGTAAGACACGAGGAACTAATTGAATTATCTTGATCATCATATAATACAAAAGTTTTAGAAACATTCTTCTCCTACTTTCTCCTTTGCAGGATTGAGTTCTTTTCCTCGAAATTCTTCAATCTGAAAAGCGCATTTTATAACATATATATAGGATCTATATAAGTACATATTAAAGTTGATTCCGGTGAGCAGAGCAGGACGCAACTTTTGGCGAAGAAAAGGAAGCATTTCTTTCCGCTAAAAAGTGATTCTCTGCTTTTCACATAAATGTATATCATGTTGATGCGTAATAGCATCGTAATGTAATAATGCTAAAAAGTTTTATTAAAAGCAACTTTAAATTACGTAATCTCATCACTCTTCTCAAAAATAAGAGGAACAAAACATTTTCAGCAAAGTTATACTTACTTTAATTTTGTTCAGCATTTCGTTCCAGTACATAATGTAATAATATAACTCTAAATAGTCGTCTGCCTTATTTTATATACATTTTCATTAAAAAGTAAATGCCAATTCAAGAACGAAAAGACGTAGTGTAGGTACGCATATTTCTTATTTATTGGCTATTCATGAACAAATTGTACGCGAGTCCGTCATAAAAATTTGTAACCCCTTATTCTTTCGATAATCAACATATCGTATGCTAAAGTTTCTTAACTTCAGTGTGTATTGTATCTGATCGCGTTCAACAATATTTCTCCTTTTTTGTTCTCACAACTCACGCATAAATTCATACTTTCATACTTTTACAACGTAACAACAAAGGCTTACACGAAAAAATCTCACACGCTCTCATTCTCAATCTCATTTGTACCTCTTCAATTGTTAACAGTTAACAATGCAGCCATTATCTTTCAAAGATCGCAAAAAAGTCAAAATACACGCTGGAGCACTGGTACATCAAACAAAGAAAAAACAGATAAACGCATTATCACTACTGGTACAAAACACTACCCAACCCTGACGACTTTTCTCTTTCTCACACAATTTGCTTCGCTCTGGCCTTTTTGTTTCTCTTGTCAAGGAAGGGGAAAAATTCTCCTGCATCAGCACTCTGTAGCAAAAAACGGCAATAATATTACATGAAATGCTATACTTACGCACATAATATCATTCCTTTTTTATTATTTCGTGACCATCCATTCCATAATAAAATGACTACTAAAATCTACAACTTTTACTATCGCTGCTGCCGGAGTTTATATAATGATATGAAGATCATCATATTCTTCATTTCGAAAGGATCTCTTACTGTTTGATGCTCGCTCTCCTTGCTACTTGCGTACAAGAGCAAAAATGAAAGAAAAATACATTTATGTGCCATTGTTTTCTGCAAGAACAAGCATGAAAAGAGAAAAAATCTGTGAGAACAACGCAACGCACAGCGTAAAGGAAAGAACTTTTTTTTTATTCCTTATACTTTTAGTTTTTTCGTAACAACTGCTACGAGAGTGTGTTGTAGTAAAAACGAAAACCATAGTCGTTACCATTACGTAATGTCAAGAAGACGTTGACTCCGCCGGTTATTGCACATGAATATAGATACATACACCTAAAAATAAGAGCATTTTATAGCATAAGATCACATATAAAACTGTTCGCGACAAGAGCTGATATGGAAAAACGGAAAACAGCAGCAACGCAACGCACTTTCGCTTGGCTAGAGTTTCCAAAAAGGAAGATGAAGGAAGAAGGAGTAGCATAAAAAGTGCGTGCGGTAAAGAGTTTCTTTCTGTGTGTAAGGCAGAAGCAGTTGGCGTTATGCGTTATAGTACTATTTCGTCTTATCCTTTTTATCGGCATATAGTAGCAATAATAATAACATTGCACAAAAAAAGAGACGCACCAGTGGCATAGGAGCAGTAGCAGCAGCAGCAGTCGCATTATTCGCCTAGAATAAAAAAGATTGCGTTTGCGTATCCTCGAACTGTTCCTTCTACAAAAACTTGGAAAGTTGTAGATTTCTCCATGTACACTGTGTGCTTCCTCTTGTTCCAAGAGTCGTGGTTCTCGGATTATTTTATCAACTTTTGCAGTTGTGTGTGGTGCGTACATGGCATTCCACAATCGTAGTAGGAGCAGTAGAGACGATGATCGTGATGCATTCTGTAGCAGGAGCAGCAAAAAAGAAAGAAGAAAAGAAAGTATGAAAGGCAGCAAGGCCGATGCCATCGCGGTAATAATAACAATACGACGCACTATATACCGGGATATAGATACGCACTTTTATTATAAGGGCTGGTAAAAGTGGATGGAGGAAAATGTATGGTAGTAGGGGTAATATCATTACTTCTGCATGCACTAGCATAACAGCATAGCATTTTTGAAGTATAAAAGCATACACGTATTAAATCTTCTATGCCTTTTTTTATCTAAAATAGAGAACCGAGAATAGTCAGAGTCTCGCGGACTTTTTGGCTTCCCTTTTGGCACACAAAATATACCATTTTGCTGCTACTGCTGCTGTTTTAGCGGTATGAAAAAAGACTATGTGTGCTGCTGGTAATAATGCAGCAGTGGCATTGCCATGTCATGGCACACGCACCAAAGTGCGTACATACATTACCTAATTTTATACCCGGACTCGGGAGAAAGAGAGAAAGGGAAAAACACATACACGCGTGTCGATAAGCTCGCCGAGAAGGAATGCCAATGACCTTTTTGATTGATCAAGAGAGAGAGAGAGGAAGGAAAAGAGGAAAAGTCTGGCTTTATATAAAAACGCATCAGAAAAAGAGTTGTGGAGAGAAGGATAACGACACCGAAGGAAAGGCAAAGAGTACACTCCACACTGTACTACATTGTAACGGCAGAGGTTTTTGAGTAGAAAGAACAACAACATTGGTAGAACGCATTCGCACTTTAATGTCTTCTCGGTGGAATGGCATGGCTTGATGATGATCATCATCATGAGCTTGATCATCATCTAATGGTAATGATGACTACCATGACGGTTTGATGCGAGTGTTTTAGCTGAACAAGGAATAAAAATAAAGAGAAGTGTGCATACTGGGAAATGAAATGAGTGTGGTGAGGACTAAAAGAGAAATTCTGCATGTACGTGTACACAATTTAAATCCAAAGAACAAAGAGGAGGAATGTAAGTTGTGTCTAGTATGTTGTTGTCGTCTTCGCATCGTCATTCTCATAATAATATTATTATCGTTATTATGATTATTACACTGTTATCATTATCATCAGCCGCATTGGTAGCAGTAGCAAAATTTGAAGGAAAAGAAAAGGAGAAGGATGACTGTTTGCTTGCTTGCTTATAAATTGCATTGCAGTAGTAAAAGCAGTAGTAGTGGGAGTGCTTCTGTGTGCTTCTGCTTTTAATGGTAATAATAATAGAATATCGCACAAAATTTTGTGCGTAGAGCTAACCGTAGGCTCTGTATACCATGTATGTGCACGGTGTTATTAAGTTGAAGTTGATACACGCATGCACGCACAATGTGCATTTCTTCGCAAGAAAAGGGTTAAAAAAGAAAAAAAGTATTGAGTATGAGCATAGTGTAGAATCAGCAAGTAGGCACAGGGAGCAGCGACCGGAGGAAACCACCACCACCACACAGCAGCAGAGATGCGTGTGCAATTTGTTCGGAGAGAGAGAAATGGGTAATTGTATAGCCTGGGAATGACACACTGATACTCTACTCACGTATATAGTAAATATAGTACTCGGATATTCGCTGGAGTTGGAGTTATGAAAAACGAGCGGAATCCACTATAGAACAAAAAAGTTTTCTCTATAAAAAAATGAGCGTAGAAAAAGATGAGATGTGAAGGTTTTTGTGGTAGTATATGAGTTACTCTATGTATTGTCATAATCCTTCCGATATGATGGTGTGGCATATTAGATTGGCATTAGTCCTGCTTTGATGTTTCCTACGCATAAACCTAGTACTGTAGAAAATTCGTGTTTTTATTCAAGTGTAGAATGCTGCGTAGATTGTAAAACTATTATTGGTGTGGCGTGTCATTCCTCTTTATACCCTGCCGTTTGTCGTGTAGTTTCAGGATTTCTTTGAATTAAGTGCTTGGAGCAAAAAATATATCTTGCTGAATGCTGCATTGCATTTTTTCAAACTTTGTGTCTGAAGAGCCATGTCGTGTATTTATGTGCCTGTGCTAGCGTGTACGTATATGCGGCAACCATTATGTTAAAACTCGCACAGGGTAATAAAAATGGAAAATGCTCATTCAATGGATGTTGTTTTTAGTGCGTTGCTGCTCCTGAAATGTTTGCTAAATTGCTGTTGCAGGAAAACTTAAGTATTATGCAAACGGATAGGGAGGGATAGATTCATGGGGAACATAAATAATTGTGTGCGACTACGCACATAAGTTATAAGAAGCTGTATGCGAAAAGATGTGTGACCAAACTGCAAAATGGCTCTAAACGAGGGGACAAACGAACGAAAAATGGTTTTCACTTCATAATGTCATTGCCTAAACTTTTCTGGGAATACGGTCGTTAAAAACTATGCGTAAATTGAGAAAAATCACTCCAGTACATCTTTAAAGAAAAAAGGTTCTTTTTCCTTGCATGAGCTCACAAAGAGAGTGCTATTATTATTATTGTGATTACATAAAGGAAGCGAACTGCGAAACATGAAAATTTACTTTTAAGTTGTATAATAAGTTACCTTTTCCGCCAAGTACAGCACAGGTCATTTTCATGTCATCTTGATGACATGTGATTATGATCATTCTTTTTCTAGACGCATCATGCATTTCAAAATACCATTGAAGCAAAGCCATTGTAATATTATTTGAAGGCAATTTTAACGACTTTGTCTTCTACGGAAAAAGAATTGACCGTTAGGTAGGAAAATAAGAGGGAAGATGAAAACCGTGGGGTGCCTGCTGATACTAATTTACGACAGCGTACTTTCCAAGTAAGCTGTCGTTGCCAGTTTTTTTCAATAAAGGTACCTTCCAACAAAATAATGGATAACGCAGCATCAGCAGCAGCACAACTGAAACGAGAAGAAGGCGACACGGAGTTTATTTACGATTTTGCGTTCCAGGAAAAGTCTTAAAACTGCAGTTTGAATCCCGAAGTACACAACATACTTACGTCCCTGTAATTTCAATTGGAAACGAAAGAGAGGAATGATGATAATCAACAACAGGCGCGACTACACAAGGCTTGCTGTTTTCAATTTCTATTAAGTGCTGCGTGGGTTCCCTTTTCTTCCAAGACGTAGTAGTCGTAATAAAATGAAGAAACATTTTGAGTAGGATTGCTGTTTAAGGAGGATATAGTATACATACAAGCAAAAAAAAGTTTGAAAAGAGATTCACCATTTTTTCTCCAGATGGAAACTTTTATTTCTTTTGTGACTGACTACTACACACATTCAACATTGCTGTGCTGGCTGACTAGAATACAATTTTGCAGCTTACACAATAATAAACTGATGCATAGGTATATAGGTGAATATAGATAAATAGGTAGGTGGATAAAGAATGAAATGTGATTTTCTATAGGTGATATATGAAATAAGCATAAGGCCACACATTACTGGTCATAAATAAACACAATAGCTTTACTGTGTACACGTTTCCTTTGTTGTACAAGCACCGAAAGAAAAATTCTGCATAAAAATCCATCCTCGTTGCCTGCACGTCATGAATTTGACTGGAAGGGAAGGAGTGTTTTCTGTTTACTACATATACATGCTTTCCGCTATAGTGTGTACACACTCTGTGAAAAGTGCGTAAAGTTTTTCCATCTCTTTTCTCTCTTTCTGTTCATTTTTGTTTTCCTTTCTCGCAAACTTGATAACATATAGGTATATATGTACCCTATAAACTTTTAGCAATGTACTTACATAATGGCAGAGTTGTGTGCTAAGTCGCTTGAGTAATATGATATGCTACACCATGCCATCCATTTTCCAATTTCACTTTTTATGCTCCTTCTCTGCTTTTGCCTCTCCAAAGCCCATTCGTCGTCGTCCTCCGCCTTCACTGCGTGCATGACACAGAAAACTCGTCCTCGAGCACCAAAGAGTTGTTTTGTTGGAAGAGAAGAGCTCTGCTGCTGTTTTTCGCATTTCTTGCAACTTGTGTGCAATATGCTCTCGGAATTACAATAAAGAGCAGCAGCAGCAGCAAAAGCAACGACGATGAAGACGACGCAGCGCAGCTAGATTACCTATATCGAAAAATCGGCATGCCTATAGTATCTACCTACGATTCCCAGTTCTTATAACAGTAATAACGCCAAACGTTTAGCCTTGTGTGTCCAGACCCGTGGAAGGAGAAGAGTATAAACATGTAGGTACAGTTTATATCTACTCATGGCACACAATACGCAGTTTTTTTGTGCAATTGTCCAATAACAGAAATGAAGGAGAGAGAAAATAAATGTTCTTTTGCTCTCGCTATTTTTTCGTGCACAATGCTTATACCAATCTTTTTGTTACAAAATGCTGGGTAAATTGTCCAATATCTGCCTGCTGGAAGCTAGAAAAAACTAGTGTGTAGATACTCCACATGACCATATACATAATATTGTCTTGGCGCTTAGCAAAGGAAGTTGGATAGAAAAGCGGATATTATTACTTGGCTTAGATAGGGTGGGTGGGGGTGAGAGGAATAATACTTTATTTCTTTGAGTTTTTTTCCTCTTTCTTCCTCTCCACTTTTTATTATTTTATTTACGTTCTCCTTCTTTGGCTTTTTACTTGGAAAGCGCGTGTGTGTAATACAAAGTTGGATATTTAGAGGACAAAAACGCACCTTCTGCCGTTTTGGTCATATAAATGTGTAGAGAATGAAGGAACTAGGAAAACAATATTTTTCAAAATGGCAACTCCGGAGAATTCGTAACTTTTAGCTCATGTTTAGATCTTTCATTGTATTATTCAAAGGTAATAAAACGAAACGCCGGGGGAAAAGGACAAAATGACGTAGTTTGCTATCGCCATTCTAAAGGACTAACAAAGTTTTTGGGTTCCCACCAGAAAGGTTTCTCACCATTCTTACTACTCTAAAAATGTACATGCTGACGATTTTTATGATGCTGGTAAAAACTGAAGGGAATTTACTTAAAGAATGACATGAAATTTGACGTTTTATGAATGAATGGATGCTTATCTTTAACATGAAATGGTAATGAAAATCGAACGTTTTATTGAGCTATATACAGCGATATTATTTGCACGAAAACTGAAAACAAGGTCATTATAAATCCTTATTTTTATTTTGATGAGGGTTTAATGTATTATGAAGGCCCATTAAAATAAGCATTAAGCAATTGGTATCGACGAAAGCATTAAAATCAACCCCATTCATGAATATTCTATATCCTGAACCCTGATTGACCATAGACGTGTTGGGAGTTTTGAAATGCTAGCAACAATGTACTAGAAATGGTTAAAAATGGATAAAGAAAGCCTGCAAGAATTTAGTAAAGGGTCGAATTCAAATCTGGAATCTGTATTAAAACTAAAGAGATGACAATGACCAAGTTTTAGGTCAAGGCTTGCTTCATGAAAAGTTTCATGTACAAATTGAAGATGGTGCAAATAGTGCAAATGCAAATGGGTTTCTGTACAAATAATGGTATTTTCTTCAAACATACATATAAATGAAATTTCATAATACGCCAATAAAAAATAATTACATTTTACATTAATTTAGCATGTATGGAGTTGCCAGTAATCTGTTCAATGGTTTACCCTTTTATTTAATCACATCCTTATTGAAGACGAAAGGTTACGCTTTTGCAAATTATGTACAGAGGTAATAATACATGCTTGCTTGTATAAATAACAATGAGCAAGTTGATTATTGCCGTTGGCTCGTTCTCAGGTAGCCTATTATCATCAACCCTCATCATTATTATCATCGTGTGAACATTCTCTTCTGCTGCTGCTTCCTTTCTGCAGTATTTTCTACATTGCATGTAAGTACCAAAGGAAAACGAGTGCTCTTGAAAAAGTGCGTAAAATCTAATAAATCTAACGAGGAATTTATGCATAAGAAATGCAGCAGTCTCACTTGCAGATTTATTACAGTTCACTTGCACATATGTACTAGTATGAGTGACCATAACATAGAATTGTAGTTGTAATTGTATTCACTGCTAAAAGGTAACGCGATGCGCCATTCAATACTAAATACGGATGATGATTACGTGTGCGAGCGAGCGATCTTTTGACAAGGAAATTTTACAAGGTCTTTTTTATAAAAAAAATTGAAGGGCGAAAAACAAATTTTGTGCAAGGCCATTTCATAATCGCATGCATTACTGTAATGCATATATTTTTACACGCAGTAATAGCCCAATTTGCAGTAGTCTTTTTATCACCAGCTCTCTTAAAGCATACCTAACTTTTGTGTCTGCTTCTAGAACCAGAATTCCATGAGGAAATAAAAAAGGTGAAAAATTCTTGAGGGAGCAGATAGATGCAAACGCGTACGTTTGCAAATACGACTTGCATGTAAAAGTGCGTAAGACAAAAAAGGAAATAATGTGAAATAAATTAGAATGAATGATATCTCCTGGCAGCTCATAGCACTTCTTATCACCCATCTCATGAATCTTGCAAACAAATGCTGTTACAACAATACTATATGCGGTATTGTGGTTGCAGGTGATGAATAAATCACATCACATGATTTTAACGAATATACTTATCCGTGTTAATTTGTTTACACTCATTTTCGTGCGTAAGGTCATTCAAAACAAAAATGGTTTGATCTGCTGCTTGCTCAACTTGTTAGTAATGGAATGAATGGGCAAAGGAATTAGGAACACTTTATTTTTCCATAATATTTTGCATACATTGATATCAATAAATGTTTCAGATTAGAGATCATGCCATTACAATGTAATGCATTTATTTGAACTAACTCACGGAAAACTGACAAACTCTCCTGATGGCTGGTATAAAAAGTGTAAAATACACTCGTCCATTTTTCAACAATAATTCAATATTTTTTACTATATGCACACTTGACTCAAGTAACTTGAGTATAACAATATTACGCGTACGTACAGGCATAAGTTCAAGTCTTATAATTCAGATTTTTATAAAATTCAGTACGTGCAAATTAAAGCAATACGATTAGATAAACGGATAGACATGGCTCTTCGGCATGATTGTACCTGAGACTTCCCTGGCGCCCACATTGTTTTGCATGTGATTACCCAAAATGATTGGATTCCTTGAATGCACATGCTTTACAAATTCATTCCATAATCAAGTGCAAGTAAGCAGCAGCAGTACACTATCATCGACACGACACACACATTAGACAACATTCGTTCTTCCTTCGAGAAAAACGTACACGCTAGGAAAAGTTTGGTTTAGTAACAAGCGATAAAATCAAACTTGCTGCTGCTGTGGATTTTGCGTTCAAGATGATGAGGAAAATTCATCCTTGAAGCAATTTAGATTATTACACATTTCTATGTATTAAAACACATTTTTATACACTGCACCAAAAACTTATATCCTTTAATATTCTCTATAAATTGTCGAATGTCAGGGTACCTTAAGCTTATAACCTTGACTTTCAACTGGAATGATTACTCAGTGAGTAATACAAGTCAGTCAAGGAGGTAATCAGGACATTAGTATTATAAAGAGGTTCATATAAATATGGTGTTAGTTCTAAATTTTAGGACTTCTAAAACATGCCTGCGTTTAAGCTCATATAGATAAATTGCATTTTAAAAAAACAATGAAGAGAGCCAGTCTGACGCTTTACAAAAACATACATAATATATGTATAAAAGCAACCAAGTGATGCGGTAATCAGGTAAATCGTTCACTTTCCATACTTAGACATGCTTCATTATCAAAGTAATTTGCTTCGAGAAGTTTAAATATTTTATGATGTAGCTATTCATTGGCCAAAATTCTATAACCTCAAGGCGCTGAAATAATTTGCCATTTTAAGAATTTATATGACAAAACATCTAAAGATGTATAACTGCTTGATCTTACTGAAATATGCACATATAGTAGGAAAATTTCATATTTTGTTTATCTCTTGTTTTGTATTCACATGCATCAAGAAACACGCACACATGTAAGCATTTTGAGTAATTGAAAACCACAGCCCACTATCAGCAAAACAAAAGAGCTTCAACGTGTTTCACGGTCATCAACAAAGATTTCAAAAAAGAATCTTTACAAGAAGATAAAACACTTCTTTCCGTAAAATGTATTATGTGCATACTATGGTGAGTTGAAAAATTGCTACATTATGCAAAAAGGCCGGTTGACTCCGTATGCTCCGTATAAACACAATACCAATGAAACATTTTCTATGCAAGCGTGCATATCATGTCGTTTTATCCCCAAAAGTATGCATTAATCAATGATGCAATGCAACAACGCAATGAAAGAAGTCATGAATACGCCAAGGAAAAATTTTCCATAAAGGACAAACGAAATCTCAAAAGAGAGAGGGGGAGGAGAAGGTGCATTATTCCTTTATTCCGCAGTCTAAATTGGTTTCTATACATTTTTTCTATAAATTTTTATATTCCAAGAAAATGATGGCGTGATTTTGCACTTTTGTTGTTGAATGGCCATGGATAATTCATACATTATGTGCCGCAGAAGAAAAAGAAGAACGTAGTATTTTTCTGCACTTGCATCATTAGAATTCTGACACAATGCATTAAAACATTTTATGTTTCAGTTTTTTTCACTTTGAAGTTCATGATGTATCATAGAATTGTTATGTTGTGCATAGCAAAAACGAAGCGAGTAAAAACAAAATGCAAATTAAGTGTCCACATTACAGGATTTTTTAAGTTAGAGACTGCAGAAAATATTAGTTGTAATGCTTATCTGTACTTGTCATGAGATGACAAAGTTGCTAGTGAATCTTCTTTAGATTATTTATGGGACGCATTTCTTGTTTGTTGCCTTGTTGGTTTGTAGTGGACGGTACTGGTTGCAATGCAATTCATACATTTCTTATTATGCAGTAGCATGTTTTTGTCGTTTTTTCCTGTTTGTATGGCTGTATGCGTCAGTAAGCATTTAAAAACTCAGTTTGAGATGTCTCTTTTTCTGTAGTACGAGAAAAATAATCAATTCAACAAAGCTTCATATGCACATTTATTTAGCCACAAACATCAGGATGACGACGATGTGTGTCGAACTGTAATGATATATGCACAGGGGAGACGATAAAGAACTTGTTTATTTATTTATTTATCTTATACTCACCACCGCTGGCAGTCTTATTTTTGATGATAGGTGACGTGATTGTTTTGATGAAATTATATTTTATAATAATACGAATAAAAACTGCAGCAAAAAATCAACTATGAATTAGCGTAAGTGTGACAGACAATTCCTAAAAAGTATTTTTGTTTTATTGGTGAGCAAGTAAAAATGACGTGATCAAGATAAAGTTGCATAAACATGTTGAATGGTGCTTTACATAAGACGAATTTATTTGGTCTCGTCCACTAAGAGTATAAGAAGCGATCTACGAAAAAGGAAGCAATTTATTTGTCCGTGAACATTCCGAAATGAAATGCTGATCTATATAGCAAAACAACCACCTCCACAAAGCGCATTCTTGTTATTCTTCCTGTCATTCATTAATTTACATTCCCTTTTCCGGAAAATGCATAAAATTACAAGTTGCTGCTGTTTTATGCATTTTCAAACTTGTTACAATCAGTGACTATTTATTAGCGTAGGTTTGAAGTTATGGTTTGTTCCCAAAATGCAAGTACTCTTTGTTTTTACGAGAGATTAATGAGGTTGTCGAGAATTTGTAAAATTCCAAAGGAAATATGCCATGAGTGTAATGAAGATGAACAGTAATCTTCACTTGCCACGTCATCAACACCGCACATACACATTGCCAAAAGAAGCTTCCCCAGCTTCTCTGTGTTTTGTTTCCTGTTTGTTGGTAAGTGTACGGCACGATTCTTGCAAGAAAAAAATTGCTTGCGGTTTCTCCTAGTACACAAAGATTAGTTACTAGCACACTAAAGCAATACAAATGTTAAAGGTGCACTTTCAGCTTCCAGCATTAATGCGTAAGGTTATTTTTTAACGTTTTCACACAAATAATTTATTACATATGCTTATAAATTCTTTTCTGTATGCAAGCTATACAGGTAGTTTTTCTTTTCATCTCAATGTGAGTTATATGTGGAGCTCCATTCATTCATTTCAAACATTTTAGCAAATACAAAAACATAAAAGCTCTGTTTTATTGTAGCCGTTGTTTGTTTTATCTGGTTAACTTTATGTTGCTTTGCTCTCCATACATTATGATATTATCATATAAAGGGAAAGGCATTACAAAATGTTGATGTGCGAGGGAGCATTATTTACGATTACTCGCAACATGTATGAATACAAACTGACGAATAAAGTATTGAGGATGTTATCATACATTTGTGCATCTGCTACTTTCAAACAAGCCAATAAACGCGAATGGTGGTTGCGAGTCGACTGGCGATGGATGCCACCCACCCAAAAGAAATTAAGCGAGGATGACTTTGTGTGCAGGCAACACAGCAGCAATGCATCACTAAGCAGGCCAGGCAAAACAAACAAAATGGCTTTGAAATGTAAATGTTTGAGTATTACTGCTGCACTTTAAAATTATGATCGATGAATTTTATACAGGTCTTGCTACAAAGGTAAGTGCTAGAGTTGCAGCTTCAGGACAAGCGATAATAAGATGACAGAGAGAAGCTTCAAATATTAGAAAAATGCTTAAAAAGCAAATGCCATTAACCTCCGTGCAACTTTATCTCTTCTTTTCTGCATTTGAAATGTTCCATGTTCCATGCACGTCTACGTCTCTTCAAATGTCTTGCAGATAGATGATACGTGGATGCCATTTTGTAAAATGCGCTTTCAGTTTGTTTTGTGTGATATATAAGCATACACCTAATGTAATCCGATAAAAAAGCTTCAACCAGCACAATGCCATACATTATCTTTTCCCGTTTTTCCATATAACGATGATGAAACATCAGTTAGAAAGATGACATCCTTCAAATATTAATGCTTCTCTTTCTACTCAATATATTGATCCTTTTTAGGGGTGAATGATGAGATCTTTTAAAGAAAACGTTTGTGCAGAAAAACAGCCACACAACAGGAAAAGATAAACGGTACCGGCGCAGTATTGGCAGGCAGTCGTTTGGAGACAAAATGCCTCCATACTCCATGTTTTGTCCGTAATAATATTCAAACGCGCTATCTACTCAGATTAGATCATTCGCATCATCAATTGTGTTGTCTTCTTCCAGGGAAATCATTTTTCTCTCTAAAGGAAACAACTATCTTTTATTATCGCGGTGATGGTTCTGAGACGAGATAAACTACATGTACAAAGGGGCTGGTTGTTCTTATATGCCTACAGTGCAGCAATGTTGACATTGAATTGACATGGTTGTACCCATATAAATTTAAGAAAAGGAAGGCTTGAAGGAGAAAGGAAACATTGACGTATTAACTTATTGCACAACGTTTCTTGAGGTCTCTACTCACTTTTTGTGGGTGCAAACAAAGCTCTTGTGAAATGGAATGAGAATGCATTTGCATCTCTCAGGGTCACTCTTTGGTTGGAATAAAAACACCATTATTATTGTAGTAGTCAGTATGTCTAGCATGTCTCAAATCTGGACAGCAGGAAATTGAGAGATATAGATCAGTCTGACGTTTCATTGCCACCGTTAGCAGACATGATGACGATAGTAAAACGAATAATAAAACGGGAAATTAAATTTAAAAGGCTCGGATATGCATTTCAAACACAATTTTATATTGGAAATGGCTCGGAATCTGAACAATCTTTTTGCCAGTCACTTTTGTATAATTTTTAAAACAACGTTACTATTCGCTTTACTGCGAAAATCAGTCAAGCGATTTAAATCTCTGCTCTGCAATGTCAATAAATTGATCAGAAAATGAGACACATTTTATTATAATCATTTTTTAATACTTGATAACTTTTGCTTTCATAAGGTGTACATACAAATGTATGAAAAATGAAGATAAATGAAATAAACTATTGATGGCTACAAATGATGCAAGTGCATTAACTTTCCGTTTTATTGCAAAAACACGCCACAACTTGTTCCTTGCAGCGTTTTATAAGCATGGTCTCAGTTTAAAAAAAATTAAGACAGCTTTAATTTTTTTACATATCATTTTTCTAATCTCTCATGGCTTCTTTCCCCTATCTTTCCTAAGAATCTGAGGTGAAGAGACAAACCTGAGCCAAATCCAGCCCAACCACATTTTTTCTACGAAAAAAATTAAAATAAAATGGCTTATCTACGAATAATTATTACTATTGTTATCATTGCTCTATGCTTTTGCTGCACTGCAATTCAAGTAAACAAATAGGTACGACTACATCCATTACATTTATTACACACTACCTATCTGTTTGTCTGTGAAACATGATCCGTTGCGCTGCAATCCATATCATTTTTATTTTTCCAAAAACTAGCTTGCCAGGCTAGACAGGATGTTTTTCCCATTTTTTCGCATTACATAGTTACTTGCCTGCTTGTATGGAAAACCAGTTAAAACCAGGTTTTAGGGAAACATAGTATCAGAGTGCACACAGGAAGAAGGAGAGTCATCCTGTCTACTCAGTGTAATAATGATGATGAAAGAAGGAAAAATGAGCTTGTAGAGAATGCACGCATTTCAGCTACTTTGCAGTTTTCCCATATCAATGATCACCTCCCCTCCTCATGAAAGCGCTTGCATGCATGAATGCAGAAAAATTGTTTCTGTGATATGGTGAGAGCAACAATGAATGCATGCCATTTCAATAAAATACTTTCCCATCTCCTCCCTAATGGTTAGTCATATAATTTTTGGTGGCATCATCGAGAAATGCATCTCATTTAACAATAACTCACTTTTCAGGTAGTTGGCAAAACACAATCCTACCCACAGCAAATAACTACGCAGTTTAGCTCAAGCAATTGAAGATAGATTGAATCCGAGTTACAGGCAACTTGGCAATAGGCATAAAAAATAAAGGATTTCTGGTGATAAGTTAACTAGATATAGTTTCATCTAAGCATGTAACTACTATTATTTTTCGTGATGAGCATTATTTCGTTTTCTCTAGAAAAATAATGCTTCTTCCGCTGCGTTGCTTTACATGTTTATGGCCAAATGTTTTAAAAACTCGTTTCATCCAAGCGTGCATTTTTTCGGAACAGCGAGTGAAGTTAACAATGTTACCACCACCGCTGCTGCCAAAGAAAGAGGTAAAAAATTCCCTTTCATCCTCGACAATCATAACAGCAGCAACATTAACAAAATAAAAATGAAGTCGAATATTTTACAAAGAGAAAAACGAGATGGTAGTAAATTGTGAGTAGAGTTGCATGCACTTTTTGTAAATCTGACAGGATATGTATCCGAAAAAGTTCACGCGCTTTTATGGCCGCAAAAACAGCAAACAAACTATACAGAGTATATAATGAGAAAGAAGTGTATTGTATATCGTAGTACAATGCTATTATGCAATGCATAGTATGTAACAAACAATTGCATCCATCCATTAGAACAACGCATAGTTAAAATGATTATCTATACGTTTTTGTTACGGTGAAGCAGTGCAGAGTTTTGAGCACTCTACTGCACCAGCAGATGCCGATAACCTGCTGCGATTTTTGCTGAATACTCACTGCATTTATTATGCACTGCACAAGCAAGTAACTCATGCAACTCGACTTACAATTCTTCTTCCTCTCTTCACGGAATTTTTCAGAAGAAAAAGTTCGTTATCATTGTCATTATCGCTTCATGATGACTACACAGGCAAGAAGAAAAAAGCGAAGCGCTTCAAATTGAATGTGCAAGTAGCAGGGGAATGTGCGGGAATACAGCGTGAAAATACTATATACTACGCGTAATATTATAATATGAAAACTATTGCTGTATAGTTTTACTGCGTTTAATTCTTTGCAAAGAATGACGCTGTTGCAACAGTGTAGTGCTGCAGTAATAATGCGTAGATAAAGACGCAAGATGTACGAAAAGAGGATGATGGGAAGATGATGAGAATGAGAACGACAAGGAGAGATGGATGGATGGATCATCTTGAACATCATGTTCATGATCACACCATGCACAACCACCAAATCCCAAAATGCATAACATTATATACTCAAAGAGAAGAGAACGCCAAAGGAAGAGAGTGAAATGACCTCGGTGCCTTGATGGTTACTGAGCATAACCAAAAAGCAAAGCATTTCCAAACCTCCACGTGTTCTCTCTCTCTTTTGCTCTTTATCTCCGTATGTATCCCAGTTTCGAATGGTGGAACTTATAGTACTTTTAGTTAGTAAAATGCAATAAAATATAACCAAATTTCAAACCAGTACTACTATAAGTGACAATATAGTCTGATTGTGGCAATGCGAATGCATTTTCCTCTCTGTAAAAAACGTGCTGCCAATGTTGTTGTCCGTGTTGTGCATCCTAAATGATGACAATGTTGACGATGATGTTTTGGCTGTTTGAAAGTAAGCATTTTTGTTGTTCGTGTGTATTCAAAACAAAATTTATATCATGTTACTACTAACGTATGTTATGTGCCATTATGGTGGCAGCGTTGGTAAAAAAAACTTTACATTTTATAAAAATGGAATGTAATAATGCAATGTACGCTGGCATTTCGCTGCATGTAATAAAAACGCATTATACACAACACACTACGCACTTTAGAGAGGAGAAAGACAAATTTGAGATACATTGAATAGGTACGTAGTATAAGTGGTCCAAGTGTCGAGCTGTTTCGAGTTTCGACTAACGCTTCACCGTATCTTTTGTCCTCACTTTAGACCAAGTTCTATAATTTGCTAAAGACAATAACATTGTTATTTTAAATAATTGTAGAAACAGTAAAGTGCATATTGATCGAGCGTTACATCAACAACATGTGCATTTTGATATTATTGTACATCCGGATTACAATACAATAATGTACATCTGTATATATACCACGTATTGCACAAGTAGTAAAACAAAAACTCTAGTGCCTTTTTATAAAAATACCCTGCTTTATAAGTATAAATACGCTTGGTCCTATAAAATCAAATTGGTACCGTAGAATAGTTTTGGTTGAATTTAATGGATGCCAAATGCCAATATCACTTTACAATGACAAAAAGTGTTTTAAGGTTTTATGATGGATATTCAATATAGGTAGTAAAACAGTATACTATACGCATTTTTCAAGTATACCTTGTTGAAGTAAAAATCTAGCGGAAATAATTCGACATTTTTAGTTGTTTGTGGATTGTGGTACCAGTTGTTATTTTGGTTTGCGGTCCATTAAATTTGCTAGGCGAAGGTAAAAAATTGAAAACCAAATCTTTATAAGTGGAGGACGAAATCAGCAAGACAATTTCTACTGCAAAAATTTCCTTGTTCGCAAGAAGATGAATGAATATGGTTTGCAATCAATCATGCCTCTAAAATGTATGTTGTAGTCATTTGTTGCATATGACAGATGTACAGTAGTAACCTTGCACTTCATTCCGTTTCAGAGAGCACTCCCAAAATAATGGTAAGATGATACCGCTTCTTTTCCAGTTTTATAAGTTAAATAAGAGCATGAAATCATATAGAAAATTAACATTACTTGCACTTTACTTATGATACTTTTAACATTTCTTTTTTATACGATAAGTAATTTTAGTTAGACTATTGTCTTAGGCTATTACAAACTATCGGTGAATCCTTCGAAAATAATTTACAAAATTCACAATTCATTGTGTTTAGTAATTCCAATATATTTGAGCAATTCCAAATAATTGTATTATTCATAAACTATTGCGAGCTATTGTTTGAATGCTAAAACTATTTATGTATGACATTTGAATTTAAAAATAATGGATCGCTCCTTATCAAACCATTTAAAAAGTAAAACCATGAAAATACTTTAATCAAATTTACAAAAAATAATGCAACTTACAATTTACCTATTCTAAAGTCAAGGGATAAGAGAAGCATGAATAGTCAGTCTCAATTCTCCGACTAGCAGTACTGTTACAAAAGCTCACATAATTCTTTGTTTTCATGTGTTCTGCAAAAATCTTGATTTTAAGACGATTTCACATATTATTCATAAAAATTTGATTACGCAGATATCAGAATGCAATAATCCTACAGCATCTCTCAACCTTGATAGAGGCACCAGTGCATGGAGAGAAACATTTAAAATACATGGACAATAAAATAGCGTGTGAATAAACTTTTAGTTTGCAGTAGAGTCAAGTTTGCACCTAAAACTAAATGTAGAGACATGATAAAAATTATATGCAGTTGCGTATTATTCCATTTTTGTTCACACATCAGCAAAATTTCCTTCCATTTCACGGGTCATAAAATGTCATTATCATCACAGCACCATCGTTTTATGACTAGCGTTGAACAATACTGCAATCCAGCAAAGTGTGAGGTGTGTCATCTTTGTTTTATCATATTTTCACAGAACGTCAAAAGATGAAAGACATGCCGCAGATAGTCTAGAACATTAAGATATTAATATTTCACTAATGCTTTTGAAACATGCGACTTAAGAGGGACTATTGGACATCGTATATGATAATGCGTCAAAATTGCATTAAGGCACGTTTCACTGTTTGAATGAATTCCTCCTTTGTTGCTTATTAAAATGCTGATATAAGTAAAATGTAATTTGACAATGTAATATTTTCTCAGTATATCTTGCATTTTGTACAAATACAATTGTACCTGTTTAACATGTTGGTGTTAATAATGCATGCTGGTATTTTTAGAAATATACTCAATTCTTGCATCCGTTGAGAAATAGAGTTCAAGGAATTTGACACATTCCAAAAAATAAGTAATGTATGTGAAATCATAATATTTACTATGCTATTTCAGTTAGTGCATTGCAAATGAAGTTGTATTGCATTCATTTTATTGTCAGTCACAGTAGAGAATATCGTGATTTCGTTTTTATTAATATATGCGAATTCATACTAGTAACAATGATGTACGATAAAACAAACTCAACTCAGTAGTGTAAAATCTTTAAACAATCCTAGTAAATCAGCACGTTTCTTTGTGCTATACAAAATACAATGTTGCTAAATATTTGTAATTGCATTTCTACCAACTGATCGACCATTCTTGTGTTTCAATCATTGTAACAAGTACAGTAAACATTACTTTTATTTGTATGGGATCTAATGAGTTCAACTAAACTGCAAGTAACCTTTAACCATACTAAAGACTAAGTTTGAAATATTTGAAATAGCTTTTGTCTCCACTGTAGGGATACACAGGCATTCCTTAAAGTTTGCAGTATTTTTCCTTAATAATCTTAACTACAACTATCATTTCAAAGGCCACTCATATAGTTTTCAGCTTCCGTGAATGACTAAGTCTCGAATTTGGTCTTTGTTCATTCCCTCCTTTCATAGTCTTATATCATTTCATGGCTACGTATGCAAAACATCTATGCAAGTAATTTGCGAAAAGTTAATGTGCAAAAAAGCTGTTGCAAAATATCAAACATGGCGGCCGCCTTGCAAAAATACATGCAAACTTTTTACACGCACACACAACATTATTAGCAAACTTATATACATACATATTACACTATACATATTATATATAGGTAGCTAACTAACATTATTCTTATTATATGTGTAAAGCATGTTCTGTTCAATGCTTTTCCCTTATACGTGCACAATGAGCGAACCTTCAGTTCAATTAGTATATACATACATGCACTGAAAATGGCTCCTTCGATTTTTGCACATAACCAGATATATTCATAGCATAAGTCAGACAACCAGAAAACTACACTTTACCACATCATCGTCATCACTAAACTATATGGCGTGCCTAAGTACGCCTGAACATTGTGTATTATACTTTGTATGCAACCACCACACTCTGAATGATAACACGTTATTCTACTCCACACACGTTACTTTTTTAACATATTGCCTTTTTACTTTTTACAGTGCTGGAATTGCTCGCTCATTATTTGCCATCTGCTCCTCTCACTTCTCCTGTCTTGTTTTTCTGTCCCCCCTTGTCTCCTTCTTGCTGCTCATGATATGGCAATGAATTTCAGCTTGATTTTTCGTTTGTTCAACTTTTTCACAAATAATACTGATGCGCCACTGTGTGGTGTGCCAATTTTTCATTTTCATCGACTTCTCCACGCAACTTTTTCTAAATGCATTAAACTTGTGAGAATGTGGCTCCCTCACACGCAGATAGGCACTCCGATAAGCATCCCTTCCATTTCATAATCATAACAAACATTTTTACAAATACACAGGCACATATGCATAAAAACTCAAAAAATTGCATGCCGTGAAAGGTAGTGGCATAATAACCGTAGTGTGAGATGCTAACATGAGAATATTCTCGCGTAAAAGCAGAAACCTATCTTTCCATGCATTTTCGGCCATTTTGTTAACTCTCCTCCTTTCCTCTTTAACATATAATGCACTTCTTCTTATGCCATACCAGACAGATTTAAGCACATACACACTAGTGGGCATGCTAAATCTTATGCTTGGATATTTATATCCTGTTTTACTCGTGATAATCGGCCCTCCATTAAAAACTGGCTTGTCGTGCCGGCATAAAATACCTAACAAAGCCACAAGTACATCATAAGTCGTTATTTTCTCCATGCATTTTTTATTTACTAGGTTATGGCGTGGTTAACAATTCGCAGAATCACGTGGAGCTCATATAAAATGCAAAATGAATAATATGGATTTTATTGTACCTGATAGTAGGGTGGATAACTGTTTCCAGAATAGTTTACTACTGATCTATAGATGTCAGATATTGTAAATATTTGTACCATTTGGGGCAAGATTGGTACTAACATTGCGTAGCAAAATTATATAAAATACATTTACAAAAAAATAATTATAGTATGGAGTAACATAAATAATAACTTTGCTAGTAAATTTCGTTTCGGACGCGTACTTCCATTGCAGATAACTCTACAAATACTTGAATCCGATTGTAGATTATGGTCTGCGTGCGTAAATAATGTTGGATTTTATGATTGATAAGAAAATCTTAAGTTATTCACTTTTATTACATTCCTAAAAATATAAATTAGTTGAAAGATAAGAATAAGAAAAAATGTAAGGAACGATTGCTTAGTTTTATTGTATGATAAATTCAATTTTGAATGTTTTATTCACTACTCCAAACCATTTATTTGCAAATAGGTGAATCTTGTCCTAAGTAACTCACAGAATTTGTGTTGCGTGGAAGTTTGGATAATGTTACCTTCTTAATAGAATAATGATTGGTGTGATAGCAACTAATTTCATACTGGAATTGCTCCTTCTGTGAAAACATGCCTAATTGTTCAATAAAGAATGGCATAAAGTTGCGCGCTGATTTCGTGTTTAACATTTAGGGTGGTTTTGCTCTGGTTGGTTGACTATGTGTACGTCATGCAGATGCGGTTACAGTAGAGTTGAGCCAAGATGGACAATTAATCAAAAAATACAAATCTAAAAATATTAATTTATTTGGTAGTAGACAATCTTTTGTTTTAAAGCAAAACTGCTTCTTGGAGTGACATTGTAATCAAATTGAAGTATGATACTCGTGAAAATACTAAACGATATATTTGCAAACCATTTTTGGCCAATATAGAAACTTTTTGCAGAAATGTCTTTTTTAGAATCTTTTTAGTACAGATGAAAAAAACGCTAACTGTGCAGATAAACACCTTTAATTCATCAACGCAAATCTATAATAAAAATTAAACATATTAAAACATTTTACAATTTTATCATTGTTGTTCAAAACGTGTCGCTTTCGTTTTCAAATTAGATTGTAGCCACCAGTTTTAAAAATTGTGTATGCTATTTTAAAAAGTCTCAAATATACCACTACATGTGAACCGTAGTGAAAGCACAAAACTCATGTCACTAATTTTTATCCTCAAATGTTGTTGTTTTTCCCAACATATTATAACACAATTCGACACATATTCTATTGATTATATTGTAGAATCATATTACGCATATTTATACTATTATACTACAAGATGGATGTATTATTACATGACAGTTTTTTGTCAACTGATGTATATGAAAATGTTAGATGTTAGTACATAGCCTGTATTAATACATTATACACAAAGTCCGATTCCTTAACTTGTTATTTATTAAGCATGCACCTTTCCACCGGTTTTCCTAGAAAAACAATAATTAAACATTATATATATATTCGAATCTCGTGGTTTAATTCAATACACATTTTAACAGAGTCCATGTTATCATTACCACCCCAAATTAATTATTCATATTGTTTTAGCCGTGCAAATGAACAAATCCTACTTTTCCGCAAACACAACTTTACCTATGTTTGGTACCTATGAAATAATACGTCCACTCCCACCAAATATCATTTATATTATGTTGATTGTATTCGTATTCATTTTCGTGAGGTATGTATCGCAGTATCAGTCAAAATTATTTTTGTGCAAAGGCAATTGAGGTTGACCCAACATTTTCCTACGTATACCCAATATTCAAACCTGCCAACTGGTGCCAAATTTGCAGAAAATCAATGGTGATGAGAATGATGCCGACTATTTGGCTGATTGTATTTAGGCTTTTCATTTCTTCTTTCACCGCTGTCTTCTCCACCACTACGAGCAGAAAGAACCACGCCATTTTTGCGGCAGCACAGCCTGTTGGATAAATATGGCCGCTCTCGTGTAATTTATTAGATGATAGACCTCCCAAAAATCCATTCTGATTACATTTTTATTCACCTATTTAATATTCCAAGCATGAGGGGAAAGGAATATCATATAAAACTTACGATTACATACAGAACGGCTATCTACACAGGTAAATTTGCAGAAAGGAACATATTTTTATGCAAAACGTACAGCAGTCATAGCCATCATTTTTTTTAACCGTCAGCCAGCACCGGACAGTTTTTTCATAAATACTACCATTATTTCTCTTGTATACGCCATTATTGCAAAAACAAAAAGGCTGCCACTCGCTATCGCTACAATCACGAAAATCTCCAAATCGCTACATCTGCAGCACCGAAGATGGGTATATCTTTATCTTCACAACTAACTAAAAATTTCCATTGTCGTACTATATGATTAGAAATATTTTGACGATGCCTAAGCGTTCATTTAGCATGTAACTAGAGAATGCCAAGGTATTCAACCAACTGCTATCTAAAACCTAATGATAATGAATGATATGAAACATACATGCTGCTGGAAGTTATATAGTAAATTATAGGAGAATTGGCCTGTGTTGTAAGTATGTAGTGAAATCATCAAAATATTTGATGATACTAATCTTAAATACCACAAGTGGCTAATTTTTATAGGCTATATAAATATAAATACTAGCTCAATCATAGAAATGTTTTATGGAACATGTAAACGGTAGGTAAAAAGTAGAATCTATATATAATTATTATTGGGGCATAGGCAGAAGCATGAATAACTTGGATTAGAACTGCTACGCTGTTGTTACAAGGATGAAGGAAGGACGAACCTGTTCAATGGTTTCAGTAGAATATTACGAATTTATACCAAAATTTTTTAACACTACCTATATTATATGAAAGGATTAGTATTTATAAAGTTTACATGCAACATACCACTAAATTTATGTTATTTTCTGGAAACACTGCAAAGGATAAAACATATAGGTAAATGTCATGAAGACATCCAACCTGCTATATTATAAAATGCATGCACCCAATAATCGCTTTTGCTGGCAACCTAGATCTCTGCTGGAGAATGGCATCGTTATCATTACCAGACAGAAAACTTGTTCAACCCAAAAGATTGGCAAATATATTAAAATGTAATATCTATCATGAGACTGCAGTCAATTCCTTATACACTTCTGCATTTGTAGCAGGATCAGCATGCATAGAACGGAATTTCCATTTATCCGCTTATCTCTCGATAAAAACAAGTATAGAGATGTACTTATTACATTAAAACGAAGCGGATATCTTTATATGCCGTACTTACATGCATTTTCAAAAGATTTTCGATAAAACATGCTGCATGAAACGTTGCAAAAAGATAGGGGTTGCGGTTTACAATGTACTTTGCTGCAGAAATTATGTGACTGGCCGAATATCACAGTGCTTCCATACATTTTTCAGGATCCTTCAATCCAAGTTGAAAAGTGGCTTGGCTGTAGTTCACTTGATGAACATTTTTATCTCAAAATGAAAAGGCAAGTACGAGCAAAGGAAAATCATGATGAAGGTGCACAGTGTACATCGTGGCAGGTTTTATAATTTAACAGGAAATTTATGCACAGAAAATTATTGTGTGCGGTTGGTGGTGGTGTTGCTGGTGGTTTTATCTATGAAATGATATGATGATGATAGTGTTGATGGCAAGTTTTTAGTTACTTAGTTTTAAGGCTTAGTATTTCTGGTTGAATTCAACAGAAAACGAATTTGAAAGCCTGCTGTACTGTCTTTTTACACTCATAATAAGTACTTTTGTGAGATTGCATAATACATATTTGAAATACTATTAATGATACAAAGTGAATTCAACTTATATGATGATGTATATCTGTAGTATTTATGCATAAGATCTGCCAAAACATATAAGAATATACATATATCTTAGGAAAGTAAGAAGATACCATAATAAGGAACCAATAGTACTATAGTGTATTTGCATTTAGTGCTTGTAGATTAGAGCTTTTCTTTCCAACTTTGTTCCGGTGGCTTGCACAATTTTTCAATGCACTTATGCTAAGTCATTCATTGTCAGCTTATATCGAACGGGTTAAAATGTCATCTTTCCATTATCTGATTTTACAAAGAATTGGCCGATTTTTAGTCTTGAACAGCCGATTTTTGGCGTAATCTTTGCCGCAACTTTCTTAGCTAAGATGTTTACAATAGAAGACATGATAATATTTCTTGTTTCAGCAATTTTCTGCCTTCTCTCTGTAAGCACATTCAGAATACTTCAAAAGCAAATTTGTGTCCAATCTGGAGCTTGCATTAGAGTACACTGCACACTCTTGGTAAAACAGTAACAGGAGTTCTATCATTATTGTATATAACAATTGTTAGAGGGGTTCATCTTTACGTCTGCGGCCAACAACTTTTGCCTTAATTATTTTCCAGGAAATGTTTTCGGTACACAACCATTTTGCTTCACTCGTATTAGTGAAGAAAAATCTTCCGCATCCCCCGTTCTCTAACATTTTTTTTCATTTTTCATCTTTGTACGAAATTTTTTGTCCGTACATATTATTTTTTATCATTTCTTTTTTTTTACCTTTTCGCACTTCTTGACATAAAAACAGCCTTTCCTTTTTTCTCCGTACTTTCATGTGTTATAGGTTTCATTATGCGTAATGGCATTTGGCGTTTTACCACCCAGCCTCCAAGAAACATCATTTATTGCAAAAGTTTTTGCATCAAAAAGTACGACACTTGTCATGCGAAATTGCTTACACAGTTCCCTTGCATTACACCTGTATTCTCTACAAGTTCAATAAATAGACTCTTTCTTAGAAAAGTTGTTGTGAAATAATGCATAAACTAGTGCCACACAAAGCGGAAAAGCTGACGAATGGCAATAATATAAAGGCATCTTTAAAACAACTCACAAAGTTTAACTATTTTTTTAGTCAACATGTACTTTATCAAAAAGAGTTTCCTAAAATTAATTGACGTTTATTTTCTTATTAACAAGTTGGCCAACACAACTTGTATGACACATACAGCAGTAGTATTTGTATATTTGTTTACCTAACCAACCACCACCCACCACCACATAAAAAAAAGTTGCGATGTTTTCATTTCAAAAAGCAACTTTCTTTAAAAGCATTTTCCTCAAAAGCAATTTCGTCAGCTCTCAATAATTAAATGTCAAAAGAAACAAGGCACACTAACAGCATAGGAAAACGTGAGAAAGCCTAAAGGAGTCTAAATATTTTCTTTTCTTGGGTAAAATACCCTCGTAAGCACATGCTTAACTTTTCCCCGGAAAAGCAGAAAGAGAGAGATAAAGGAAGATGTTGTTGTTTTAACATTTTCTTGTGGGCATTATCATCTTGTACGTAAACTTGTATCAAGCAAGACTTAATTCCAGACAAGCACACCACCGGCAAACTAAAAAAATGAAGAATGAGATCTGCAATACCCGCTTTTTTGTCTACTTTCTTTAAAACTCAACATTATAATGGCAAACACATCGTCAAGTTAATCGGAGATCGAAATCAGTTGCGTAAGATATACTACTGACAAGTTATTTAGTTTCTTCACAGGTTCAAACTGATTAATTTCATGTTTTGACCATGCACGGTAGCTCTGGGATTTATTCATATTTGCATTACCTGCCACATGTATATAATGATGCAGTGAACTTGGCATGTGACCAACAATGGCCATACAACAAACACCCTTTGTTTATCTGTTGTATAATATTAAATAGACGCACGTGGTTAATTGCGTTCATATGATCTAAAATGACCATGAAGTATCGACAGACCAAATCACGTACATAGCACTGTACACGTGTGACGACAAGAAGGGAAGGCAAGATTCTTTTCTTGCTCAATGACATCCCACATCAACTCCCTGAACGTTTACCTTTTTGTTTGTCATATATTGTAATTATATTCCAGTGCATACTACGACTTTGTCGCTTTTGCCCACAACGCTAACAATCTTGCTGCGTACATTCTTTGTACGTATTTGTGTGTAATGGATTATACTATTGCTAAACTATACTATTATACTACTACAGCTTTTCCGGGAGAAACAAATATATAGATAAAAGGCTTAGTACATGGCTTTTTACCTGGAAGCTTTATTCTTCCATAAACAAAATATTACGCCTTTTATCCTGTGTGTTTGTTTTATGTCATCATATGTTTATCATTATCATCTATGTAACCTAACTGAAAATTTATCCGTCCAGCTTTCTCGGCAATCCCACACTCGTGTTATTTCTTTGAATTACCTTTGCTGTGAACTGGTTTTTAGTTTCTACCAGCAGCTCACTTTTATGCTTCATCATTGTAGAGAATTTTTCACTACCGGTTTTTTGTTGGTTTTCATGATGTTCTCTAATTTTTCGGATTACATTATTGTCAGGTTTTCATCGTCATCATGACCTATCTCGCTCACATAGTATCATCACATCATGCGTAGCTGCTCTTTGGAAATGCTCTACTTTTTATTCGCTTTGATCCCATAAATTCTAGGCTACCATAAAATCAAGTACTTCATTTTGTTTGATGTAGGTATATATATAATGAGAGCCTTTCACAAGAACAGCGGTGTTACTCTAATTTTATTTATAACAGGAAGTGGGGAAACAGAACTTTCTTCAAAACGTCTTTGATATCCCCTCAAATTATTTTTTGATTAAATTTCAAACAATAATTTTTGCCGTAAGTCAATGTCAGTTTGAATATATAATGTAACCTAATTTGGCTGCGTTATTCAATCTTTCTTTATGAAATACAAGATATGCTTATGAGTTTATTCAATAGAAGTCTTCATTACACACCCACCAACTAAATACAAAGGAAATCAGTGAAAAAAGCACAAAAAAGATTTTGAGAAATTGCGTCGTACAATCACCATCATCATTTTGTCAAGTCATGATCAAATGAAGATGGCACTGAGTGAGCAAAGGTTCTCAGTAATACGACTCATGCGACATTTCATTTCATCACATTTTTCAAAGGAACGGGTTCTTTGAGGATAATGGAGTCGAGAGCTTGAATCCGCGAAAAAAGCACATACAGCATACGCAAGTAAATACCTAGATAAACAATAATGCCTACTTATTTCCCCACTTTTACTACTACCACTTCAAACATTACATATAGCATGTACTGTAAACACACAACAAAGTATTAAATTGCAAAGTTATTATTAAACGACATGTGATGACGAATTTTGGAAGCGGCGACCCACCGAAGGGATGGATGGGATGGCTCAAAGTAGTTTACAGAGAAAACTATAAAAAATGCATGTGCGATACATATACAAAGTGTAAAAAAGGTCTATAATATTTACGACTGTTGAAACATGCCTAAGCTCAACAAGAGAGTATGGTGGTAGCATATCCCAATAAACAGGACAAATAACGAGTTGCCATTTATATTATAGTCCTCGCTTATCCAAAAAGTCCCATATAATACCTATATTTGCGCGTGTGTGTGAGCCTCGTAATAATAATATATGCATATTATACATATTTAATCTAATACTTGTAGCCTTGAGCCCAGCTTAAACTTTAACCTATAATATGGTGACTAATGCGTTCCTTCCTATTGCTAAACAATGTACTTATACGTACTTATGGATGGATGGCTCTCTATGTCGTTTTTACGTTTTATACCTATGTCATGCTGTTCCGCAGTCATTCAAAAGCATACAATAATAAACATCCCTCAACCATTTCTGTTTTGGTGACATGCGGATCGGGTGGTACTAAATGACAATAAGGCAAACCCGTACATTTTCCTGTTGTATCTTTTTGTCATAATCATCATCATGCCACACGACGTAGTTGAGTGAAACGCTTACGCAGGTTGTATAACTTGCTGCTATTAATATTGCAATTATAATATCTAAAACGTATAATGTCAAAGAGTGTCAAAATGTGCGTGCATAATATAATATGTACGTAATAAGATTTTCTCTCGGTAAGCTAATCTTTCCTGAGACACGCAGGTTTGTTAAACCTGAAAAATCCTTTTAAAATCGAAAGACTGAAAAATCTTCAGTTATGCAAGTTAAAACGGTATTTAAGTAATGTCAATGAAAAGAGGTAAAGCTGTAAATGTTGAAAAATAAAAGCAAAACACCAAAAGTCCAGGTATTTACTTTTAAGTCACAAAACATTTGCTTGATTGCTTTTGCTTGAGGGTTCTTCAAAATACGTATCCTCACGTTGATGAGCTAAAGGTAGAATTTTCAAGGATTTGGTTCACGTTCACGCTTGGAAGCCTAGATACACTGTATAAATTTTTCATAAATTGCAAAATTGACATTTTAGGCAGTACACGGGCAGTTGATATTTTTTTAGTTTGCTGTACTGCGTGAAATGCTACTTGGAAGATATCCCACACACAGCCTTGTGCATTTGTGCACATTGTATGCTCAGTGGAAGATGGCTATAAAAATGGAAAAGTGCGTAATACAAAAAATGAGTACAACTGTCCATAAGAAAATTTACGACTCTTTTTTCAAAAAGAAAATAATAAGAAGCTTCATGTAGCATCGTCATTTAACAACAAACCCTCCTAGTTCCAATAATAAAAGAGAACTTATACATAAATCATGTGTTCTGGAGACATTTACGACGGTTCCGTGAGTAAAAGCGCATTTTGAAACCTAGATGAACCTTCTCTGTAGAACATTGCATTAATAGCAGTTGTGATAATAATACTGCTGCTCTAAAAAATATTTTCCTACACAACCTCCACCGTTAAGCCTGGATTTTGACATAGATGGGCACTTAAGCTGAACGTTAAACGGTTGTAAGTTGTTTTGTTTTCAAATGAAATGCGGCTTGTTTGAAACTTTGTCTGCTCCATTATTACGCAAACCTTTTCTACGCAGTTTTTAATAAATCCCTTCTTGGTTGTGCTTGGCTATTGCGTTTGGAGTAATATGAAAGGTGCGGCTTGAATTTAGAAAATTGAAAAACGGTAACACAATCTTTAGTAAAGTCTTTTTATGTAGTTGAGCATTATTACTTCATTCATCGGTATGACCTCGTTCTCACCAACAAATATATTTAAAGAGCTACATACAATATCTACATACATAACTAAATACAAAATAACTATAATATCCATTTTTTTCAAGATGACCTCGCGAGTATATAAAATGATGAAATCAGTAAAATGAAAGAAAAGCAACTGTGTACATGGTTTTGACACCTTGGTCAATTGTATATAAGCATATTATTATGCACGTGATATTAATTTCCATTGTTCCCTTATAATTTCAGTCAACTTCTAACAACATGCCTGGTACTCATATTTTTGATGGCTTCTTTCTGGCCTGGCTTTTTCAATCTCATCATCAGCTTCAGTAAATAAGGTGTATGATGTAATATGTTTTGTACCTTTTCCCTTTTTCAGTACTAACAGCATTTTCTGCTTTGATTCCATTTTGTCTTCTTGGAATTCTCATTGAGTGTTTTCTTTACTGCCAGCACTAAATAATAATCATTGTCATAAATGTGTTTGTTGTGCATCATAGTAGTAGCTTCATCGTACTCGTCCATAATGTATTTCTTTTTCAAAACAGATGGATGGAACAGTAAATTGCCTTGAAGAAATGAAAGAGCGCATAATAACGGTCTCCTTTTCCCACTTTCAAGTTTTATACTCCATAACTCCATAATAATATTTTTCCTAGTTAATACTTCTTCTTACTAAACTGCTCCGTGAATTTTTTTATACTCAGAGAAAAATGAGGTCAACGTAAATGTGTTTTGCTTTGAATACCATCGTCATCGTCGTTTTTAAGCCAGTGAGCCCTCCTATTTCCAAACGCAATTTATGTAGGTATAGACAGCAGAGAGAAGAGGACTACACAAACTTCATAATAAATTCATACATAGCATAACACAACAGCAACATACGCATGCACATGCATACTTTATAAATTCATTCCAAATGTGCGTTCCTTCGCATATCGATGCACGCCACACAAAACTGACGACAATAAGAGGAACCATAATCTTTCTTTCTCTATTTTCAATGATTGGATTTTTATGTATGAGCATACTACACTAAGAGCAAATGATTAAAATGCCTCCGTTATGATTACCAGAGTTGATGTTGTGTTCAGCTACAAATATATCCTGATAAAAGCAAAAATAAAAAGATCATCAAGTCTCAGTATTCACTTGCAGATTTATAATACGGAATTTCGAATATGGAAGACGTGAGTGATGAATGTTTTTAGGCAACGATATTAAAATCATATAATCATATTCCAACATGCATTTCAACACTGTCACCTTAACTTTTGTGTACATGCATAGTATTATGTACTTCCAAAAAGGAAAATAATATGGTATTTTATTGTGAGTGATGGGATGAAAAGCAACTGCTGTAGCTGGCAGATAGTAGGCAGTTTAGTCTATTTTCCTTGATACAAAATGCAAATAAATGCGATACTGTCACACTGCCGCACATGCACAAGGTATGATGTTCATGATAATTTATGTACTAAGGACAAATTTTGCGGAGTGTAACGAGTGCAGTAACACAGAGAATATTTAAACTATATGATGAGATGGAAAAGCATTATTCTAGTGCTTCCAATGCATCCATACTTGCATGTGTGCTTTTTCGACTTCGTTTTTACTCCTTCTGCTTCGCTAACTGCATAGTCGCGGTCGTTGTCTGTTTAATCAGCTTGTAGATAGTTGATGATGATGCATATTAACGGATGAACAGGCGTATGACGATGTGCTACCATTTGCCATTGCTTCTGTTTGCTTGGCGATGATGATTATGCATGTGTGTTACAGTGTGCAAAAGTTTCTCGCATTTGTAGTGAAGAAACGTGCTCTCCCACCCACTTCTTATCTCTGTGAAACCAGCAAACACTTATGTAGAATATGCTGCATGATAGATCTTGTAGCGTCAGCATCATCGGACAGGAATTGCCTGCCACATGCTTCATGTCTCATTCATAGGAAAAGCAAAAAGATGAGTGTGGATAGCTATGTCTATCCTTAAAAAATCAACTTGAACTGTTCTATTAACTTGTATAAATGACACCGCGTAAAATGCATTGAAGATGAGGGAAGTCTGACCCTCCATTTACTTTTAGTTCATTTTTTCAAGAGAAAATTCTTCCAAATTAGAGAAATTACCCGTAAGATCATTTTTATGATCGTAACTTCATCCATTATTCACATATACAATTACTTAACTAATCACAAATATACTATTATCCCAAAGACCCACTTTGTAGTTTACATATCAATGATGCATCATCATCAATTCAAAACGTTACTTTTAATGATACACTGAGCAAATAATGTGGAAAATAAGAACTTGAACATTATCATTTATCCAATCAACCGACATATGGGAAAATGAATTTTCACTGCATTCAAGTGAACATACGCACATACAGTATATTATTGCAAAGCTTTGTTTATCTGATCTGATTATGAACATCATACAATAACAAAAATATTTGCTGAATCAGGTATTTATATTGGCATTGTGTCAACATAAACATCATCCGAGCTGATAAAAACTGGAACGTAGGCGCACCAATATCGTCATATGGATGGATCACCCGGTGAAAACAAGATAAAATGCATGTGGAGCTTTTCGTTTGTTACATAAGCGTCATACACAAATATGTATATCCTGGTTGAAATACATGTACTCTAGGAAATTAAGGTATGCTCGTCTGCACTTTTTCCCCTTTGTGTACACACGTTACCCTCCTAGTTGGTTTGTTCGACCCAATTTCCATTATGCAGGCGAGTAAACTTTGCACAAGATGATTTCTATTTGCATTGGAATGAGCGATGCGATATAAAATGAAAGAACCAGAGCACACGCCTGCTGTATGATTAATGATCATATGTGTCCAAATGGTTGAACCTTGCTTTTGGAGTATATGGCAAATATGGCTCAGTGTTGAATAACGGTGCAGTGACCTCATCCAGCTTCTTTGACGAAATGGGTGGCTTAGTATACAATTAGTTAACTGTTTATAAATGCTCCGTATGCAGATAGCTGTTGGTATCCGCCGCGCTGGAGAGTCGACTAATACAATTATTGCCACGCATCCCAAGGCATCTCGGAGAAATGACCGAAAAATGAATGAATGATTTTTAAATTCTTAATCCTACTTTACTGTCAGACAGATTTTAAGCGGATATTATTACAGCTACCATAATAATTATCATGATTATTGCGAACGACGGAGTGACAGACATAATAATAATAATAATAGATCTGCTGGCGCAGCACAAGATATTTAATTAAGTCGGAAATAATTTCGACTTACTCGTTTGTCCAGTTGCGGGGAATACGCAACATATCATATAAAGAAGAGAAGACGAGACGAGACACATATAAGGGAAAACACTGTGCTTCATCATAAACTATTGTGATAAAAAAGCATTAAACTATCCATCCTTGTATTTCTATAGAACGACATTAAGTAAAATCCCTGCAAGCAGAAATTGAGTCTCTGTTGTGAAAAATCTTTAGTGCACCAAAGCAAGCAATATACACAATACCACAACAGCATTCATAAACATATTTATTATCATTTTGCAAGAAGACCAAGGAAAGGGACGAAAATAATTATCCAAATAGTTGCTAGTTTTTGCAGAAAGATTAACTTTGCAACAAATTTGGAGAATAGTAGTCAGATAGAGAATCCCGCTATCCAGTCAATGTCAGTGATACCTATTTAGTTGATCTCTTGGGGATTTCACTGGTATTACGGCCAACTGCAATTCAGCATTTTTTCAAATTAAAAGCGATTTTGATACTTTATGAATGTTCGCAGCTGGGATTCGTCTGGCGCAAAGCCATAAAGGGACAGGATTGATTGAACTGCATTATAGCATCATGCTCATAGTTCATTGCAATAATACCCAGAAGGATTTTGTGTAAATTCAGTCAAATGAATGGTAGCGCTCGGGAAAGTAATAAAATACAATTGTACTGGAAAAATCCACACCAGAAAAATGCATGGAGTTTGGTGAATGAGTGGCAAATATTGGGCTATGACCTCGCCTCAATGAAATGGATCCAGTATCTGATATAATCATGTATGTTTGCAAAGCGTAGGGAGAGCTGGAATGGGGTGATGATGGAAATTGGACAAAGAACATGTGCACATTTTTATTAGGGACCATACTACAGCTATAATGTGTGCAGCTGGTTGGCAGGAGTGCGATTGCAGTGACTTTTGAAAACGAGAATGAATGATGACAATAAAGTCTATACGGTACCATGCTTTACAATTTTACAATTCACAGTTCAAAGCTTCAAGTTAAAAACAATGACACAAGAAAAACCATTTTAGAACTCAAATCACATTTTAAGGGCTTATCATAATTAGACTATGATTTAAAATATAATACTGACTAGTCTAATATTTCCTGAAATATTGGCTTATGATGACAAACTGTTTGGTACTAGAATAATGCATTCATGTGACAAACGTGAAAATTCTGAAGAAAATATAAAAGAAAGGCAATTGTCCGAAAGTTGTTATGCAAATAAAATGAAAGCTAAACAGTGCTACAATGCGCGAAAGGAAACCGAACCGATGTGCATGTAAACATGCCCAGAGACCTACCGTTTCGTGAATAATTAATAGAGTGTAATTACAAATGTATCTAAAATTCTCCTTAAATGTTTACATTTGTCCTAGTTTAGCACAGCGCTTCTCTTATTTTTATTTTAAAAACATTAGCAGCAGTCCTATTGAGTGCACATGCCCTATTCATTAGACAAATATTGTAAATGTCAACACAAATGATATGATTGACAGCAGGCAACTTTATTTCCAATAATATTAATAAACACCAGAATAGCAAAGTCGACTAAAATGGTTGACATATATCATCAATGATTGCATCAGCCGTCAACTACATTTTGAAACAATAAAATGTTTTTATTATTGAGTTTCATTTATTCCTTATCGTAATTCATTGTGAGTATGCTCCATAATGAATTATTGCATCTAACAAAGATAATAGAACGACTTGAAAACAATTTCTGCCAAATTTACTTTCTTAGAATTTATTTACGTTTCGGGATTTTCAAGTAACTAGTTACAAGACAGATGTTTGATTTATTAATACAAAAGTAATTAAAATTGAATTAAATATCTGTCAGAAACGTAATTCATTAATCTGCTTTACAGAAGAGCATTTTATGAGGTAAAGTCGGTCAATATACAAGTTTGTGATATATATACATCGAGAACATCGTCTTGCATTGCCGTTTTCACTTGTACAATTTGCATAAATGCCAGACAGACAGAGACAGAACAGGAGTGCAGCTGCAGGATATGAAAAAATTGTTCTTGTTGCATAAATAAAAAAGACATGTGCGCATTTGCATAAATATTTTTTCCTGTTATAACGACAACTGCACACAACCATACCAAAACAACATGCACCAAGATAAAAAGGCATACATTCGTCATTCATCCTTGCTCAAAAATATTCCATTCATGCATGTACTGCAACTTTGTTTGTCCTAGCCTTTAATTTCAAATTGGTAAAAAACCAGAACAAACTAGCATGCCTTTTTGATTGTCCTTTAAATTGCTGTTCAAATCTTTTTGTGCATATAATGATGATATATCTTATCAATGCCTGGTGACTGAACAAGAAGCCCAATGTCCAACTTTAGATAAATATATTTTCCACTCCAATTTTAACCAGAAAGAGTCAGTCGATTAATAATAGGTTGCTACATTTGCAGCTTATGCATTAAAATTGCAGGAATACAAGTTATGTTACATCTATAGTAGCCTTTTAAGAATGCACCTACATCACCTGAAGAAGAGCGCTTGCTATCTGATGTGTTAAATCCCACGCATAGAGACAAGAGAAAAACAACTCTTCTGGCAACATTCCATGCATTTTCTGTTCGTTTACTTCATTTCATTTTCTGCCGTCATATCACCCTCCCAAACTTGCAGCTTAATATTTATTTTTGCGAGTGACGATGCGATTTGATTATCAAAACATTTATGCTGCTGCATGCGCATTTTTTACTTTAAGAATCAAAATTATTTCGCAAAATGTACCCAAACTCCAAACATACTTTGCAACTTTGCAGTCAGTCGTCTCATCTCTACTCCATTCTTATTCTCAAATACTTCCTTTCCTCCTTCGTCATCCATCATGATCACCAAATTCAGTTTCTGCAACAACAACACCGATACTTCACATGTACTTCACTTGATCCTTTTTTGAATGCGTTTCCTGCCAACTCACTGACGACTAGTTATATAGTAGCATTATACACACGCATGAATCGTACATGTGTGAAACGAAACCTTGCATCTACCTCTATTTACAGCGACCCCGTCCTCATCCAATGCCACCACTATCACATCACCAGATTCTCTAAGGAAAAACACTGTTGTGAACAAAAAATAGCTCATCATCATGCATCGCATACATGCATGCATTCATTAATGATCATCATAATAGTAATCAACATTTATTCTCAATTCTTCATCAATCTATAGACAGAAATTGTACACCGCTACCTCCTACAAAGCAAGGAAGCTAAAAGTAAATTTCTCAGCAGTATATGAAAATATGACTATAAAAGTGCTCAGTAGATTGATGCAGAGGAAAACTATGTTAATCAAGAATCTTTAATGGCATTTTTTGCCTGCAATTGCAACAAAAAATCAGCATACAATGTTTTTGGCTCACATAAAAAATACTAAATTATCTTACCTAGTGGTCATATTTATTAATATTATGCGTAGAGGATTATTATGCAGCCTGTGTTCACTTACAAAGGACACTAAATACTAGTACATACGCACTTACAAGTGCACACGGGTTGCATTATAAGGTACGAACTATGAACAACAAGCCCCATTAAAAATGCAGTGATTTCCTAACTGCGTAGTTAAATGCTGATGTACTTGTGCGTGGCACTATGTTATTGGTGGTGTGTCTCGTGTTGATTTACCTCCACCTTGATTGTTGTCGTGATCAATGTTCAATGAGAGCTGCTCCGTTGCGTTGTCTGTAATAATATTCATGGAATGGCAATAAATATTAGGTGTGTTCTTTTAGGAAGTACAAATATTAACCATAACACTATAGAACATTCAATGCAGTTTATAGATATAATCTTTTTTATCAAGATGCACAATTAATTTACGCTCATCGTTTTGTAACAGTTTTTGCTAGCTTGAAATCACTTTTGATCACCACTATCGTTACTTTTGCTGTTACATACAATTACACTACATGGTCCATCATTCATCATCAACTTTGTTCGCGTAAAAACGCGGCAATGATCACCTCTACAAAGTTGCAAAAGCAACCTTTTTTGTTTTTAATCGAGTGATATGCATGGCATGCATGCATTTATCAAAAACATCATCATGATTACTGCTCGCTAGCGCATTAAATGCAAATTGAGGAAAAGTCCTTCACAAATTTTTCTGCAACGCTGGCATTATTACCACACTATACTATTCCATCATTTATATACTAACGGTTTGAACAGCGTACGGAATAAGGATAAACCAATACGGTTACTTGTGAAACTCCTGCTATAAATTCTGTCCATTTTTTGTTCAACAAAAACAATGCCGAGATTCATAAAAAATAAATAGCATTTGTGTGCATATAATGTTTACGAAATTTTAAAAAGAGTTGCGGATGAATGAATACTTTACTTTATCTCTACTTGCTACTCAGTTTTTTCCAAAGAACGTTTGCGTAATCTTCGTGCGTATGCACTCATGAAGAAAAGAAGCTCATTATAAATATCAACACAATATGCATAGACCGTAGAGCACTATGTATACTAATAACATTGAACATTCAACAACAAACAATTTTAACAAAAGGAAAAAGAGCAGTAAAAAAGTTTTTCCTGGTAAATATAAATAAGTAAATAACACTGCTATGCAGGCAGACTATTTTAGTGAATACCACATTATTCGTCTCAATGCAATGTTTACTCTTAGTAATAACGTACACTAGGCTCCAGCGGAATTCAGTTATCTTGGTGCTCTTAGCTCTTATAATTTCATAGCTATAAAATATTAGTATGTATGTTCCGCTTAACAGTCAACAACAGCAGCAACAGAGAAGACGACACTGGAGAAGCAGTCACGCTACGCTAATGTCATCATCACTCTTTGATGCCAAGGGCCATGGCCACATAATGCAGCATATGACAATGAAGCGCATTCAATAATATATTTTTTCGTCAAGAGGAAGCCGTTTTAATTTTAAAAAATGCTGACGACAGATTACGTGCTGTAACTTATATAAGTTGGCAGATATAGTTTTGTAAAGTAAAACGGAATTTTAAAAAAATCAGCATGATCATACAAAGACGCAAGACATAAATGTATCGCAGCGATGTGGTTGTATTAGTTTATAAAGGTAAGGTACATGTAGTGCACAAGAATATTACATGCACATATAAACGCGTATGTAGTAGTTAGCTAATGCGAAAATCTGTATTCACATATTTTCTTACCAGTAGTCAGTGTGCAGTATAGTGCTGTTCAAGTAACAAAACACAAGGTTAAAATGGTTTGTGATTATAAGTCAGCTACCACCACAACTGCATCAAAATATGGTATAAAATAAAATACAGCAAAGTTGAATATTTTTGCATGCATGAAAGCATGCAACGCAGCAGTAGAATAACCATTATGACAAATCAAATGACTTTTTTCCTCTTTCTGTCGCAAATAATTCTTCTTTTAGCTATTTGTGCCTTTTGCATTGTCCATGCAGAAACCATCAGCTTTTTGTGCATAAATTTTAGGGCAGTCCACGAAAGAGTTGAGAAAAGGAAGGAGACTGAGAATCACATAAAATATAAAAAACCTTTTAACCCGTAATGCATTCTCTAGGAGAAGTGGAGGAGTATTATTGTGTTTGTGTGGCCTGTTGTAATGTCATGTAACCTTCTTGTGAAAAGAATATTAAATTGGACAGAAGCATGCATAGAAGAAAGAAAAACTACTTTGCATTTTCAATTCTCGAATATAAAGTTCTTGTGGAATAGGCATACCCAGTAGTAGACAAGTACCATGATGATGGTTCGGCGTCATCATGATAAGAAGTATCAAAAAAGCAGCAGCAGGCAATCATTTTTATGCAATTTTATGTTATACATACTCTATTGTTGTGAATCAGTTTCATCGAATTCATTCATCTTTTTAAATTATGCTGCACAAGAACGGGCGTATTATTTTTCTGCAACGAAATAGTCATGCTATAACAAAACTGCAAGCGTAAACTAAAAAGGTTACGCTTTTAAGGAGAGTTTGGAAGATTTTTACAAACTTCGAAGGTGGGACTAAGCAATTGAAAATTTACAATCAAGCCAAGTACATTGCATGGGTGATGTGCCCATACTTTTTGGATGAATTTATATAGTAAACTTGCAAAGATTCATTTGACGTTTTCTTCGTATCATTAGGTGCTCATTTGAACTTCAAGGATCGGACGGACAGACAAGTGTAACTTTTACTCATGCTGCCTAGTAAGCTCATGCTATTGTGTGCACCTACCTAGCTAAAATTGGTTGAATCTCCGATAAAGCAAGCCGCTTTTCTAAAATAGAAAATCCTTCAGCTCTCCGTTTTTGCCAAAAAGCTTGCCTTGCATGTTTACAAGCATCATGGAGTAGTGTCATCATGCCATTTCCCATTCTATCAAAAATAGGCTTCCATCCATTCATACATCCATTAGTATATATACATCAATATCCAGCTATATAGCCTGCATAAACAACACAGAATGCAGACGAAAATCGTTACTAAATGTGTATAAAATTTGTGCTTAGCTTCATGCATGCATGTGAGCGAGCCTATTATGCAAGGAATATTTACCCCGCATCATGTTTTTCTCCCTCCCAAAAATGCATGAGCTAACGAAGAAGAAAAGAGGAATGGAGATAGGAACCAGTAAAAAAGTGTACACTAGCAGCAGGGCAGCAGCACCAAACCGAACACTGGAGCCAAAACCACATTCAATATGCATGCTGCGCCGTTATCTTTTTATTATTGCTCGTCCAATGCACAAATACGGTTCTATTGTTACTTTCTCCTTGCTATACACAACCCGTACATTTGCATAGGTATTTACAACACACCTAAAACAATGTTATGCATTATGGAACAACTAACTGCTGCTTCTAGGAATTTTTGGCCATTTATGCTCTGTTACTATTATTATAACTGCTCTTCTTTTTTCTGTTTCTCGGTTACCCCTTTCGTGATTCCATGCTTGTCATGTCATTGTACCTCGAACCAGCTTTATATTCTCTTTCCCCATATAGCCGCTCTGTGAAATTAGGAAAATCGCCTACAGATCTACAGGGATGATATAATAATAGGTAGCAGAGGTAATAGTATGTTTTCTCCGTTTTGTGCCCATTCTTCTACTAGTCTCGCCTTCTTAGCTACCTATATGTTTACGTCAATGCATGCAAGTCAGAGAAAGCACAAGAAACGTGGTCGAGTCGTAGTAGAAAGTGCTTATATTATGCACTTTACTACCAGCAGTACGCTACACAAAAAAGTTACGAGGAAAGTTGTAGTCTCGACGCAGCAGTTACTGCTGCTTCCACTTCACAGCACGCCACACACACAGCGCATAAAATTTTCTGTTTTTATTATGAAAGGAAGAAAGGAAAGCAGCCAGCAGCAGTGCGAGTAAAACCACTATGGATGTATTTTTGCATCAAAATGAAAAAGTGTACATTGCAGCGCTATAGGTATATATCGCAAAGATAGGGATTACACAACGTGTTACTTCCTCCCACTCCCACAATGTTAACCCTATCCACTTGTTTTCCTAACAATAGGTGTATATATATAAACTTATTTTGTAATGCTTGCAATCATAATTTCTTCAGAGTCCATATTTTATCCTGGTGAAAAGGAAAAACATGCATAACATTTCGTTCATTCTGACAACATAATGCATACTGGTGTATATACAAGAAAATGTTTGTTATTTTTAGCCAATGTGATGATGATACCTGTATAGCAGTCAGTGCGGCGTTGTTTTCTCCGTGCATTTCTCTTTAATAATTTGATATAATTATTACTGCATGTCAGTCATGGCTCTTGATGGTGATGATGATTTTGACATTATACAAGTCCTTCAGTGCTGCTTTTTACAGCTATTATGTCGACCATATGGTTGAATTTAGGAGCCTAATTAAGTGAATGACAACAGAAAATATAAATATACAGTGAAGGAACAACAGAGTTGTGAAAGGTATTATATGATCATTGTACAAAAAACAATGCCGAGAGAGACCATACATATCAGGAGTCTTCTGTGCGGCTTGACAAGCTTGAAAACATGTAGGCGATCGAAGGAAAAGATTACAAAGTAAAAAGCAAAACTTGGGGAAAGTAAAGGGGCAAAAGGAAACGAAAAGAGAAAAGAGACGTTGTCCATGTGTCATTTCATACGTCGAATGGAATCGCTTCGTTAAAGCTACGACCATGACCGTCATCATTATCTCTGTGTGTAGCAGTAGAAAGTTTTTATGTGCTTACGCTACAGCATAAGTAAATACCATATTATTATACGTACGATGAAACACTCGCGGAGATAGTCCTGGTACTGACTGATCACTATCAAATTATAAGTTCAAAAACAAGCGGTGGTAGGTACTTAACTCACACGCCTACTACTTCAGATATATGAGATAATATACAGGTACATGCTCACACATTTTTCCAGACAACCACTCATATAGACCAAACTATTACGACAAAAAATGCCAGGAAGCAAAAAAAGTTATGTATTTGGCATCTGATAATGTGGCCCAGCATGATTCTCGTCGGATTTTGAAGGGAAAGCTGCAATGCAACTGCGCTGATTCAAAGCTAGAGAAAGCAGACAAGAATGGAAACTACGTAGATAAACCAAACGAGTAGGATCTATACCTACGGTTTAACAAGTAGGAAAGTAAGCAAACAAGGAAGGGAAGGACAAGATTGACGAACGGAGCAGTGAACGGGTTGAAGGCTACTTGCCGCCTGCATGCAAAAATAACCTACCAGAGAAATGCATGCACAGTATACCTACCTAAAAATAAGGATGGGTATGGTTGGAAAACGGCTTGCTCTGCTTTCTCCGCGCTTTTTCTTCTTCACCTTCTAGTAGTGTGGGCTGCTTTCTCCATTCTAGTGCTAGTCTCTCTGTGCCAGTAGTAGTGTGCATGCAGATGCCTGTTAGTGTAATGTGTGGATGTGGATACTTATGTTTGCTTGCACTGCATGTGAAGGCCGTATCACTTACTGATGCGAGCAATATTGCTTGCCATGCATAGAGGACTGATGTATTAATGGTTCTGATATATATATATAATTATACAAAGGCCTGATTCACTTAAAATATGCATATTATTTTACGTACGTAGCAGGATATTGACAAAAAAGAATGGATAAAAGAAAAGGAGAAAATGTGTTTGTATAGCTGTTGAGTATTAAAATAGCGTAGGCGCTTTTTCCTTCCATTGGGAAAGGAACAATCCAACTGGATATGTTATATGATGCATATATTTAGCTGTAAAGCACGTGAAAAATATCGAAGGTTATTATGCCTACGTATGTACCTACATGTTAAACTCCAGCAAAAGGGGTTCAAGGATACAAGAAGAACGAAAACACGGACTATATTGAAATATGTGTCGCGTTTAGGTCTGTTTTTACTTTACGTCTGACTGATATCTATAATTCTCTGTGTAGTAGGGCATGTCATGAACATAACAAGTGTTTCAACCGGCTTCTGAGAAATTCGGGAGGTGTATAGAGTATGTGTTTGCAAATGATTTCTCTATCTTTCATTAAAAACATATATAAAACTTTTGTGAACCCCACCACCGACGCAAGCAAACATGAATCAGACTCCCAAAGCGAAATCATCGTTGAATTGAACGGCTTGAATGCAGCATGTTTATGTAATGTCAGGTACACAATCAACAATAGTACTAAGCATCTCTATTTGGCAATTTTTGGCTACTACGCAGTATTTGGAGGCAAAGAGGCACTTCATTTTGCGTGCAGAAAGTTATATGCTTGTCGGTACACAAGGGATAATATGCTTACGGGATACATGCATATTCCTATAGGCGTAGTCGTAATTGTTTACGTCTCTGTGTCTATTTTGGAACAGTGAATGAACACGAAAAGCAACAAACAGGTACATGCACACATGTCTTATAGTGGGTGCCTTTAGAAAAACAAGTGGGAGGAGGCGAGCGACACGAGGAAACTAGAGTGTATCTTGAAGAAAGTTCAAGCGACTCAAGTTCTTACATGAATGATGATGAAGGAGCTATTCATCTTTTTTGTTATGCTTTCCTTACACATGGTATGCTACAATGCGTTTTGATGATTCCTTCCAGCAAGTCCAGACTGATCTTCTACTTGTGCTGATGATGTGTTTGCTTTTTTTGTTGTTTGAAAGCTTTTAGAAACTCAGAAGCTTATTAGTGCCAAGGGAAAAGGTGACAAAAATAGAGTGAAATATGCCAATATACGGCGTAGTACTAGTGATAATGAATCATTTTTATTTATTACAAGGTAGACTGCTGGGTCGATTCAATTCCAAGAGGAAATGATGGTAATTAGAATTTATTGTGCCGGAAGTCTAAAATACGTAGCAATGGAAGAGTATGCCCTGAAAGTTTCCAACCAGCAACTTTGGTAATTTTGTCTCCTGAAATTAGACCCTTTTGCCAAACCTATTTATGTAAATCTAATCAATTGATCTTATATAAATACATAACGGTAGAATCATAATTCATGCATAGGAATATTCGTTACAGTTATATACATTCTTAGTTTAATATTTTAAAAGGCCTTGATGTATTATGCAGTATTTTTAGTCACAGTTTACCAATAACAGCTTGTTGGCAGAAGTTATGTGCCTTACTCTTACTATAAGTACGTAATATTATGTCGTATTGTTAGAGTGGTACTTATTGGACTGGAGCCGAAATTTTAAAACTATGTCGACTTAAATTTAAACATATACTTTAATCCTGAATTTGTCCATTTTTTTGGAGACAAACAAGAAAATTATTGGTCCACCTTGGTGTAAATCATATAAAATTATGGTATATAGACACATGGTTTATTTTGATAGATTGGGCATTCTACATTTATATAATCATGATATATGGAGCAATAATAATAGCATGACGAATCGATACTAAAAACTTTAAATGCAAAGGGTTAGTTGGGAAGAAAGAAAGGATTTTTGATGGCACACATCTATAAAGGTATAGAAAAAATGTATTACGGTTACATGCGATGATGCATTGGTAGGTAGGTATAAACGGACAGCAGCAGCAGCACGAAACAAAGAAAGCTAAACATAGAACGTAGAAAGGGGCGAACGCAGTTAGAAAGCATCGACAAGTGAAATGGTGCAATTCTGGGGGATCAAGAGAAAGCTCCTATCTCCACGTCCGTGTGGGTTTTATAGGCACTCTGTATTGAGGCTCACTTCAACTTTTTCTAATATGCCATGCCATAATGCCCCATTATGTGTGCCTATTGGAGAGAAAAACTCATTGAATGCACTGCAATATTTAGGTATAACCAAAAGACAAGAATGGTTAACAAGAGCAGTTCTAGTGGTGGATAGTTGTAGTAGTAATCATAACCTTCCGTTTGTCCATGAACGACGAGCAGCAACGAGAAGAGCAGTAAATGCGAATAATCGTAGTTTAGATGCGATGTGATCGTACACGTCAGTCAGTGAGATACATAGTCAGTTAGTTGTCCTTCCTACTCACGTAAAAGCCATCCATGCCAGCAAAGTTGAGAGGATCAGCACGAGAAAAGAAGACGCTTTTGGTGCTTTACTCGTCTGCTACTACCCCAAGCCTACCACTACCTCCATAAATACACTGTATTATTATCATTATTACGTCGTGTTTTTCTGCTAAAATTCATACTTCTATTACCCCGATAGTATGTAGTTCGTAGGTATATGCAAAAGTCACTTTTACACATTCATATTTTATTTGCAACTGGGGAGCATTCCATTCCCTAAACATATATCCATTCTTCGCGTTTGCCTCTTCTCATCACACACAACAACATGAGGGAAAAAGCAGGGCCAGGCAACTCAACGCATGCATCGACCTTATAACTTCACCTTTTTTCTTATAAGTAGGTATTAAAGTTGTGTCTAGAGCTTGGCGAAAAAAATTGGAAGCATCTAGTGCGTTTTCCTTTACTATTATTATTATGACTCCATGCATGTGATGCTGCTACTCTCTCATCCGTCCGTGGTCGCCTGGCCTAGCCACACACTAGAAACATACTTAATTCTCCACTCCTTTCTTTCTTGCCATTTTATTTTGTCCATGGAAAAGTACGGATAGGATATAACTTTGCAGTATTATTTTCGTGCCATGCCGTTCAAAAATGAACAGAGAACCATCGGCGGAGGCGGATTTCAATATTGCCTACACTACTTGCCTTACTCCAAAACATCCTCCATTCTCCATCGCATCTTCAATGGCGAAGTTGAAGAGCGCTTTTCTGCATTGACTGCACAAATAATGTAAGTTAGGTAGGTATACGCCATTCTTTAGTAAAAATGTTTTTCTGCCAAAGTATACCTATAGAGCAGACTTTATAGGGTTAGTTTTTCTATAATGATGTAAAATGCAAAAAGCATGAAACTTGTTATCTGTCTGCTGCTGTTGCTGCATGCACATTTTTAATAGGTATGTATGTTTTTATAAAGACTACTGGGTACATAGTTTGGCAATAGCAAGCTTGCTGCTGCTGGCGCTAGGGATATATAGGTTTTTTGTACACAAGTAGGTATTACTATTGATATTACCCCTTTTCCTTTGATGCTTGCAAGCTAGTGTGGTGCACACGAACGGAGGATTCACACACAACCTTACACACTCCTCGAGCTCTGGCTCTATGCTGCAGGCAGAGACGTTTTTGCCTATGGTAAATCCTAATGGTATTTATTCCACACGCCTTGTGCTCTCTGAATAGGTTTTGTACTCTGCATTCCCTCTTATTTCGCAATGCATTTTTTAAAATGGATTCCTTGCCTTTTTTCAGCACTTATATAGAGACAAGAGCGAAGAGGAGTATTGTACAAAGCTTCTCTTAACTAAGCGTATCTATTATGCACATATTTGTATAAAAACGCTTCACTATGAGTTCCATATAAAATGTGCTTTTGTAAAATTGTTATGATCCTCTATGAAAATCTTTTTATGGCCAAAGTCACCTTATCAAAGGAAAGAAGAATGCATAGGCATAGACATAAAAATGTTGTACTCGCGTGTGTGTGCGCCGCACTCGGTATACACGGATGCCCCTGTGCTGCTGCTACTGCGCTCCCTTTATTTCACAATGCATATTTATGCATTTTCCTTTTTAGCTTCTTCTTTTCGGCTTCTGATTCTGATCCTGCTGGAGCTGTGCTATTGCCGTTTTTGAGTGCCATCACATGTGTGTGTGCGAGTGCGTTCGCTCATGTAACAATTTTTACTTTGCATATTGTGGTGGCATTATGATACTAGCGCCAGCATCGCCATTCCATTTTTATCTCACATCATCAAACTACGCTATTACACTGACACAATCAAGCAAAATCTACCACATATTCCCTTTTTCTTATAGCAGCTTGCTGTGATACAAGGAGATGCTGTGTGCATGATGATAATACATGATGACGATATCTTTAGCCTTCTTCTTGCATCTCTCCTTCTCCCCCAAGTTCTCTGGCTGCTGTTTGCCAGGGCTAAAAATTATTATGAGGAAAGACAAAATAAACTTTTGTAAACTTAAGGAATGCAGACGAGGGTCGAAATTTATAGTTCACATCAAAGTCCTGACCAGTGTACTCCATTACCCCTTGAAACTGAGCCATGTCATGCTACTCAAAGTGCGGTTGGGGGATCAGGGTGATCTGGGGTAAAGTTGTATTAATCAGCGTAGTAAATTATTTAGGACCTCGTTGGACTCCTTAGGACTGAGTTTTACCCTTAAAAAGAGTCTGGCTTAAAAATGTTAAATTTTAATTGGGGATTGGGGGTATTTTAAGGAAGGTGGGGTATGGGGAAGCTTTGTTGTGCCCCAGATCTAGACTTAATGAACAGGAATCTATATGAAAAAACAGCTTTAGAATATCTGCTTTGGTGTAGGAGGAAATTGCGCTACGGAGGAGCGGAAGGCCTATAAAGACTTGAACTGCAATCTCAAAAAGCTTACTGAAGTCTGAATACCTTTGCTTCTTCATAAATGGCAAGGCGAAGGTGTTACATGGTACATATTGCATTTTTATTTGCAGCAACCTAAATTTACTCGGGTGCCTCCTAACAGAGAAGTCAGGTTTGTGCCAATGTATATAGGCATATGATATTTTTAGGGACTGTACCAATTGTACATAATGCATCATGTAGGTATCCTCGTATGCAAAATGAGGTGGATGCATATAAATGC